>JAEDXY010000054.1:0-600000 GCA_019395295.1 Osmanthus fragrans
ACAAACTATGGAATCGACATTTTTCTACAAAACAAGGTTCGGTAGGAAATAAGGGAAAAGTTTCTTCCCTCTTGCTTCACTAGAAAACCCATGGCGGGATTAATCCCGTGGATCTGCCTAAAATTTAAGGATTTTTTGTGGTTTTTGGCATTGGTTGGACGGAAAAAAAATTTGGGGGGGGGGGCGGGGGGGGCAATAATGGAATGTAATTTTGGCCCCTTCTAATGGTTGAATTTACAAGTCAACTAAGTTTACAAATGGTCTGGTTGGATGGAATCTATCCATTTGGATGAAAGTCAACCTACTTTCTGAAGGTTGGGACCCTTTTTCATCCAGGAAAATTTGATTGGGGACTAAGAACAAATGACCCTACAAGGTTGGATTCGTTTTGAATAATTTACCTTTCATTTTTTATCTTGTTTGCCTGTATTTTTTTTTTTAAATCATTTTTTCTCACAAAAATTCACCCAACATATTCTAGAAATCAACAACTTTTCACTTTTCAATTACGTCTCTCAATAAACAAAAAAAAAAAAAAGAAGAAAAAAAAATTATATATATATATATATATATTATTTTTCACTTAGATGAATTTTAACAACGATGACTAAACTAAACTTTGTAAAAAAATTCAAAATGATAAAATAATGCATTTTTGTTGCAGTAATAATATCATTCAACATTTTTAACTAGTACGCTAATTATTTCTCCATCGGAAACATTACATAAAATCCTATGTTGCTACATTAATGTCAATGTGGACATAAACGCCTTGGAAGGTCGGGGGAGGTTAGGACAGAACTTTCGGATGTTAAAATGTATTATAAATGCGACTTCAAAATTAAAGGACTTTTTCGATTAAATTCAATAAAAAAAATTATATTAATATCTGAATATGACGTATTAGTTAGTATTTTTTGTGAAGTTTTGCTAGAAAAAAAAGACCGCAAGCATCCTAACCAATAAGGACGACACATCCCCCTTGTCAACAACATGCCTATCATTGGCCTTGTTTGACTAGCAAAAATCTTTTTTTTGTGACCATGTTAGCATTTGACAATATCATGTGGGATGTTTGGTTGACATCTCTAATTAAGTGACAAATACTGTAATAATTAGAAACTTGAATGATCAATATCCATTATAGAAACTAACCCTATAATTATTGATATAAACACTTTCGTATGTAAAAAATTTATGTTTAACAAAAATAATTTATTGGAAAGTAAATTTTCTTACCCGTATTCTTGTCTTTTCTTTCTGGAGCAAAGCAGATTTCCTTACACTGAGCTCTCATATGGCCTACCAAAAATTTTCATAATATAATTATCATTGCTTGAAAAATGTTCTCCAACGTCCTGCTACGAAAATGATACAAGCTAATAATAATTTCAACAACACTACGCTAAAGAGAATTCGATTTTACAAACAAAGGACTATCTACCCAAGAAACTCTAATGTATTGCTTTATCAGAATTTCTAATACAGATTCAGTCATTGGCTTTTTCTTCTTTTTATCTTTCTTTTTGGTGGGAGGTTCAACTTTCTCCATCGGCCTCTGCACGTTTTCTCTTCTTTTTCCTTCTCCTCCTGCTTCAGCATTGCGGACTTCATTCCGCAACTCAGGACTTTTCAGCTAATTGCTTTTTCTTTTTTTCTTCTTTTCCTTTTTCCCGACCTGCCTCTACTATTTAGGTTCTGTATCCTCACTGTTTTCGGCTTCCGACACGACAGTGTCGTCTTCTTGCATTAGCATTCTTCCCTCTTCTTTTTCTTTCTCTGTTGCTCTTCATTTATAACAGGAACCTCATCTGCATCCTTCTGAGACGATGGCGGCTCACTCAGTCCATGAAACGGAATCGGCTGAAGGATTGTAAGTCTGCAAAGACAAGAAACAACATAAATTAGAGGATGCAAAAGAGAATCATCTATAGCATCTCAAGGAGTGAAAATAAATCAGACCTTGGCTGGGGTGAATCATCCTCCTGAAACCTTCTTACGGTCCTTGTCATAGAATTCTATATTGGGTTTGCCTTTAGCAGATCCAGCAGACCGACCCCAACTCTCTGACTCTCTTAAGTTCCTCAACCGTGCTTCAAGCTACAGAAGTTATGTATGAGAAATAGTTCTAAGAAACAAACGATAAAACAGGAAATCATAGATCCTTTTCCTAAATCTGGAAACTGAAATACCTTTAATTCTATTTTTCCATTCCAATAGAATTATCTTGGCTGTCTCCAAGAGCATCAAATCGAATAGCCATCGCAGTTTTGGCGCTAGAGACCTGAGAGATTTTACCCCTTGTGTTTGGTGCATGCTTGACCAATTAAAAGATGCATGGTATATATTGACCATATTTAGGAGTTGCGTGCTTTGTTTTCAGTGCTCTAAAAAGAGCCTTTTCTGCACCAAGTATCTGGAATGTACTTCCAGGTTATGCTTAGCAAGATTCAACAAGCTGCACTCCATGGGCGATAAGGCGAGCACCAACAAGTTCTCCAACAAGAGCAGTGAGATTTGGAGCAATGGTGTTCATCCTGCTTTTTAGATAATCAAACAAACTGAGCTCTATATTTCTGCCAATGAGAGAACTTGGTTTTGCACAATCTTTGATATTTTCCAAATCAAGATCACTAACTTCAGTTTCCCATGGAAATCATGGCTGCTTCTTTCAATTCTGTCTCGACCTCTTCTGGAAGTATCTATAAACAATTTAAACAACACATTAAAAATCAATAGATCGTGCTTGTGTCTATGTTTATGACGGGGGTAGAAGTAAGGAATATGAAGAAGTTAGATCGGTACCTCTGAGAAATCAAGTTTTGCAGCATTTGTACGGTTACCCATCAACTTCACTGTCTTGGCATAAAGGATATTGTCTTGCACAATCTTTGCAAGTTCTGGAATAATGCCAACCATACCATTCCCTTACTCTCATTGCATACGTGTTCAGCTCTTTGTCAAGGTCATCCAACAAGCTATGCGGCTTGTATGATCATTGTATCAACCTAGTTCAGAACAAACAACGGCCTTATAAATTAAAAACATTAAAGATTTGAGAGAATAAGAAAGATTCAAGCAACTCGAGGCCTTATACATTCTGGCATAAATAAAATGAAAAGACACACTATTCAACTACAAAAAGGAAGAAAAAATTTTATTAGATTAAATGCCAGGTGAAAGCCTCGGCACAGATGTCAATATAACTTCCCATAATGACCTCATCAGCAGAGCAGCTACTGATGGTCAGCGATATTACCATAATTCAGATCACATATTATATAAATTGGAAAACTATACTGAGTATCCTTTTTTTCCTTCTTCAAATGTAAGAAAAAATTCACCTTTTCCTTCTTAAAATTGACAACATAGTTGCAAAAAGTTTCTCATGAAGGCCACAATAACAGAACAGTGCTTCACATCTTCATTTTTTTTCTTGAGGCAAAGTAAACAGTTATAAGATCATGTTAGTGCATGTTTGAAAAAGTGATTTTAATTGATCTAAATTATAAATAAATAAAAATGAATAGTGGATAAAATGGGTAGTATTTGTGTACCCTACGAAATGTGAAGATAAATATTAGGTTTAACCAATTTATGTTTATAAATTAAATAGGTGCCAAACAAGCGCTGAGATTTACACTAAGAGTATCTTACACCATTTACTTCATATATTTTCAATGGGCTGATACATCAAAATATTTTGTTGCCAGAAAATAGCATTCTATGGACAGGCATTTAGCAACTCAACTAGTAACGTGTAGTCAATTATAATACTCCTAGCACCATCACTCCACAGCTTTGTAATCCAATATATGCACGCAGTTATATGTGAGAATCCTGTCCATAGATCTATTTTCAGATTTTTATTTTTCTAGACAGAGTATTGTTGTCTAACAACGTTCCAATAAAATGCCTTAGATCACCATAGTTGAAAACTGAGATTTGGGAGTGGTAGCAATTACTTTTATCTACATTTTATTAGACAGTCAAATCCATTGTTTATATTTTCCAAAAACAGTCGTAGGCGAATTTAATTGTGTCAAAATATAGCAATTCACCTTATCGGGGCTGAATTTCAACTTGTATCTTGAAAGGCTGTGAGATAAACCCAAGCTCATTGGAGCCAAATCTTGAGCAGCCAGACCAGATATAAGTTCAGTCAATTGACTTCTCACCCCTCTCATCAGTTCCATGACAGCATTGTTGTGAACACACTCAATTTGCTGCAAGAATTAATTTTTACCTTAAGTGGCAGAAACCAATACAGGGAATACAACTGCTAAATAACGTATGCCAGCTCATAGGCTATACAGACAACTCACCAGCTTCTCCTTAATTGCATTCCCAAGTTTTGAATCAGCTACAGCCAAAATATCGCTTTCACAATGAGCGTGCAAGAATTTGCGAAGACCTTTGCTAGGCTTACTGTCTATCAATAAGGTAGCTGCTGATAAAGCCTCTGACGTGTTCTCAAACTTGGAAAAAGCTTTTAGGTTGACAACCTATTGTTGGAATCACAACAGTAACTAATTGCATCTATCAATTGAAAGGAAATAATAATGACTACGAATTATTTATTAATTTTTAATAGCATAGTACATTAGAGAAATGGGTTAGAATTTTTTCCGCAAATTGGATACGCTAGAACATCAGCCAAACAGCATTCTTTCATTACAGTCCAAATCTTGCTAATGTTTTTCAGGAAATGTAAGTTATTTGCCTACATTATCCCAAATCAATAAATTGAAGACTAGGGCTGTAACAATCATAAACAAATATTCACGTAAAAAAATATTTCTTTTCATTTTTTTATGCATGTGTATACGAGCTGGCCCGATAAATATTGGGCAATGAGGAAATTACATGTCGAGCCGAGTCAGCAGTGGAAAATTCCTTCCATAAGTCCTGCAAACAGCAGCATTGCCTCCATCAAATAAAATAAAAATCCAAATTTTAAAGAAAATAGAAAAACCCAAATGGAGTTTGAACAAACCAGTACCCTCAACTTTAGAGAGCTTGCCTTCATCCAATACTTTGAACAGGGCAAAACCCGCCGGCGTTTCAAACAACAGTAACATTGTTCTTATTCCACCACTGCCTCCTGAAAGATAAGAAACCTCAAAAATTACATATAAACAAATTGTTCAAAGGAGGTAGAATGTACTTCAAATTTTCAGCTTTACTTCTTCAAAACATTTTTTTGCACAGGAAATACACATTTTTATTGTTACCTGAACTTGTAGCTGCGGATTAACAGAAGGGTCCCTCCGCTTTTCTTTCTATTTTTCTTTCCTTCTTTTTTACTGCTAGAAGGGGCCAGGGTTTTGGATGAATATATATATACACACTTACACAGACAAGGAGCGAGGGTTTTAGGGAAGAGTAGGGGGCTCTCCTGGCGAATTTTATTAAAACGGCCTTTTAAGTTTTATGGCCTAAGTGGAATATTGTTTTAAAATGTTTTGTTTACTAAAATTCTGGCTTGTTTTAAGAAAATTTAACCATACTATACGTACATAATGTATCATCAAATGTATTACACCCCTCTCACATGGAGGGGAGAGGGGGGCCCATACATAATAAAATATTTGTGGGCCCCCTTCATGTGAGGGGGTGTAATGCATTTGGTATACTATAAGGTGTACAAATAATATTTTCCTAAAAAAATTTAGAAAAAGCCTTAGCCATGTTCGATTTTTTTTTAAAAATTAGATTTTTAGTATATTTTGATAAAAATTAATTTTTTTTTCATTTCGATATTGAAGTGCAGTGAACGAATGATTGCTTGATTTGACTTTCAGTTGTTTGAGTTATTTGACGAATAGCGAAAATAAAATTGACAAGTTGTTACAGTGGCTTGTGCCTTGTTATTCATATACCTTATTGCATCAATTGAACAAAAATGAACCTTATTATCCTGTGCAGTTAATACTAGTATTGGATAATTTTAATTTGATTATATCTTAATTACATCAATTAGTATAATTGTGTTGTTCTTGATCCAAAAATGTCTATGGTAATATCAAATATACAAGGAGAGAATCAAATGTTAATTTACATTATCCATACTCGGTGAATTCACGTCGCGCTCTTAAGACTTTTGTTCTCAATTTGTGCTTGAAGTTCTGAGTAGTTGTCATTTCAAGGTATGAAAAGTAGAATTTGTATCACATGAGAACCAACTAACACCACTCCTACCTCTATTACCCAACACGAACATTTAATATTTTTTTGCATGTAGAATATCTTCAACACTGATAAAAAGAAATTCAATTTATTTTGCTATCTTGGGAAATTCGTCCCATCAAAACGGTCCAAACGAACGAGATCTTAATTCATCAACTTGATCGTCGTCATAGTAGTTTATTCTCCATTGTAGAAATATTATTTTGAGATTGTTGAAAATATTGCTTGCACATAAGGGCATGGAGAAGAAACAAATGACAAAATGAAGAAGCAAAAGAACAAAAGAAATTTGAAAGAATGCTCAAACACGTTATCATTGTCCTCAAACCATAATTGTCCCTTCTCAGATTGAACTTGATGCTTAAAGGGTTCTTAGCAAATGGTTTGCGACATTTATCAGGCCTTGAAAATGATTAACACCTAAGTAGTTAGTGAAATCCTTCAAAACTTAAGAAGACAAAGAAAAAAGAATATGACAGAGAGAGCTTTGATTGTCTTATGGAATGGAAATTGTTTTTCAATTGATTCGATATGTTTAGTATTGATCATCAACCTCCTATTTATAGGCACAGATCAATGCAACACGAAGTGGTACCAAAACACACGAAAAACCACCATAAATTCAAACAAAAATGGTCATTAACGACTAGTGAAGTGTTCTATGCGACCGCATAGAACATCCAAAGGCAGGGCCTTTAGGCTCTACAATTGACCATGCGACTACAAGCCCTCCTGGCCTATGCTGTTGCATAGGCCAATATTTAGGCCATAGGTTCCATTTTTCATTCCACACATTGTTTCACATATTTTTATTGATTTTGAACAATATTCAACAAAAAAACAATCTTAATTTTGTTAGAAAAACCTCAACTCTTTTCTACGTAGCAACAATTTTTTACATCCGGAACGTGTTCTTGGCTATAACTAAATAATGCTTTTGCATGTTTTTATGTTTTTTTTTTCTTTCTCTAACCTTGATTCCGTGGGTGATTTATCTTATTTTACTTTGCTTTATTGATAAGTGGGAATGAAGGGATAATATGTGTTGGTCAGAATTGTAAATTTCTCACATGCGCCATCATCAAAGTTAGTTATGGGTAGGCTATCCCCCCCTTTCTCCTCCAAATCTATATTCAAGTTTGTCTTTTCCTAGACGAACTCATTAGAATCCTTGTTGAAAATAGTTTCATGTGAGAAAATATTGTCTTCACTCCTCATATATTGTTGTCCTATCTTTCTCTGCATCACTTTGTGCACTGAATTATGAAATCTGTGGCTTGCCTTAGATTGGTATTTTTTAATTGATGTTAGATAATGTTCTACTGTGACATTTTTACTTATCATCAATGCTTTCAGCACACGATTCGTAATGATATTTTTCTCCACACCATTGACTTTCCAAAAGGGCTTTTCTGCTACTATCACATTATCATTGTTGACCGTGTTTCTTAGATCTGACGTTGTGTGCTGTATTGTTTAACTGGGTTGGGGATAATAGAATAATAGCTATTGTTAAAGGTTGCCGAGTCCTCGATTACCTGGATGTAAGCGGTTTGAAGGTGAAGTGTCTGTCTATATATGTATACATACATGCATAAACCATAGCACTGTTGTAGAATATATTTTTAGTTGCTATATTAATAATTTTTACATTTTCCATGTCCATGTGCAAACATGTCACTCTGAATGCCCAAAGAATATATATATACATATACACACACACACACGCGCGCACAGAGTAATGATCTCCTAAGCACCGGTACTTAGCTTATGTTGAGCATCGATGACATGACACATGAATTAATTCATGATTTCAAATTGTCCACGGATAACAAAATGTAGGTCTCGGCTATATGGCTAAGAATTGTACATCCATGGGAGCTTGCAACATGACTTGTTGCCCTGTGTTAAGATTTAGCATGTCTACATATTAGCTCCACATCAGCTGAGCCTTGTTCCAGATCATATGGTAATTCAGCAGCCTTCCTTCCTAGCTGTCATAACTGTTTTTGTCTTTTCCCTGTGGACCACAAATTTGTTGTACAAAAATTCCAACATATCCATAAGTTAAGGAACCACCTAACAGCTATAGATTCTAGACTATTCCTGTAGTCATGCAATATGTTATATATACTCAATAAGCTCATCAATATACATACGGTTCATTATTATCTTTGCCTTGCTTTAGAAAATTATCTTGGTATCAGAGCAAGCCATGGCCAACGCCAACAACACCCCTCAAAATGCTGATCGTGCCACTACACCAGCTTCATTTTTCAGCAGCACTGCTGCACCATTACTTGGAAATAATCACCTCTCACCCTTTGGTGTTAATCTGACTCAAACCGTCTCTGTGAAGCTGGATAAGAACAATTACTTGCTGTGGAAAAATATGATCCTCCCAATCATTCGAGGACATAAACCTAGAGGGATACATTCTTGGGACAAAGGTGTGTCCTCAAGAGTTTACAGGTACTCAAATCACTGGTGAAGCTGGAACCAGTGTTGAAATGGTGAAGAATCCTGAATATTGTCAATGGATGTCAACAGACCAGCTGTTGATGGGTTGGCTTTATTCTTCCATGACTCCGGATATAGCAATGAGGGTGATGGGTACAGCCAACTCAAATAAACTATGGACTGCCATTGAAGAAAGTTATGGACTCCAAAATAGATCAAGGATCACCTTCCTTACTGGTGAACTTCAAAAATCAAGGAAACCTGAGCATACATCAATATCTAAACAAAGTGAAACAACTTGCTGATAATTTAGAAATTGCTGGTAAAACCATCACTCAAACAGATCTGATCACCCAAGTGTTAGCTGGACTCGATGAAGATTATACACCAATTGTTGTTCAACTGAATAGCATGGATCACATCTCGTGGGGAGAACTTCAATCCACTTTAATGACTTATGAAAGTCGACTGGAACATCTCAACTCAATCAGAAATGAAATGGCTGGAATAAATCTTGACCAAACCTCAGCAAATATTTCTCAGAGATCTGGTTTTGGCCATCACCATTTCAGATCCAACAAGCCAAATATGGGAGGAAGATTCACAAACTTTAACCATTACAGAAGTGGAAGAAGAGGTAGGAGCAGAGGAGGAAACTCATATGGAGGAGATAGGCCAGTGTGCCAAGTGTGTGGAAAAGTTGGACACAAGGCAAACATCTGTGATTTCAGGTATGATGAAAGATATACTGGCACTTCACCACATTAGAGAATCAGTTGCAATTCATCACCTACAGCTTTCATAGCCTCTCCCAACACGGTTTGTGATCCAGCATAGTTTGCAGACACAGGAGCCAACAACCATATCACCTCTGATAAAGGAAACCTCACCTCAGCTAGTGAGTACACTGGTAAGGAAAAGATCATGGTGGGAAATGGAAGTAAGTTGAACATTTCACACTTTGGAACCACGCACATTTCTGCTTTAAATGACAAGACATTAGTGTTGAATAAATTACTACATTTGCCTGATATAAAGAAAAACCTTATTAGTGTCTCACAACTTACATCAGACAATAAGGTTTTTAGGGAATTTCATCCTAACTGTTGTTTTGTAAAGGACCTGTCAACGAAGGAGGTGATGCTACAAGGGAGGCTTAAGGATGGGCTGTATCAACTGGATTTTCCTCACCAAAGCATCAAACAACTCCCTCATCAGTCAAACACTCAAAATAAATACTGCTGTAACTTTTCCCCCATTTCCTGCCAGTCAAGAGTCTTCAGTTAATTCCTTTATTTGCTTGAGTTAGGAGCACAAAAGACTTGGTCATCCATCCAACCAAGTGATGAGCCAAGTTTTTAAAGTCTGTAACCTAAAAACTAAGGAAAATGACATAAAATCATTTTGCAATGCATGTGTCAACTTGGCAAGTCTCACTTGTTACCTTTCTCCCTGTCCTCATCACATGCCAAAATACCCTTGGAATTAGTATATACTACATATGGGGACCAGCACCAGTGTTATCAACTTCAGGGTTCAGATATTGCATAACCTTCTTAGATGATTATAGCAAGTTCACTTGGACTTATCCCTTAAAACTGAAATCAGAAGCTTTAAAGGTATTTAGCCAATTCAAAAAACTTGTTGAAAACAAATTGAACCATAAAATAAAGACTTTGCAGGCTGACTGGGGTGGGGAATACAAAGTTTTCCTAAATTTCTTGACACAAGAGGGAATCGAATTCAAGCATCCATGCCCTTATACTTCAGCCCAAAATTGTAGAATAGAGAGAAAGCATAGACATATTACTGAGACAGGCTTGACTTTGCTGGGTCAGGCTCAGTTACCATTAAAGTACTGGTGGGATTCCTTTCACACTGCTACATACCTCATTAATAGACTGCCAACACCTATCCTTAAACTGCAATCTCTCTATCAAACTCTGTACAAAAAGGAACCCAACTATAGAGCCTTAAAAACCTTTAGATGTGCCTGCTATCCTTGTTTAAGGCCATATCAAAAACATAAATTTAATTTCCATTCCACTAAATGTATTTTTCTTAGCTATAGTGACTCCCACAAAGGCTATAAATGTCTGAACTCTTTAGGTAAATTATGCATTTCAAGACATGTTGTATTCAATGAACTTGAGTTTCCCTTTGAGTCTTTATTCAATGACAAATCTCAGTCTGTAGTACCTGTATCAATTGTTCCCTACATCCATCTTCCATCTGATTTTAATAAATCTGTCACTGCTCCAAGTCATATTAATACAGCTCAGACTAAAGCAACTCATGGCCAGCATCACTTACTTTCCAACTCAAATTACAATCAACAGGAAAATGAGCTTCATGATAACAATCTGGATGAGATTGATAGAATTGGAATTGAGGCTCATATTGAATCAGAACCTGTAGAATCAGTATTTGATGTTCAGCAGGATAATCAAAGGGCTGAAAGTGTTCAACAAATAGCTGAGAATTAGATTCAAGAGAGACCAAGGGTTCAAAATCAACATCCTATGGTCACTAGAGGTAAAGCAGGGATATCCAAACCAAAGGCTCACTTGGCAAAGTCAACTAAAAATCTGTCTGAACCTAACAATGTAAGAGAAGCAATGATGAATGCAGATTGGAAGAAAGTCATGGAAGAAGAATTCAATGCTTTAACAAAAACCAAAACTTGGAAACTTCACCAAATTACAACATTGTAGGAAACAAATGGGTTTTCAGAATCAAGCATAATACTGACGGATCAGTTCAAAGATTTAAAGCCAGGTTGGTGGCAAAAAGGCTTTCATCAAGCTCCTGGAATCGACTGCTATTAAACTTTCAGTCCAGTCATTAAACCATCAACACTAAGGATTATACTCACTCTTGCAATTGCCAAAGAATGGATCATCAGACAGGTCGACATTAATAATGCTTTTCTAAATGGAGAATTGGAAGAAACTGTCTACATGAATCAGCCAGAAGGTTTTGTGGATAAATCAAAGCCTAATCATGTATGCAAACTTGAAAAGGCCCTCTATGAATTGAAACAGGCACCTAGAGCCTGGTATGATAAACCAAAATCAACATTTTTGAGTTGGAAGTTCAAGCAATCTGTGGCTGATACATCTTTGTTCTACTTCAAGGATGAAAGGCAAGTGATTTTTGCTCATATTTATGTAGATGATATTGTCATAACGGGCAATGATAAGGATTTGGTGCAAGGCTTCATAAACTCACTTAACAAGAAATTTGCACTAAAGGATATGGGAAGATTACATCATTTTCTTGGAATTGAAGTAGAATGGCATGATTCAGGCATTCACCTTACTCAAACAAGATATATCTCTGACTTACTTAAAAGATTTGGGCTGGAAAATTTGAAGCCATGTCTTACTCCCATTCCTGCTGGCAAAACCATATCAAAATCTGATGGTGAAGCATTGGTTGAACCCTCAATTTACAGGAGTGCAGTTGGGGCATTGCAATATCTTTCACACACCAGACCGGACATTACATTCACTGTGAACAAGCTAAGTTAGTTTCTGCAATCTCCAACTTCTACACATTGGCAAGCATTAAAGAGAGTATTAAGATACCTTAAAGGAACTATGAACCATGGTTTATGGATCCAAAGAAGTGACAGGTTAAGTCTGAATGGTTACTCAGATGCTGATTGGGCATCTTGTCCGGACGATAAAAGATCAACAACGGGTTATTGCATATACTTAGGCGACAACCTGTTATCTTGGTCTTCTAAGAAGCAGAATGTAGTAGCTCGCTCAAGCACAGAATCAGAATACAGAGCCCTTGCCTCAACTGCTTCAAAAGTTGCATGGATTCAGTCATTGTTTCAGGAACTAGAACTTCCATTAGCTGGGATTCCAACAATGTGGTGTGACAACATGAGCGCAGGAGCTTTGGTTGCCAACCCAGTTTATTACACTAGAACGAAGCACATAGAGTTGGACATTCACTTTATCGAAGACAAGGTGTTAGCAAAGAAACTTGAAGTGAAATATGTACCTACTTCAGATCAAATTGCATATCTAATAACTAAAGGGCTGAATCACTCGAGATTTCTTTTCTTGAAAGACAAGCTTGGAGGCACTTGCGTACCATCCAGTTTGAAGGGGGATGTTAAGATTTATTATGTCTACATATTAGCTCCACATCAGCTGAGCCTTGTTCCAGATCATTTGGTGATTCAGCAGCCTTCGTTCCTACCTGTCATAACCGTTTTTGTCTTTTCCCTGTGGACCACAAATCTGTTGTACAAAGATTCCAACATATCCATAAATTAAGGAACCACCTAACAGCTATAGCTTCTAGACTATTCCTGTAGTCATGCAATGTATTATATATACTCAATAAGCTCATCAATATACATACGGTTCATTATTATCTTTGCCTTGCTTTAGAAAATTATCTCTGGCACCACAAAAAGGCAAAGTTAAAACTTTTGAAATAAGTTGTAGAAAAATAAAGAAGCTATTAGTTGAGGAGTAGAAGGTTACCCCGAGGACTAAACACCGTGCTCGTCATCTCTTGATTAAAAGATGGCCTAGCAGTCATTCATTCTTTCCACACTTAAACTCAAATTTGAGTGAATATGACCATCGCACCACTAACCGAGCATTCTTTCGTGTGTAGAAGCATAGAGGTCGACAGCGATTTAGCTTAAATCGGCTTGAGTACATACAAAATCAGTGAATTTGAATTTATCCCTGCCAAGGCGAGAATGGATGTTGTCATTTCTCCATTCAAATTTCCATTTTCTATGCATGATTTGGTTAAACTCTCCACCATGGAACAACACAAATATGTGTCCATACCTGAAATGTGAGCAATTAATAGCATTTAGGCACCGTTTGATTGCCTAGAAAATGGCATGGAAAGGAAAAAAAAAATTCCTACTTTATGTCAAAATCAGTGTTTGATAGGCAAAATTTTGACTGGAAAATATTCCCCCCCCCCCCCTCCCTCGCACGCAAGCCTATTCCATGAAATTGGTGAAGATGATTTCCCACCATATAGGTGGGAAAGTCATTTTCAGCCCTTTTTTTTTTTTTTTTTTTTTGGGCAATGAAAACAAATTCTATCTCCAATGGTAAAAAAATTATCCATTTAATTGACAATTTACATGAAAAATAAAGCCAAACGAAGACAACAAAATTTTGAAAAAATAAAATTTCAATTTTTTTTTTCCTTTTTGGCAATCCAAACAAATTTTAATACAGATTGTAAAAAAAAATTATCCCAAAAATTAACAATTTGCATGGAAAAAAAAGTCAAATGGATTAGGTGGAAAATTATACTAATCAAACACCATTAATTACAATTCCCTCTAAAACAAATTCTATGCAATTCAATTCTTTCTTTCCACCCAAATTCCACCCTTACAATCAAACGGATCCTTATAGTTTCTACCTTCTCTTAAAAAGCGCAATAAGAATTTACTATAGATGCAACAGTAACGGTGCATTCTACTGTAAAAATTTTATGTGACGCAAGCATAAATATATTGTTTAATTGTATGTGAGAGAGAATCTTTCAAAAATGCAAGAAAAGTACTGTACCTTTAATAAAAAAAAAAAGTGTTTTTCTCCTTTTTATGTCTGCACCTTTAATAATTTTTTTTTTTTTTTTTTGCCTTATTTTAAACAATTATTTGTTTAAAATAATGAAATTGATTGTAAACAATTTATACAATTATGCAGTGCACGAATTGTATATTTATTATATATTTTTATTAGCGTAAAAATTTTAGTTTTTTTAGAATCATCTTAATTTAGTTTCTGGTGTTGTTATAATTGGAAGATATTTTTTAGTATTTTGATTGCGTTGGATAAAAAAACAAAAATCTTTGATTTTGCAATCGAAATTAGCCAGTTACATTATAAAAAGAATTTGTGTTGCTTATTAGTGAGTTAAATTGAATACAGTTGGATTTTTAAGTAATTTTCATGAGTTATATGCTCATAAAATCATTAGTTTTCTCCGTGTCGATCTTACAGGATTTAAATCACACTTACCGTATTTGATATGCATACCGGAATCGTTCTTACCATATTTTGGTTGAAGCTTACCGGATTCAATAAATGCTTACCGGATTTAATGAGCTTACCGTATTTCAAATTAACGGTTTCAGAACTTACCTTATTTCAGTTTAGGAAAAAACAAATATTCCTTCATTTGCCGGTATTTGATTTAAGCTAACCGGTAAGTTACCTTTTTTTCCACATTAATCTTATCTCCGTGTCACGGAGACGGAGATGGCTATCTCCGTGACACGATAAAGAGTTTTCCCGTGTCACAGAGACAGCATCTCCGTGACACGTCAGGGAGAAATTCAATCACAATTTACTGATTATCATAAAAAGAAGAAAATAACTTAAATTAGGGTAAAAACAGCGAATTTTGACCTCCAAAACGACTCGCACCAGTGAACCTTGGTGGCCATGACGTGCGCACCGAAAAGAGCTTTTTGAATTGGGGTCATGAGCGCGATTTAATTGTAGTCAAAGTTATTGTAGAAATACTAAAACATTTTGCATAATTATTTATTAAGTCAATTTTTAAAATTTGGTCAAAATATGAAAAGTTAATAATAATTAAAAAAAAAAAAACACACAAAGAGCATGTTAAAAAAAGAAAAAAAAAAATAAAACTCTCCATATCACGGAGAGAACTCTCCGTGATATGGAGAGTGTAACTCTCATATTTGAGAGTAACACTCTCAGATATTCTCATATTTGAGTGTTACAGATACTCTCATATCTGAGAGTGTTATACTCTCCGTGGTCTGGAGAGAATTTTTTTTTTTTATATCTTTTTGTTTTCATTTCTTGCAACCAAGTTCTCAGAGTATTTGCGCATCTAGTCCTTCAATTTTCATCTTGTAATTTTTAGTCCTCATAATTTAACTTTTCTATCAATTTCATCCTTCAAAAATTGGAGGAAAGCGTGCAGAACATTTTTTTGGAGGAAAAAATTGGAATCAAAATGTGTATTGTTTTGCTTTTTTCACATTGTGTCAATCAAAGTCAATAACTCCTTTAGCCCCCGTTTGAAATTCATTTTTTATCAAATCTTATTTTTCTACAGGTAGATTTAAAATTATAAAATGAGTCAGTACAGTTGTCAAAATGAGTTAATATTTAGGACTATTTTACCCTCATTTTGTAATTGAAAATTTACACAACTACCCTCAATCATTTGAACCATTTTACATGAAATTTACAACCATAATGTCAAGGGTATAAAAGTAAATTGACAGATTTAATATGTAAAAAATTTCATTGGATAGTCAAAATGAGAAAATTTAGTGAACTTACCGTATATAGACAGATTTAATGAACTTACCGTATTTGGACTTATTAAACTTACCGTATTTCGACAGCGCATATCGTATTTGAGCAGATTTAGTTAACTTACCGTATATGGACAGATTTAGTGAACTTACCGTATTTCGACAGCGCATACCGTATTTGATCAGATTTAGTGAAATTTCCGTGACATGGGGACAGCCATCTCCGTGACACGCTAAAATTTCTGACGTTACAAGTGGAGTTTTCATGGATTCAGAATCTGAGCCAAGAAAAAGTGGATTCAGAGGTGGGTTTGATGCTGAAATTGGCACTGCAAAAAGGGGTGTTTATCCAGTTAAAGAAAGTGACTTCAGTGCAATGGATGAATCAGCTTTCATTGATCTAAATCTTGATTTATCAGCAGACCCAAATCAGATTTTAAGAAGTATGATCAATCTGGAATTTCTCTTGCAAATCTTAGAAGTAATGGGGGATCTTGTAGAATAACAGTGAATGGGAGAGGATTGAAAAAAGGGAGCAAATGGCACAAGGTTTGGAAGTGGATTTTTAGGCATCAATCTGCAACTCACGAGGAAGAAGATAGCATTTCAAAACCTTGATACAGAACTATGTCTTGTTCTTGTTTATAAAATAAATTGTAGTGGAGTTTGTTATTTTATCTATTAAAAAAAAAAAATTCACTTGCTGTATTTGCTTATTTCTCCTTCAATTATATATCCATCCGTGTCAAGTTACCCCTGCTTGTTTAGAAATCAAGTCTGAACCCTAGTTCTATTATGTTTAAATCTTCCTTTTCTAGAATATGTCAAGACAGTGAATACTATAAGTTAAACCATATGCTCGAGGCTGTAACTTGAGTGTTCAAATATGGAGTATTATATGATTTCTTAGGAAGAATGTCAAACAAACATAAATTGAGGTATGTTTCTATGAGTAATAACTATTGCTTGAGTATATGTTAAGGTACGACTTTATATTAAATTATATTTAGGAAGTATTTGTAAATGATTTAAATTATATATAGATAGAAATGAATGGTGAGCAAGTGAATATTATTCGTGGATCTCTCAAAACATTTAGATAAAAAAATTATTTTATATTTATAAATAGTAGAATAGACGCGAGGCAAACATAAAGTAGGAATCATGTCTTATCTAAACGGTATCACATAGAGGTATACTCTTTTAGACCAAAATCAAATTATACTCCATGCTAATGCTGGACAAATTTTATTTTTTTCACTTCATAAAATTGGTCGAAAATAATAATATTTAACTTTTCTTATTCAAGACTAATTGTACAACTATAATGGACATTGACTTGATGGTTTTCTAAAGGTCAAAGACTAACTTGCTATTGTTTCAATAGATTGGGGACTAATGTTGCAAGTTTCCCTCTATTAATGATGGCTGGTGAAATTCTCTTGACAGGCTGACATGCCATTTTTGCAACTGCTGGTTTAAGCCAATTTTTGACAGCAATCATAAATCTTGATATTGCTGAATTTCACCCTTCATAGTCCTATTAGCCGCACTGCATCTTTCTTTTTCAGCTTCCGTAGCTTTACAGCAGAAGGTGATGAGTTCATGTATATCTTCTAAGAAAAATTGATTCTTGAAGCCGAATTGAACAATCTCAGACAATCAGAAATTCAATTGAACTGGAGCCTTTTTCTTTTGCTATCATTTAAACCGTTTTTTGAAATAATCTTGAACAAACTAGAGCATTAGTTTGTTAGGTAGTTAATACTGAAATGATTTTGTTTTTGTGTCTATAAATAGCCTGGTTAGAGGAAGAGAAAAAGAGGTCTCTTGAGAGTGAAAGAGGAAGAGAAAGTGAGATGAGATATAAGAGGGTTAAAACTCTTGTAAATCTGTGTAAAACTTTTTGGTGATTTCAAGTTTGTAAATTATGTTTAGTCTTGGTTAATAAAGGCTCAGGAAGATCAATATTCATGTTCTAAATTTGTCTTCATTTATGTTTTTATGCAGTAATTGGTCCAATACCGGATTTTATTGTATCTGGGCAAATCCGGTAAGTTCAGTCTCAATACCGTATTTCATTGTGTTAAAGTCAAATACGGTAAGCACATAAACAAATCCAGTAAGTGGTGACTACCATATACGGTAAGATCAAGTTCTTACCGTATTTCAGTGTAAGTGTCCCAAATACGGTAAGTGCGAGGAAAATCCGGTAAGTCCAAAATTAAGCCAGTTTTCTCTTCTCCTGCTAGTGCATCTTTGATTTCTGAAATTCTTGATTAATCCAAAGTTTAAGATAACCATTAAAAACCCCAACATGTACCTCTTTTATTACATTTTTTTTTTCTTCATCTTTTATATATTTGCACACAGAAAATTGAGTTTCTAAATTTTCTTTTGTTTTTGGAACTGTGAATCCTTTTGTGAGTTCTTAAAGAATTTGAACTGGGATTTTTGAGTTCAGTTTATATTTGGTGTGGATTAAATTGAGAGGCTGAAGGCCTTTTTTGTTCTTTTGATTTTGAGGAAATTATTCAGGTTGAATTGGGGTTTTTTTTTAGTCCCTTTGTGTTCAGCTCCCAGTTTATTCTGTGATTTATTGCTGGATTTGCTGTCTGCAGTTGAAGGTAGTTAGATCTCTCTCTCAATTATTTTGTCTTTTAATATTTGGTAATGTCTTTCTTTAATCGTTTATTATGTTCTAATCTGCTAGATTTATAATTGGGTCATGTTACACATACAACCGGGGATGACAATCCCGATTGACAATCACACACATGAAAGGGGGGCCATGATGAATAAAAAAATCAAGGACCGCCCTCCTGTGAGGACATTGTCAACCAAAATTGTCATCCCCAATTGTACAACTAGCAAAATCCTTTATAATAATGTGGATTTGTTGTAACATTAATCTCTCTCTCTCTCTCTCTCTCTCTCTCTCTCTCTCTCTCACACACACACACACACACACTTCTGTTCATGTATCGGTTTAGTTTAGTTTATTGGGAATTACAATTCTTGAAAAAAAAATTATATATACTGATCAAAATCTGCTCTACCAACTCTCAAATGATTCGAGCTTGAAATTTTGGCTTAACCTAATTAATGATTTCTATAATGAGATGAGTCCGGTTTGATAATTGGTTCAACCTAATTAATGATTGCTATAATGAGATGAGTCCGGTTTGAGAAGCCTATGATCCTTCATACTTTCTTGATTTTCTAACAGAAGCTTTTCCGAGAAATCTGGGTGCAAAGTTTCTCTCGAGTACTGGGAAGTTAGGTGATCACACGGGATAAGTAAGAATGAATCAACCAAAAATTAAGCGAAAAATTGGAAAGTACGAGGTTGGAAGGACAATTGGTGAGGGAACATTTGCGAAAGTTAAATTTGCTATACGTTGACATAGTTGAAATGGATTTAGGGACACAACTGAAAGTTATAAATTAACAACTATGAAATAATTATTTATTTAAGGGGTTGATTACTAACTAATAATCACACGTAGGCAAAAAAAAAACATATTATAAAGGCATATAAGTTACAGAAATACATTTGTAAAACTTGGCTTTGAGGAATTAAAAATGGTTAATTATAATATTGAGCAAATTAAAAATGATTGTGATAAAAACATGACTTTTAATTTGTAGATACCAAACTAAGTTAATAAGAAATTTGGACAATTTCATTAAATGGAGACTAATTTTACAACTATAATGAGGATTTGACGAAATTCTCGAATCGAGCATGTCAATTCAATTCTTTTTAACTTAAATAGTCGAATGAGCATCAAAACCGAAAATCGATGGATTTGGTTCGATTTCCATTTATAGACCAAAAACCAAAGAATCGAATAAAAATCGAATATCTTTAAATTTTTTTTTTATATTAAATAAGTCATATTATTTAAATTTTTTAAAAATAATTTTGCTAACTAATTACTTCAGCTCAAGCCCAACTTTGTAATTCAAATTCAAAAAATAAAAGTGAAGTAAGTTTTTCTCAAATCTCGATCATTCTACCATTTATGGAGGAATTGAAGTTGAGTGGCTTTTCACCTCCCTCCATCTTACAATTTTTCTACAGGGATTCATTAAATTTTTATACATTGATGAATTGATCTTATTAAACAACTTGTTATTTGTATAATTTTAAATTGGACAGAATTGATCTTTGGAGCTACGGAGTATACAACTGTAATTGATATGTGGTCTGTTGGTTGTGTAATGGCCGAACTACTTATAGCCAAGCTTAGTAGATACATGGCTTCATTTAAATCAATCATCGGTGATCCTCTACTTTGAGCATGTTTACCTAAGTGTAAGAGTAACTTTTAAGTTACATTTTTCCAAACATTTAAGAGTTTACTTTTCATTTTTGTTTTTTGGCACAAACACTTATTTGCATAGAAAGTTTACAGATTTTACTTCGGTAAAATGTACTTTTACTTTTTTTTTAGATGTTTTTAGCGCTTCTCATAGTGGTGTATCTTTGATGGACTTTTGTTGGCAATTAATTTATTCTCTTCATCTTATCAAAGTCTAATTTATAATTTTTTCTTTGAGTGAATATCTTGCGTCTTTATTTTGTACTTTTTTTCTACTAAAATTCTATAGAATTATTTATATATCTTTGAGATCGAGTATGGAATTTTGTTTGCTCGCTTTAAATTGAGTATCTGTTTCTCTCCCTTTCATGCTAGGATTGAAAATCCTGTATTTTACATATCCATATGATTGAATCATTGGGTTTCCAAAATAATGTAAATGAACCTCTACGAATTACTCTTAATGTATATTGAAGAAAGGATATTATTTTTAATATGTTCTTTGTTATTTTTAAGAATTAAAAGGGCCCGAGTGAGGCGACTCATTCCTATAATATATTCAATAAAAGGTGATTGAAAAAAATGAAACAGAACCAAAAAATAAAATAACTTAAAAATAGAAAGGAAAATTAGTGATCATAGCATCAATGAATATACAATAAACAAAATTGGTCATACAACAAAGAATATAAAAAATAATCTCAATGACAAACGAAATCTAAGTAAAAAGTTTAAGAAATAAATAAATTGTTGTGAACAGAGCTTGATGTTTGAATGAACACGGCTAAAGAACATAACCTGCAATTTTTTTCAGATGTAGGCTAAAGAATGAAAGGAGTTGAAGAATAAATAAGTCTCTATGAATCACAAGAGCTTTTTCTTTTCCCGGATTTAACAAGTGTTTCACAATATTAAGAAACAAACAAAATGTTATTGCTCTTCCCATGAGAAAATAGAAAATAAAAATGAAGAAAAAATGAAGTAACTTTTGGCAAACGGTTGAATCTTTGTTACTTTCTCTAAAAAGAAATGTCAAGTATACGCCTTTAATTTTTCACTACATGCAATTTTGAAATGATTATGAAGTAAAACAATCAATCAAAAATTCTGAAAACCTACAATCTTCACACTAATGCAATTACAAAAAAATACAAAATTCGTGCAACGCACATGACAGCAACTAGTACATATGAAAATGATTTTGAAATAATATATGCACAACTATCAGAGCATCTTCAACATAAAATTGTTAGTATTATAATTCTTAGGGTATGTTTGATTGTCCAACGATTCCATGGAAAATGGAAACCAAATTCTATTTCCACCCAAATGTGTTGTTTGATATCCAAAAAATTCTAGGTAATTGCTTTTCTAACTTTTGCTTACACGGTGACCAATTCTTAATTTTTGGTGAATTTGAATTCCCACCACTATGGTGGTTTTTCATTTTCCAGTTTTTTTTTTTTTTTTTTTTTTTTTTTTTTTTTGGCAATTAGAACAAATTCTAAACTTAATGGTAAAAAAACCTTATCCCTTTAATTGACAATTTGCATGAAAAACAAAGTCAAACGAACACCAAAAATTTATGAATTTTTTTTTTTTTTGACAATCCAAACAAATTTTAATACAGAATGTAAAAAAAAAAATATTCCAAAAAATAATAATTTGCATGAAAAATAAAGTCAAACGGATTAGGTGAAAAATTATACCATCAAACACCTTTAATTACATTTCCCTCTAAAACAAATTCTAGACAATTTAATTCTTTGTCATTCGTTTTCTTTCCACTCAAATTTCACCATTGCAATCAAACGGACCCTTATTTTCTATTGACGAAGTTTTATAAAGTTGATAAATTTGAAATTTTGATATTAGAGTTCCTAATGTACAATTATATTAAATGTTAAATATAAAGAGGATGTTGGACTACTTCAAAAAAAAATTACTTATGAAATTTATGAATGTTCTCTAATCTGCAGAATATGCTATTTAAAAATAAAAAGTCTTTTGGAGATGCTGTAACAACATAAAATTTGTTCTTATTTTCTTTTTAATAATCAAAGTTTACATTACATAGAAAATTGCTGAACCCCACAAAAAATGTCTTGATATGCAAAATGAATGAGATTACTAGGTGGGAAAGTGATTTTGTGGTGCAAAGATTGATCGGAGTTCCTCAAGTGTGTCGATAGCTTCCCAAAAAAGCTACATTATACGTGGCGTGAACTACATGCACCTGCCACTGTAATGCATGAAATCTCACAATTAATAATGTACATCGATAGTAGTATTCCTATCTCTATGGTTGATGACATCTTGACCACCTAGGGGTGGCAAAAGGGTTGATAGTTCATCGGCTCATCAAAATTCTCGTGAGCCCCAGCCCGAGCCGAGTAGGTCAACTCTCGTTGAACGGCTTGTGGGCCATGTCGTCAAAAATGTGAACAAAAAAGTCATAAAATTTAAAAAAAAAAAAAATTGAGCTCGTGGGCTCGATTCGACTTGTGCTTGAACGAGCTTGAGGTTGGCTAGTCAAAGTGACAAGCCGAGCTCGTGGGTAAACCGACTCGGCCCATTGCCACCACTATGACCACCCAATAATATGGATATTTCTGCGTAATAATATATTAGACATTTTGCACATCATTTTAAACAATTTTCACTATGTTATGAATAACAGACATTTCTATCATAATACCTAAAAAACGAATTTTTCTTGAAATTTTCCCTTGTAAAATTTCCTTTGAAATTAAGTAACTTCAATATTGACTAATATAAATTATTTAAAATTCATATGAATTTTTTTTTTTTTTAAAAGAAAATTAGCTAGCATGATTGAACTTTACTTGTGTGGGGAAGTTTATAATTATAGTCCTAAAACATTGCCTCTTGGATCTTCATTCAAATTTATTTCATTGGAATCGGCATTTTAGAATCTAGAATTGAAGCCGTGATTACAAGTTGCTCGGACATAAAAAGGGGCATCAATTGTGAAGTGTATGGTTAGTCAAGGATCAAGTGTCAGTGATCAGGATGGATCTATCATCACTCGTTGTGTTGACCAACAAAATTGTGAATGATTTCTAATCCAACAACACATTTGCAGGAGAATATTATTTAATCACGGTGCAATGCCCATAAACCACAAAAACAACGATTAAAAACAATAAACCATACAGATCGAGAAATGGAGAGTATAGAAAATAAAGAATAGAACACATGATACATTTTCGGCTTGTTGGGAACGTATATCACGTCGTTTAGATCCAACTATGCAGAATAAATTAATAACAAATTGCTTAATTATTATTTGTAGATGATTAAAGTTCAATACAATGTAAACCCTAAGTTAAACAATCACAAACGTATAGATCAAATGCATAAATAGTAAAGAACACCAGAAATTGGTGACGGAGGAAAACAACTTGAAGAACTCTTCACAAGGATCAAAAAACTCTTGGTAAACCTTGTCAAAAAGATCTACTAGAAAATTTAAGTTACAATTGGTCCGAACACTATTAAATCTTAGTTGACTCTGACTACTCAACTTATAAATTACCGAAAAACCTCTTCGATTGTGCAAGCACTTCCCAGCAACTCTATGCTACTTTTCGCTCTGCGTGGATCACCAAGAATGAACTTGATCCGAAGTACCTGGAACTCTAGTTGCCTTTTTATCCAACTTTAGAACTCTAAAAGCTTATAGGTAAAGGTGTTTTTGGTGTTTGATTTAAGATCTTTTGTGTTTTGATCTTAGGTTGAAGTAAGAGATTTATGGAATATGGATTTGATCTTTAATGGATATTCTCTTGACTAAAATTAAGGCTCAACCAATAACAAAATATATTTGGGAATAATTGAAGCTATGATTGTGATTGAATCAAGAAATCTTTTGGAATATGTGTTTGATCTTCAAAGAATGATTTCTTGTATGAAAATATTGTTCAACCATACCTTAGGACGACATATGGCATGTGTATATTGATAGATAGTTTTTGAGGTTGAATAGGATAGGAAAACGGCTTTAAAATCGTGAATAGGACATCTATACGTAGCACTACCGCTCGAGCACCAAGGTCGCGCACAATGAGCGATGATGTTCCCGTTTGAGCGCTCAAGCTCAAAGTGCATGCATCAAGCAGTCGTGATCCCATTTCTTGATCTTCTTGAATTTTCTTTGACTCCTTTTAGGACTCTATCAAGCTACAATTTTTTTACTTAAATTATAATTTAAATAACCTTGACTTTGAATACGAATATAGCCAATCACAATTAGACGTAACACGGTTGAAGCCCTACATATATGGTGACCACTTCCGGTTGATCATCCACTGAGGTGGATAATGCTCATAGTACTAGAATCACGCCAAAATGGAAACTAGGGTTTAATAATCATCCAGATTACAGTAGTTAAGCCACACATGTTTTTTCTTTAACAGCCAAACTAACCTAAAGTTAGTGTTCACCAAGGACATGAAATAACCTAATCTATACACTTTGTATCACTAACTTCAGAGAACACCAAGTTCTCAATCTTCTTACACCAAGTAAAAATTAACAGAACAAAAGAAGATAAAGTAGAAGAGGTGAACGACGGTTTCTTGAACGGGTTTTTTGAGAGAGAAAAACATGAGAGAACTAGACGTTGGAAAAATGAGTATATGACTGACTTTGGCACAAATTTTGAACGAGACCCGTTTGGCTAATTTAGAAGATCAAGATTGATTTGTGTTCTCCTCTGTGAGAACATCGAAATCATATATTTATTTATCAAAAATGATGCTCAGGTGAATGAGAAATTGGAGCTCAAAGTGTGTCAATTGAATGAAATTTATGTTGGAGAGAAAACAAAAAAGAGAGTTTGTCCCACATAGGAACTTGATGAAAACAAAAATCACTTTAAATATAGTTGCACTTTGGAAATGTGTAATCATGTGTAGCATATAGGCTCTCTCCACGTGTGCGTGCAGGGGGTGAAAATCACGGATCGAAATGTGCTTCAAACTTTGAACTTGTGTGCCGGCGCGACCTATGTACACGAATGTTAAACCGAAAAGAGCAAAATTGACCCCTTAGAAGTGTTTACGTTTTGCTACAATTTTATTTTCTTCAACTGACTTTTCATTTTCTGAAATATATGAAACTCCAATGGTTACTGTCATTAAGTGAATGGGCAGGTTGCCATTCATGAGCCAAGAATAAATCTGACTTGTTTTCTACCTTTCTACTTACAAGAAGAAATCTGCATACACAAGCACTGTATACGAAATTTTGTCTGTCTGCATACGACTTTTTTTGTCTCGGTCTTGTGGTGATATTGTTAAGATACTAGCTGAGTTCGCTAGAGTAGAATCTGCAGTGCTCAGAAATTGCGGGTTTTACCGTTGTATCTTGGGAAACGGGCGCTCAATCTAAACCTCAAATACTTACGGTGAGGGTGCGAATCTGTTTTAAGGAAACTATATGTACACAGGCCTCGGGTTTAAAGTTTTTAGTGTTTAATTAGTTTCTGTAATTACTTGTTTTATTACTCGATTTGCATATTTATATTTTGCAGTTATATTTAAATTATTTGTTCTATTTTACTATAATTTTAACAATTATTGAATCTGCATATGTATTGGTAAATATACTATGAAAACTGCATATACGGTATGTTCAAATTGGTGTGTGTAAATACGGTATCTAAGTTCATTGCAAATACGCTATGCACAAATCCGGTAAGTTGCATATACGGTATGCGCCAGTCCGATAACTTGTAAATTCGATTTTCAATTGCTAAATTCGGTATTCAGTCACAAGAAGCTTATCCAACAAACTTAAAACATAATATTTTTTTAAAAGACAAGTTGTTCAATTGATTTATTGAAAACTGATATTTGTTTCATTTTCAGAAATGACAAACGAAACAACCAACATAGATGTAACTCAAGCTGTGACTACTGAAAATCAAGTTGTGGGCTCTGTTGTGGCTAGATTGCCAAGTCATGTTGTGAGTCAAACAACTAATCATATCGTTACTGTTCTGGTTAATCATGGAGAAAAATCGGAGAAATTCAAATTCAAGAGGTGACAACAGAAAATGTTATTTTATCTGACCACCTTGAATCTTGGGAGATTCTTTACTGAAACTGCTCCAAAACTCAATGAGGGTGATGGAGATGTTCAAGCGATCAGTGCATTTGATATTTGGAACCGTTCACTTTGACAAAAGAAAGAAAAATATATTAAAAAGACCTAAAAAAGAGAAAAATAAGGGAAAAAATGAATACTCACATGACATTATTTACAACGAACTCAATTTTGTCAATGTTTCAAGAATCCTTGTTAGAGAGATTATTACTTGAAACCAATTAAAACTTGATCATTTGATGTTCTTGGTTGAGTGTACACAAATTTCTCTGTGATATATACAATATTAGCTAGGTTTTTAAAGTTTGGTCTCGAAAAATGTAACGTAGGAAAGGTGAATCTAAAAAATAGTCATTAAAAATGACAACAGTCAACCTGACTCCTTTCCAAATTAATAATGCTTTATTTTTTTCAAATTCTTAATTACTAGTAGTAAGTACATGGCACTTCTTGTGTATCGAATGAATGATATGCGTAAAGTTTTTTAAATACTAATATTATTTTTTAAAGTAGTTGCGGAAATTGATATTATAAAAGACAAATAAAATTTGTTATATATATATATATATATATATATATATATATATATGGGAGGCGTTATTTACATCTAATATTGTTATATATCTATCATACTCTATATTTATCCCTATTGACATTTTAAAATTTTAAAAATATTATTTTCATCTACATCACATTCCAATATTGTTCTTATTGAATTCATTCATTTAAACGTCATACATCCACCCCATTTTTATATATCTATCCATCATAATTCCTTCTATCCTTTCATATATCTATCCACACCATTCTTGTCTATCTATACATCCATACTATTTTTATATATTTATCACATCATAATTCATTCATAATCATTTCATATTTTCAATCATTGCAGTCAATATGCACCGTCAAAGTTCTTTATTTGTTTTGATAATCCCAGCAGATTAGCCACCATGGTTTTGAATTTAAGAAAATCAAGTAAAAAAAAGGATAATTCAAGCAGAAAAATCAAATTTTTTGTTTTGATAATCCTAGCAGAAAAGATAGCCATAAATGTTTTGAATTCAAAAAAATCAAGAAAATAAAAAATTAATCCCAACATAAAACTCAAATAATTCGGAATGAAATTTTATTGATACTACTTGAATTCAAAAGGCACATTATCAAATCAAATACAAATCAAGAATCATTCACATACTAAATTCATCAAACTCACTTTATTGTAATCCTTACTTTTTAAATTTTTTATTCATATATTGCTTGTCTCTATATATTTGCTTTAGCGGTGTCTCTTTCATTACTGTTTTGGCTTTAGTTGAAGAGAATACTTTATAAATATTAGGATTTTATAAAAAAAAAGTCCTAAAGAATTTAATGAAATTAAATATTAGTGGATAAATTTAGATTGATCTAAAAGACAACGCCTTATGAGTGGATGTAAATAACGGCTTCCTAAACTTTTTATGAATTTATGTAAATATGTGTACAATGTTTAAAGAGAGTATTGTAGACACGGTACCAAATCTTTCATTTTATTGTAGACGTGATCCTAACTGTTCATTTGTATCACTCACGGTACCAAACCTTTCAAAATCTTGCACTTGGAGTTCAAATGGATGGAAACTGTTAGTTTGACCGTTAGTTGGCTAGCAAATTGACATTAACCATAATTTTGACTAATTTTAAAATTATAAAATGGTAACTTTACATTTTTCAATAAAAACACAATTATAATATATTAGTAATTAAATTAGGGAAAAAAAAAAAACCACCCACCACCATCCTCTTCTTTCCCAACCCCTTAGCCAAACCGCCACCATCAGCGGCCGGTGCCACTACACCCACCGAACGCTCGCGCCACCGTACCCTCCATTACCATCGAAAATATGACCTGTGATTGAAAATGTGAACTGAAAGTCATCTGGATTGCCATTAATCAACTACAATAGCATTTCGATTTCTGTAAGAAGACTGAAAATGATTGTAAGCATATTTTAGTCACTCATAAGGCGTTACCATGTATTCCTAATAGTTTTACAATTCCGAAACTATTTGTTGGTGGAGAAATAAAACGAATTCTGTGCAATCAACAAAAGCTTTTTAGCTCTTCAAACAAAGTTTATTCCTTCAAGCAATTCATCAAGCACGTCGTGTACCTTCAAAATACATTCAAAAGCAAGCACAAAACCAATTACTTGAGATGGTAATAATTGAAATCTCTTCACAGGAGTTGGGTGATAAGCATAGATCAGACCCAAAGGAGTATAAATTAAGGAAATTGTTGTAAATGAGCAGAACTTTGTGGCTCGGGTAAAAATGGATCGAGCTTTTTTTCGCCCAAGCCGAATCAAAGCTTGGTCAAAAAATGGGGCACAGCTCGAGCCTTTCAGAGCTGGCTCTTTTTTTTTTGAAATTTTAAATTTTTTTTTAAAGGTGACAGCTACCTTTAAAATAAGCATCTGTACGGCTGCATTTTTAAAAAGGCAATCATAATTGCCTTTATTTTTAAGAGCACGACTATAATTGCCTTCATTTTTAAACACATCATAGGCTACCTTTAAAAAGTGGATGAAATTCAAGATATGATCATTTCGCTGAGCCACAGGGTTCGGGTCGAGTTGGGTCGGCTCGAGCTCAGGCTAACACTTGAAAATGAAGCTTGACTTGAGCCTCAGCTCGATTCCAACTTGTTGCGAGCCGAGCCAACTTGGACTTTTTTCGGGTTGAGCATGAGAGTCGAATTGACATTCACATCTTCCAATGTAAGGTTGAATAAAATGGAGTTAACGGGGTATACGTGGAAGGAAAACTTGTTTTTCATCATGTTATCCAACGCTTATTTCTGCATGGATAATATGTCTCTTGAAATCACGAGAAAACATTCTTATTCTATTGTAAAGATTGTTGGATGGGTACAAAATTCCTTAAAGGTAATTCTTGACAATTTCTTTTCAAAATTAACTTATGTGGTGGGATATTATTTGGCAACAATGTATTTAAAAACTCCTCTTTGTAAAATTGGTTTTATAATCTAGTGCTTCATTAAAGCTAACAAATTCTTCACCTTCTTCAAGAAATAACCCAATTAGTTTGCATTGAGAAAGAATTCCTCGTCGTGTCATATAATCAGAAGAAGATGCATTTCTGTTAAACCTGTGAACACTACATTGATTAAGTGTAAATCCCAAGTTTCAGCATCATCACATGCTGTAACTATCTCATTTGGTAAGTTGATAAAGTCATCCTCTATATAAAGTTTTGTTTCATTACCAAATTTGATCGAGTATCATGCAAATCGATTGTCATTTTTGAGTAAGCATGTTTTGACTTAGTTTTTTTTTCCCAAAGATACGATCTAACCAAACTTTGGTTAATTATTTGTTGTCTTGTTGCTCTTGAGACAATAGGTAGTACTTGGAAAAAATCTCATCATAGAAAAACCTTTCCATCAAATGGTTCTGAATTGTCCAAGATATCTTATAAAGTTCTGTCAACGATTTCTATTGTGTTTTGTTGGCTATTTATGCATCATCTCATATTATGAGCTTTACCCGTTGAATCAATTCCTGTGTGGTACTTTGCTTTGATATACTACATATTTTTTATTCATTAGTCTGGAGTGGAATATTGAATCTTGAATGGGCCATTCTGCCTCCTGGCATTATGATGCTACTATACCTAAAGTTGTTGTCGCAAGTGCTATCATATTTTAAAATCGAACCCTTGCCAGTAAAGTATGGTATAAAAAGATTTTTCCTATACTGTTGGTTCATCAACAAAAAACACACCTTCGTTTTCAAGCTGTTAATTCTTTCAAGTATAACATGTTTTTTATCTGGATTTAAATATGATGCTACTTGAATAACAACATTTGGAACTTAGACAAAACTTTCATCTAAAATGTCCTTTGCATTGGGTTCATTGTTACCATATAATACATCAACAGGTTGAAGCAAGTCATAAGCTAGCTATAATGATATGTACATCTTAATTTGAAAGTTTGCCTAAAATTCAATTAAACATATTTGATTTATTTCGATTCAATTGGATAGATTTTGTATCATTAGAGATATGCACATCTTTTCTAATAATCATATGAAAGTCAAAAGGAGATGATGATAAAAAAATCATAAAAATAAATGATAAAAACTTAAAATAAAAAAGCTAGTTCTAAATTCTATCCCCTTGACAATTTACGATGGTATGGTGGGGGAAGTAAGTATAGAAAACGAAAATGGAGAGGTAATAAATATTAGAATTTTTGGCGGGATAATGGCATTCAAGTACTTCTATATGGGCATTCGTTGAAAAACGTGTACATGCCGAACTGACCCCAGAAAGACATTCTTGAAATGGGAAAAAATGGCATTGCAGAAGATTAATAGTATTGCATATTTAATAAATTAATTATATTATTAATTGAGAATAAATTAGGAAGCTATTTTATATATGAATTAATTAACTATTCCTATTTGGCTTTATAACTAGGTTGGATTGGAGGATGAATTAATTCTATGAATTCACGATCTATGCCATTTTATATTTTCATCGCTAATTTTTTTATTTACTTTCACAAATCATTGTTGAAGTATTTTTTTTAACTGTATATATTAGAGATTTTCATATTAGATTGGATTGAAAAAAAAAAAAAAAAAAAAAAAAAAAATCACTGTTGAAACATTTTGTTTTCTTGGTATATGAAAGTTCTAATTAGGCGATTTTTTATTTTTTATTTTTTTTTATACCCAATGAGCGGAAATAAGCAATTAAAAAGCAACAAATCAGTTTTAATTATTTCTAGGTGATTAGTTAATCAAGTTCAATTACCCTATGGTTTGAATTCCACAATAATAATTAAAGCAGTAAAGAACACCAAAGATGATCACGGATAAATCCCAACTAGGTAGAAATTTCAGGCACTTTGCTAGTTAGTAATTCACTGTAAATTGAAGTAAACTTACAACACGGCCTAGACCCATTTACCTCAAAGAGTTTCTGACATCAATTCTTGCAGTCTCCCTTGATCTTACTGAAAGTGTACTCCTTTAAAAAAAAAATATCGACTCTTGGTACCTAACCTTAGTCCTTCTGAATTGGTGTTTCTGCAATAGCTCCCAATCCCTAGTATCGATTTATCTCTGGTGGATTAAATGAAGAATTCCTCTTTCTTTGAGTTGGTGTTTGATCAAACGATCTTTGTGTCTTGATCAGTGGTTTAATGTCTAAGGATGTGAAAATATATGGCTCAATATATATCTCAATTAATGGAATAATTTATCATTCAAAGAAATATCTTGGCTTAGAAAGATTTTATGAATACAATGATATGGTGGTTGAATATAAAGATCAATGAATGATGATTTGGATCTTCAAGGAACTGTCCCTACGAAATAATATGATTCAACACCCTTTGGATGTCCATGGGGTGAAGTATTGATAGGAAAAATTGTTTTTGATGAAATATGGATGAAAATCACATGTTTCAAAGCAACTGGGAGTCTGTCTCATAACATGACGTTCGAGTGTTGGGTTAGTGATGCACTTGTCACTCAAGTGCCAATCTAGCGCTAGACGGGAGACAGGTATTCCGCATATGTCGCTTGGGTGTCGGTTGGGCAACCGGCTAGCCAGAATGCGTCTCACTCTATATCAACTTCTTCAATTCCAAATATTGATCTTCTTCTTGGATTTCTTTGACTTCTCTTTGGACTCTTTTAACTCCAAACTATACTTACCATAACTTGGACTATTCTAAACCTATTTTGGCCTTGATTACAATATAATTAACTCCTATACAATTCTAATAAATTATGATTTTTGTCTTAGGAAATTGTCAATTACAAAATAGACTTTAAAGTATATAATAATATTTTTTTAATTGCGAACAATAATGTTTATTTTTTAAATGCATATTGTTCAAACATTTTTTTTAATTATTTATGTTGACGATTTGTAAGACTTCTTCATTGCATATAATGCTTCTTGTCGAAACTTTTTTTCATTGAACATATTTATGATTTTGTATTAAAGCAATTTTGTAGTTAGTCGAAGAATTTGAGCAAGTTGAGTCATTCCTCAATATAATCTTTTTTTACAAACAATGCAACTAATTATAATAAAAAAACGCTATCAACATTTTGGATGAGATCGATCAAGTGGTTTGGGTTGGAGATGGTATTGCACATGTTTATAGATTGAACGAGATTTGCTTTTCATTAGCATATCTACATCTTAGTTCCATTTCTTCACTTTATATGAAGTGCATTTTTTAAAATATTTACAGGGCTAGAGCTGTGTTTGACTGTGTGTGCATTTTGTCGATTGGAAAGTGGATTTCTTAGTTGTCATTCGAGGATTAAGATCTCATAATAGATCACATTGTCAATTTAAACCCTAGAGTTTTAGCCTTTCATTTACCGAATATAAAAAACCTTAGAGCTTTTGTTGACATCCTGACAAAGAGAGTCGTCAACGGTACTTCTATATATGATCTGATCGGGAATCATTCCCCAATATACTTTTATTCATGAATCTCAAAGGAGTTCAGAATCCAAAGAAAATCATTAAGTGTTAGTTGACCTAAGACGTACCATAATTGTCGGAACGAGGGCTCGACTTTCAAATGGTACATGAAACTAAGTTTTGCCTCTTACAAATATCGGAAGCAGGTACACAAATGGAATTCAACGTTTTCAAAGATATTATTCATAAGACAATTTTAAGGTTCGCCAGTAACTTAAAAATAATGTGAACTTTTATTTTCTCATTCAGAAATTTCCTGAAAAAATATATCCATTTCCCACAAATTGTTATCTTATGGTAATCCCATTACAACCCGGTCTCGAAATTCGACCCGCTGAAATCCACACGCGCCCTCACAGTTTGTATATACACTCACACTGACGGCCAGAACGTTCTGTGAGAAAAACCTGTGTTTTCATCATCTCTTCCTTATAATTCTGCATAAAATCGAAGTAAATTGGTGTGAAAATGAGGGAATTTGATCAGATAAATGCTATGCTGCCGGATGAGATAATGGTGGAAATTTTCCGGCACCTAGAGTCGAAGGAGAACCGAGAAGCCGCATCTTTGGTGTGCAAACGGTGGCTCGGTCTAGCGAGGTTATGCCGCAAGAGCGTCCACATCGGCTTTTCAGCCAGCACCGATGCTCTTGTCGAGCGTCTAATCGAGCGGTTTGTCAACATCTGTGATGTTGTCATTGAAGAATCTCCCTTTACGTCTCTTGCCCTACAAATGGTAAGGATTCATTTCAGTTGTGTTTTATTTTGTTTGAATTTATGGTATGATTCGATGTACGTTATGAATTTGATTAGGGCCTTTATTCTTTTTAACTCATAATTGTTGATATTATTTGGGAAGGTACCTGGCTGATTTTGAACATTATTTTGCTTGTAAGGCATTTCCTATTAGGATTAGGATTAGTCATAGTCATAGTCATATAACTTAATATCAATGTTATCAATGATAACCTTTTTCATGTTCTCTGACATATTCACTAACATTAAAAATAAAAAAATGCACTTGTTCGCCGTTTCCCAAAATGTTCTAGAAACAAATAATAGAATCACAATGTCGATATGTTTTTGGTCCTTTTTATTGACCGAAATTATTAGATTTCCAAAACTGGGACAAAGAAAACGTTTCAGTTTACGAAGAAATGAATGCACACGTGGTGAAAAGCTACAACCATGTTCCAACTGATAGTTTGAGGACGAAACCTAATAAATTCTAGATCCGTGCTGATTATAGAGATTTTTTCCAACATTTTAATTGAAATGGTGATGCTTGTTCGCTTATCAATAACTGATGGTTTGGTCTTGATAGGCATAGGTGTATTGCTACTTGTAGATCTAGTAGGACTGATACAATGGTCTGACTGCTAGTTGAGAATTGTGAATGCCCATAAAGTATATGTTATCAATCTCCCCAAGTTGATAAGTTTTTAGTTGTACTAGTGAAAACTTCTCTCTAAAAGTTGAGCAGTTTCAATTTAACGGTACGGTATTGGGATTTTATTATCAATTATTCTTAGTGGCTTGTTAGTTCTACTCTTTCTGTAATCATTGTTTTAATGTCTTTCTTTGTTCACCATTCAGAGTGGAGCTTTTCTCGATCAATATGATTATGAAGATTTTATGAGAAAGTGTTGTTTATCGGATTCTGGGTTGGCTGCTATTGGAAATGGCTTTACCAAACTCGAGAGTTTGAAGTTGATACAATGCCATTATATAACAGACGTAGGGCTGATATCTATTGGTGAGAAATGCAAATTGCTGAAGTCTCTAGATATACAGGTGATTGACCATTATTCTATCGTCTGGTGTATCAGTCTGTTTTAATAGACTATGATTTTGACCAAATTAGTGACGTGCTATCTCTAAATCAGTGAAGTACTTCTGCATTGTACTTGAATTTTGTTTATGAATATGGCTTTTCTTCACGCACTTTTTCGACATATATAGCTGTCCAAGTGCATGGAATGGGAAATGGGGGTTCTTGCTTGATTGGATGGGGAGGATAGAAAGTGGATTTAAGATTTTATTTTATTTTTTTTATCAACTAACATACGTCGAATCAGATTGGGTAAAAAGTACCTGTACATGTCATTTTATGTCCCTCCCATCTTTTCTTCACACCAAACATAGCCTTAGGCATGTTGTTCTCTTGGACTTTGCAAAATCTTTATTATACATATTATGCTTAACTTTTGATTGCTGCTTTTTTTAAATGCTATGCCTCAGCTTTTGTTTCATCCTCTTTCTTAAAGGAGTGTCACATTGAAGATGAAGGTATAGCTGCTATTGGGAAATATTGTACTCGACTTGAAGATTTGAATTTGTGGCATTGCAGAAGTTTGACTGACAGCGGATTGGTTCAGCTAGTCTTTGGTTGTGGGAGAACTTTGAAATCCCTTGGTCTTGCTGAGTGTTGTAATCTTACTGATATCTCATTAGAAGCTGTGGGATATCACTGCAGATCTCTTCAATCTTTATCTTTAGATTCAAAGTTTATTTATAGCAAAGGGTTGGTTTCTGCAGCCAAAGGATGCCCACATTTGAAGTCTATGGAACTAGAGTGCGAAAATATCGAGGATGAGGCTATGGAAGCCGTTGGAAGTTTTTGTTCAGTGTTGGAGTCATTGGCTCTTCACCATTGTGGGAAACTGACCGACAAGTTAGTTATCCTATATTACTTCAGAAACATGGAATCCTGTCGCCTTTAGAATATTAATGCGATCAATCTAAATATTCTATTTTTCTGCCTACTGCCTGTGTTACTGTTGGTTAATTTGGAGGCCTAGGAGAAATAACTTCAGCTCAACCACTAAGCATTTTTAACATATTTTTTTGGCTCTTACTCTTTGCGTTCACACATTTATGAGACGTCCCCTGCTTTTTCTCTGAAATGAATGAATATTCCTGTTAACTTACTAAAATGGATGGGACAGAAAATTGGATGAATATTTCTGTGAGCACTAAAATAACCTCTCTTATATTTATATCTGTAGGAGCCTTTGTGCCATTGGGAAAGGATGTAAGAAGTTGAAAAATCTTAGCTTGAGGGGTTGCAACTCTATGAGCGACATGGGTTTGGATTCTATTGCTGTTGGTTGTGAGGAGCTTATGCATCTGAAAGTCAATGGATGCGACAACATTCGAACTGGCGGATTGATATCCATTGGGAAATCTTGCACGTAAGCAATTTGACTGCATCCTCCCTGTCACACACTCCCCATCAGAACTACATACTTCTTTCTCATGTGTCATGTCAATTGTTATGTACCTCTTTCCTTTTATATATATTTTTATTTTTATTTTTAATTTTTGGCTGGTAGTAGTTTGGGTTGTACCAGTACAATTTAACCTCCTCTTCCCTATTCGTTTCCTAATGAAATTACTTTGGGTGAGGGCCTTGACTACTTTGACTGTTTTTTCTTCTTGCTTTTGCTATTTTGATTAAGGAACTCTTGTTTCACATTGTTTACAATTTGGGGTCTTGAACTATGCAGCCAACTTTCTGAGTTAGCCTTGCTGCACTGGCAGTTTATGCAAATAGAAAATGATGCACTACATGACTTTGGCATTGGCTGCAAGTACTTGCAGTCTCTTCATTTGTGCAATTGCTCCAGTATTGGAGATGAAGCCTTATGTGCTATAGCAAGAGGGTGCAGGAACTTGAAGAAGCTCAATATTGAATATTGTCATTTGGTACTCTCTCTTCTTTACTTTGCATTGCTTGTGAATCTTGTAGTCGTAGACATTCTAAGATCAATCTTACTTCCGGGATTTGTACTTGGTGACTTGCTCTTATCTGAAACTAACTTATACTTTTTGCATGTTTATGGTTATTTTCTCTAATCTTTTTTCCGCTGGTAAGTCATTTTTTTTTTCTTTGCATTACGGATAGGTGGGGAATGAAGGGATAACATCTGTTGGTCGATACTGTAAATTTCTTGCAGAGCTTGTCCTCCGAGATTGCAATGGGTAATCTACCCCCTACCCCCCCAATCCTCCAAATCCTTTCACGTTGTCATTGCTGACATGTTTGTTAGATCTGATGTTGTGTGCTGTTTAATTACCAGGGTTGAGGATGCTGGAATCATAGCTATTGCTGGAGGTTGCCCTGAACTCAATTACCTGGATGTAGGTGGCCTAAAGGTGCAATTTCTCTCTCTCTCTCTCTCTCTCTCTAGGTACTGTTGTAGAATATTTTAGAGGGTGTTTGAAAGTGATTTTTAGGGTAAGAATTGATTTTTGAATAGTGATATGATGGGAAATGTGTGGTTGAAAAATGAGGAAAAGTTATTGGTGTGATGTAAAATATTATTTTATTGAAAAATGTGTGGTTGAAAATGAGAATTGATTATCAAAATCAATACCAAACAGACTCTTAGTCATTGGAATAATTAAATTTTACATTATGTCATGTGCATACATGTTACTCTAAATGCCTCTGAGTGTTAAGCGTTCTGTCAGCTTGGGACTTTGTGTTGGATGCAATGAAAATTCACAGTTTTGTTACCAAGCTTACTCATATTTTAGCATCAAACGGGACCCAATAAAACTAGAGTCACGCACACTTGCCCAGATGTATGTATTTATGAATATTTTTTTTTCTTGGTTTTTAACTGTCATGCTACATTGTGTTATTTTGAGATATAACCGAGCATTGAAAACTTTGTCTCTATTTAATGATTTATGTTCAGCCATTCGCATCAAACTGGCAAATTTATGCATGCCCAAATGATTTAATGTTTAAGACCTATGCTATTGCATCAGGCTATACTCATCTCGCGTTGCTTTCCATTTTTACAGAACTTAGGGGACGAGGGAATCGCGGCACTGAGTGAAGGCTGTCCACTATTAAAGGATTTGGTGATATTGAAGTGCCCAAAAATAACAGACGTAGGCCTCGGCTATATAGCTAGGAACTGCACATCAATGGAAGCTTGCAATATGAAGTATTGCCATGGGATTACAGAAGCCGGAGTTACAACCTTGATTACAGGTTGTCAAAAGTTGAAGAAGCTATTGGTTGAGGAGGAGAAGGTTAGCCCTAGCATGGAACATCGAGCTCATTGTCTCTCAACTAAAAGTTGCCAATAGGGATCCTCCGTTATTTCGAAATTAGAAACTTGCATGAAATAATTACATTTTAAACCATTGGAGAACTCTTTCGTACTTGTTTAAGCTGAAGATTCTGCTGAAATGTCTGTTATGATGTATAAATAGAAAAAAAAATTAGATGTTACTGAAAGGTCACTTGTTAAATTGAATGTTACTTCAGGATTATTTTAGACTTGCTCTCTAATTAGACTGCGACTCGAGCATTTGTTTGTGGCAATCGTGGACAAAGGTTTGATCAAGTAGTCCCTTAAAAGTACTTATTCAAATTAGCTTGATTTTTGACTTCTGTGATTTTATATATTCCAAGAGTCAAGTCTTTAGTTTTTAGTGAAAAAAGTAAATACTAATAATTAGATTGGATAGTCTAGGGTCGACTATACATGATTTAATTATTGGAATTTGGAGTCCCTTACTCAAATCATCTTGATTTGAACTTTTTGAGGCAGCCAATAAGGGGGGGACCCCCCCCCCCCTCCCCAGCCAGGGTCGGACACTAACCTGATCAAGTATCTTTTTCCAAATTATATGCACAATGAACAATGCCATGTCATCTATTTTCCATGTGCAAAAAGTTCAAATCAAGATGATTTGAGTTGGTCATTGGCTCCAAATTGCAATAATTAGATCATGTATAGTTGACCCTAGACTTTCCAATCTAATTATTAGTATTTACTTTTTTTACTAAAAACTAAAGACTTAACTCTTGGAATATATAAAATCACAGAAGTCAAAAATCAAGCTTCTTTGAATAAGTACTTTTAAGGGACTACTTAATCAAACGGCCAGGGTTAGTGGGTCGGTCACTAACCCTGGCCATATAGCACGGTTGATATAGTTTATCTATTTAATTCATGAATAATGTTATTCATAGTTAGCGATTGCATTAATCATTATATGTGACATAATTTTAGTAATTGCAAAATAGGAATATTTTTTTTATGATCATTTCTTTTAATTATTAAGATTATGTCATATATGATGACTATTGCAGTCGTTGACTATGAATATCACAACTTTTATTTCATATCATGGTGTTAAAAGAGAATGATTGGACCGACGGTGCTAAAAAAAATCAAATCACTTTTTATTCACAGTTTTTTTAGACGAACAAAAGCTACCCACTTATATATTTCTTATTTTTATGTGTTTACAAATACATTTCAATTGTTCATATAAACTTGCCAAACCAAGTTTCCAATACCATTTTTCAATCGTTCAATCATTTAAATTCTCCAATTTAGATCCATTGGATGAACTAACCAGCTCTTCTACAACACTACTAGACAAAGAAGGCTTTGAACCTCAATGTGAAGAACTCTTGGATTCGTTAATAGTTTATATTTGCAGTTTGTTCAGAGTTCAAACCATTGTAAAATTATTCCAAGGCAGTGGGGGTGTTAAGAACTTAAGATGATTGTTTTTTATTTTTAGGTAATTATTTCATATTACAATTATTATTATTTGCACCATATATTATTGCAATGAATGCTTCAATATCTGTTCATTTTTTGCTTGTCTAATTTTTTTCCATCACATTCTTATCACCGACCTCCAATATGGTCATGAACCTCGGTCTCCTAAAACCCGGGAAGAGGATAAGCTTCGATGTAAATTCTTACTAAATTATCGTTTGCACCATATTTTATTGCAATGAATGCCTCAATATTTGCTCATTTTTTTGTTCACATCAAATTTTTTTCATCGCAATTTTATCCCTAACCCCCATTACGCTCATAAACATCGGTCTCTTAAGACCTGGGAAGAGGATTAGCTTCTATGTAATGCCCTGCTAAATTATCGTGTACCTATTCGGAGCTTATCACATTTAGAGTCAACAGTTTGTCAATACTGTTAAACCTTTTAATTTATTAATATACAAGGATTATTTTTTCGAACGATCACCGTCTTGATTGAATATCGAACCTTTTAAAATTTACGATATGAAAGATATTTAAGAGTTATTATTTAACAACAAAATTTTAGGATCCTTAATTATTAAAAGAAGAGACAGTTATGATTAAATTGTGAAATAAATTTATATAAGAGATTAATTTCAAGAAATAAGAAACAAAGAGACATTAAATAAAATGATATGAAATTTGAGGGATTTAGCAGCCAAATTTTACCAAAAATTTTAATGTAACACCCCCAATTTCCCTTATTTAATTCTTAAATTCAATCATTTATCGAATTGATGTTTAATTTTGCTAGATGAACCTCGCAAGTTTTACGAAGATTAACTAGTTAAAAATTATTTTTCCATAACAGTGAAGAGTAAAAATGTAGGTCCTTAGTTGAGATAAAAATAAATAAAAAATTATACTTATTTGAATAAGGGATGTGATTTAAAGAGAAGAAAAATAGGACTGAAATAAAATAAGAAAAAAATGAATGGACCAAGTGGATAATTTTAGGATAGGATAATTTCTCCAAAACACATCATACTGTGATGGACAACTCTTTAAATAAAGAGTGCTGCTGCAGTGACAATTCTCTGGACGTTCAGGGGATTGTCAAAGTGGCTTTCCCCTTAAATAAATTGGACACCTCGCACCTCAATAGATGAATCTGCTACTTATAATTTGGATAAAATCAAATTAGAAAATTTATTTTGCAATACAGAAGAGAAAAAGAGATTTTGAGATCTCTCATTTTTTCCTAATTTATTTATTAAAAAATTCAGTGACAATATTAAATTGTAAAACACGTGATTAAAAGACATGTTTGATGAGTGCACTATCTGTTTCGATAAAATCAAGTGAACAATAGAAGAACTTTATTAACTTTAGTGGGAAAGAAAATTGAGCGTCGTAGCCATTCTCTCGAAATTTTAATGAAAATTGGAGCCGTTTTACAGCAAAGGGGGCCTTACTGCAGCAGCTTTTTTCTGATTGTCTTCTTATAAGTTAATTAAATTATTTAATGAAAAGACGATAGTGTCCCTTAATTCTTACGTTAAATAAGGCGGGATGAGTGTATTTTCGGTATTTCATAATATGAGAATACGGCTGCCAGATATTATGGTCAATTATTGCGGCTAAAAACTCCACGGTGGGACCCAACAACGATCAAAAAATTTCTACTAATTCCTCAAAAATATGCATCAAACAGATACTGAATATCAATTGAAGGATAACGATCAAATTCAATTTCTCTATTCAAATATTTCATGTAATATTTAACAATGGATGCATATATTAAACAAGGGTATAGCATTTAATTTGTCTGTGACGACAAAAGGTAGCTTTAGATTCTAAACATTGTCCTCGTGTATTCATTGATCTGCAAGTTAGCACAGTAACTTGAGTGATTTAATGTATCATGAGATCAAGAACAATATCATCCTTAATTTTGCCAATAATGAAGATTCAGGAAAATCTCAAATCTAGAACAAGATACTTTTGTTTAAAAATTGATGCAAGTAGGTTTCGAACTTTTGAAAAATGAATAAAATACCAACTTTTATATTCTTTTTAAAGTCTTCGGCCTTTATTTTCTTTATTTTACAAAAATAAAAATTAGTTCCACCGAAAACTTAGAGGTCAGGTAACCTCGAAGGCCCACCCTTCCCTCCACCAGAGACCAATACCGCGGCGATCGTTTTAACTTCAATTACGAATATTATGAGATAAAAAATAATATTATCGTGAGTTATTGATCATGTGTTTGATTGATTTTATTTTTAATAAAAAATGTCATTTTCCATCAATTTTTTTTTAAAAAAATTTTGGGTGTTTGATTAACATTTTTTTCTGCCATGAAAAATTTTTCAACTTTTGGTCATATGACCATATTTTCTTCAAAAACAAGGAAATATTTTTTACTTTAGGGAGTGATAGTTTTAATGCACTCTTTCTTTTTCTATCTTATCTATCATCTCTCTCTCATCTACCAATCAATAAAAAATGAACAAATATAATGTTTTCAACATTGAAAATTAAACCAATCAAACACATTTAATTAATAATTTCAATTTTTTCACATAAATTCTATGTTCGCAATCAAACATACCCTTATATTTTACACTATTCACACGTTGTATAAGAAAAGAGATGTTGCTTTACATGATAAGTTTTATTATGTTGTTTATTACTTAGATAACTATACAACTTATCAACATGTTATTACATGATACGATCTCATCAACATAAGATGGATTCTGTCAAAGTGATATATAATTTTATGTGAAAAATAGGTTATATGTAATCACTTTGATGAAAGAAACAAAACATATCTGAAAAAGGCGTAAAAAAGAGACAAAATTGAAGGAGAAAAGGAATATACACTTGAAATTACTTACAATGCTCCAAAAAAGAGAGAAAATGAATATTCACATGACATTACTTACAATTCTCTCAGCATAGTTAATATTTCAAAAATTCTTGTCGGAGAGACTTTATTAGTTGAAACCTAATGTAATTTGACTGCTTGGTTTTGTCGGTTGAGTGTAGACAATTTTTGACATGATATACACAATATCAACTAGATTTTAGAAATCGGTTAAAAAAGCAAGAAAAATGTAACTTAAAAGGTCAAATGTCAACCTAAAAAAAGAAATTTATTAAAAATGACAATGGTTGACCTGCCTCCCTTCCAAATACAACCTCATTATTTTAAACGTTCAAGAGTTTGAGCAAGTTAAAAAAAGAAAGAGTTTCGCTCAATTGGCCTTCCTACACTGACAAATGCCTCTTTTCTCTTCTCTAAGGTCTACAATGAACAATTTAGGAGAGAAAAGATCCTAAATAGAAAGGAAGGGAAGAGGTAACTCACCAGAAGGAGATTTAACTTAAGTAGTCGAGTGAACGCTTTCACTATAACGCTTGCCTACCTGAGAAATAGCAATATTCAATTTTCTGTACTAATCGCTGTCATCATACTCGCTTAGCTAATCCGATATTTATAGTCTTCTTCATAAACAATGAAACTAAAAAATAATTGAAAACAGATCCAAAAATTTTAATCTATTGTTTATTGCAAAACACTATCCTAATATTTTAAGTCAATTTTTCAACTTATTATTCATAAGATAATTTTAAGCTTTGAGTTGGACATAAAAAGTGGGAAAAAAAAAAAAAGCTTTGCCTATAATTTCATTATTGTTGTAAAAAGCAAGTTTATTATGGTTTATAGTGAATGATAATTATACTCTTGCAGCCCTAAAAATTATTATCATTGTATCCCTGATTCTTACTTATAATATATAAGACTTCGGTCATTAATAAAATATACACAAGTCTATTGACTTTAGTTCTCTCTTCTACTTTTTCTATCTTTTATAATAGGTTATCAGCACGAAATCTTAATTTTCAAAGTCTAGTGAAGGTAGTAATTTTTTTAAGCATAATTATCTATCACGTGTACCAAAATTAATTTGGTAACATGTGAATTTTGTTTTATACATATGCATTAATTCCAGTTCACGTTGCCTGTTTGGAACCTCGTCGAAATCTTGTGGATAAGTGTGGTGATACATTGACGTTCGTGAGTTAATCAAATTTCATTGTTTAATTAATTTTGCACTTGTGACTTTTGACATCGAAATCAGGAATAGTTTTTCTCCATCACAATTTTGATTGCATGCCATGTGTGAATAATTTTGGTTGGTTGATTGTGTTCTGATCATGGAAGCCAAGGGTTTCTTTATATCGTGAAGGACAGGGTGCTACTATTTTTATGTTTTATTTGTGGACTTTAAATCCTAGTCTAAAATCTGTAGCTATGGACAATAAATTTCTGAAGTTACAAATATTTTAAGATTTTTTTTTTGTGTGTTTATTCGTCGTACAAATATTTTGTCTTCATGTCACCTGGCCTAACTAAACAATTAATATAAGTGTCAGTATTTGATGAATTATGAACACTGATATGCAAGTCGTCTGATTATAGAACATTGGTTCTAGAAATTGTTTGCTTCAATTTTCAAGTCACTTCTCGATTTTTGGTAGAATTTGGAGTCTGGATTCTCTCACTTTTGGTGATTGTGTAATACATGTATCATTATATGTATTAATTCATGCTCTAATTCAGGTATTATTTGCTTTAATTTTTTTATGGTTGTAAAATATATAATTATGATGATTATTAAATATTCTTTTTGTCTTTAATTTGATTAAATATTTTAGATGCTCTTTTAAATTGACGATTTATCATGTTGTAACTCCTGAAGTAACACAACATTATAAATAATATTCCTGGAGAATATTATTTGCTCATGAAAAGCATAAATTATAATTTTCAATATTTCAGAAAAATATTGATATATCGCTCTTAAAGAAGCAATAATAAAATACAATGTACTCCCGAAGTAGCACATGTTTCGAAGAACATATTATTTTATATTAGTGTTTATCACTCAAGGAAAACACGTAACTTATGTCATGTTGATATTGACTACTTAATTAACTATTATACATTCTTCGAAACTAATTGTATTATCTTTATTGTGTAATTAATCAAATGATAGACATTACAAAACTTGAGTTTGCTGCACTTATATATCTGGCAAAATTTATTTGTCATGGCTACTCGATACTGATATTCACCTTGTCTCAAAGGGTATGAGAGAGACAATAAAAGAAGAAAATAAAAAATCCCTGCGGGATCATCGGGCCGAATACGAATGCCGCAAGCGTACGGATCAAGTAGTATAATGGACCTTTTAAAATCCGAGTCGATCCTACGAAAAGTGTTTATCCAATTACAAGTTTATGTGTTTCAAATTAACGACGGACACACACATTTAAAAATTGATTTTAAAAACGAGAAAACAAAACAAAAGACTCGATTTAATTTAAATAAAAAAAACAAAGTAAATGATAAAAAGGGTTTTTGATTTGGAAAATGTTGGAATTTATGCTTTCACTTAACCATTGTTTCATTAGTATCAAAACCGATGAAATAAAGATGATAGTTTTACCAAAGTATCAGATTAGACCCGATTCTCCAATTTTAGTTAACAACTTCTCCCGAGTGAAATTAACCTTAATTGATTAACCTATCAACTATATCTCTATGTGGATACAACTTAACCAATTGCATTAAATTGTTGTGAGAATACTCTAAGGGTCACCTAGGGTAGATGTATATCCCTATATCACCTAAACGAGTATAGTCGAAACTATACAAACCTAGGGTTTTAATTATTTTGATCTAGCTAGTGCAACAATTTCTCAATAATTGCCCCAACCATTTAACCATATCATATATTGATCAAGTACATGATAGTCAATAAAATACAATAATTAAATCATCTAGAATTTGGTAACACATGCATCTTGCCATACAAAACAACATACTAATGAAACTTTTGTTAAGTTAATACATAAATTCCAACATAAAACTATTTAGCTCATTATAAAAGTAGTGTAACAAAGAAATTCTTGTTCCAATACAACATAAACATGGAAACTAATGAAAGAAATTCAAAAGGATAGATACAACCCTTGTAGAACAACTTTGAAATCTTCCAATTGCTTTCCAAGTTCTTCTTTGATCAACTCCCTTTATTCACCACCTTAAACCCTTAACTTAAACTAAGAAACTTAACAAAAACAAATTAAAACTATGGAAAAAAATGAAAACCAGAGAGAGTTTTACGAGAGAGAGAGAGAGAGAGAGAGAGAGAGAGCAAAGTGATGAAGATGAAGATAATCCCAAAATGAAAAGAAGTCTATCTATATCCTTTGCCTCTTGTTTTCCTCCTAAGTTTTACTAAAAAAAAAATAGATATAATAGTAGTTTATAATAGATATAATATAATAATAGAGTTATAGATAAGTTTTACGTAAAAAACAAAGCAAGAAGAGGCAAAAGTTTTGACCAAAACTCGAGAAAAATGTTTAAACCGCCTCTGAATTTTTTTCACTCTATGCGACCGCATAGGCTATTTCTATGCGGTCGCATAGAAGAGCTTAATACGGTACTGGGATTTCTTCTGGCTACGTCGCAGCCGCATAGGCAAAACCTATGCAGTCGCGTGGTTCAAGACCATTTTTGCTGCTCAGATCCTTGAACATTCTGACCATTGTGCAATCTGACCCCTCATCTTTGGATTAGTGCATTTCAGTCCTCAGATTTTGAACTTCATTTCATTTAGGCCCTTACTAATTTGCAGTCAAAGCTCTCCATCTTTTGGTCAAGTGCATTTCAGTCCTCAACTTCACAAAATTGTACACTTTTAGTCCTTTTGCTCCTCTTTAGCTCGTTTCTTCGTCTGATCGGGGTTTTTGCCTATAAAATCAAATAATACACAATTATGCATAGAATATGCTCAATTTCATCAATAATTATAATCCAATAAGTGTGTAAACGCACACTTATCACACCCCCAAATTTGAGCTCTTGCTCGTCTCGAGCAAGATTAACTTTTAACACACAATCATGCAAATGTGAAAATGATCAACATATGAGATGACTTGCCAGATATATAGAAGAGTTTTAAAATTGTCTATCAATTCACAACCATGCACCAAATAATGCTAACTAAAATAAGTTTAGTTTGTCCAATGTTCGATCAGTGTGTGTGCATAGTCACTTTCAATCAGCATCTAAAATAGGAAACAATCATCAAGACAGAAAAGGAATCAGATTAGCTCAATCCCGACCCTTAATGGTCAACTATATCCTTTCCCGCTCGTGAGATTCACACCTCCAAATATATGTTGCATTCTCACACCCCGGTGTACATTTATAGGTTGTTCTCAATCACTATTTTCTTTTAAGTTCACACAGGTCAACTAGCAAACATTTCAAATGAAGATAGAGTAACTGAACATGTAAGATCTCACAAGATGATATAAACACTCGACTCTCATGTGTTTTAAAACTGGGTAACTGTTTTGCTCAATATCATTCCAACGAAAGAGTTCTACCACAAGCTTGCATATTTTCTCGTTCGCCACCACTTAGATCACATGCATTACATAAATCATAAGGTCTTTCCAGGGTTAAAATGTGGCTTTAGGTTAAGGTGTGGAAAATATTTAGATAGGTGATTAAGAAGCCTCAAATATCAATCAGTGGAATAAAAGTATTCAACTCAGCTTAACATAGATAGGATCTGTACACAACCTATCCCTCCAAACAATGACTTCTCACTCATCATCAATTTAGTACAATCACCCTTTTTCTTTTGAATATTAGGAGGAATCATACATATAGACATACAAATCAGTCTCCTCCACACATTTTTTTCCTGTCAATTTTTTTTTCAACATAAAACTATTTACACCAACTATAGCACCAACTTCAATATTGATACCCCCAAACTTATTTTTCTCGCTCGCCCAACATTCAATATAATCAACAACATTCCACTAGCTTTAAGGGCTGGATAAATATATTGTTTTTCTGGTTATAAGCTTGTAATGAGGGTTAATCAAAGAAAAGACAAATAGGCACAAGGGGTTTATCAAAGGAAAAATTACTTCAGGGTAGGCTATTTGGCTAACGTGGTTGTAACAAAAAGGGCCTTAATCATATTCATGCCTGCATGTGTCAATGTGGTCTTGAAAAGAATCAATGCAAGTTCTAGAGAAGCACAATCATGGAAGAATGTCACACATGAAGAATTAATGAGACTGTAATAATTGTAACAGTCTGTAGGCTCAAAGTCTCACCAGGTTTTGTGTCTACACCGTCCAGTTACTACATCTTCAATGAAACTACTCAACTAGTAAATACTCGGTTTACATACACAATCAGGTAAAGTGACAGAGAAAATTAATGTCCCAATCATTTCCAAATCTAGATGACAATAAAACATGACTATCGTGCTTAATGAAACTCAAAATCCCACATGGACAAGCAATTTTTTCGAAAATTTTTAGCCCAAATAGCATATTTGGTTTGCGTGCATGCATAGTTTATGAATCCATAACAATTTCAAACTCACACATTCCTATGCCGGCAAGGCCATCTAATATATCAACACACAATCACCAGTTCACGCACAAACACACAAACACCCCCAAACTTAAAATTCACATTGTCCTCAATGTGAAAGAGAACAAGATAAAGAGAATAGGGATAACGAAACTTCCCTGAGTTGTATCTGTGAAGTGGTACCCATGCTTATACTGGACTTGTGATGGAAGTGAGTCACTGAATCAAAGACTTGATCCAGAACCTGAAAGATCCAGAAGTGGCTGGGATATCAAAAATTCCCTACAAAAATAGTTATATTAGTTCAGCAATATAATAATTAAAAGCATTAAACACATAGAATAACAAAAAGTTAAACAGTAAGAAAGTTGGGTTGCCTCCCAACAAGCGCTTGGTTATAGTCCTTAGCTTGACTATAGGGTTTCTTTACTCCGTTTTAGCAAAAAGAACGGAGGACTCTTCTTTCAAAAAGTCACCTCCCAAATATGGTTTTAGTCTTTGCCCATTGACTGTGAAGTTCCCCTTTCCTTCATGATGAAGCTCGATCGCTCCATTTGAAAGAATTTTAATGATGGTGTACGGACCCGACCATCTAGAGCGAAGCTTTCCGGGGAACAACCGGAGTCTAGAATTATAAAGTAGAACTTGTTGCCCAACACTGAACTCCTGCTTCAGAATATGTTGATCATGCCATCTCTTCGTCTTCTCTTTATAGATTCTGGCACTCTCATATGAATCAAGGCGGAGTTCATCAAGCTCGTTTAATTGGAGCAATCTTCTTTCACCGGCTAATTTCATATCGAAATTTAAAGCTTTGATTGCCCAATAAGCTAGATGTTCTAGTTCTACTGGGAGATGACAAGTTTTTCCAAATAGGAGTTGATATGGGGACATACCAATTGGTGTTTAAAATGCAGTCCGGTATGCCCATAATGCATCGTCCAGTTTCCTAGACCAATCTTTTCTCAAGGCATTAACCGTTAACTCGAGAATTCTTTTCAACTCCCTATTTGAAATCTCAACTTGGCCACTCGTTTGTGGATGATATGGAGTGGCCACACGTTGTTTCACCCCATACTTGGCCATGAGTGAGGCGAAGAGGCGATTGCAGAAATGTGAACCACCATCACTAATGATAGTTCTGGGTGTGCCGTAACGAGAAAAAATATTTTTCTTTAAAAAATTTACCACCACTATAGCATCATTAGTAGGTAAAGCTGCCACTTCAACCCACTTTGATACATAATCAACCGCCACCAAAATGTATTGATTGGAATATGACGATGGGAAAGGCCCTATAAAGTCAATACCCCACACATCAAAAATCTCCACCTCCAAAATAGAGTTCAATGGCATTTCATTGTGATTAGAATTATTGCCGGTACATTGGCATTTATCGCATTTGGAAACAACAGTGTAGGCATCTTTGAATAATGTGGGCTAATAAAATCCCGCTTGCAATACTTTTGATGCGGTTTTGGTGGCAACAAAGTGACCACCATATGGGGACGAGTGACATTGGTCAAGTATTTGTTCCATCTCCTTTTCTAGAACACGTCTCTGGATAATCTGATCCGGTCCCCACTTAAATAACAAAGGATCTTCCCAAAAATAATACTTGATATCAAAGAAGAACCTCTTCCGTTGTTGATACGAAAGATCAGGGGGAATAATGCCACTTACAAGAAAATTTACATGGTCTGCATACCATGGTGTATGAGTGACATGTAATAGTTGCACAATTTGCATTAATTGCTCGTCGAGAAATACCTCATTGATTTCCCCATCTACCATCTCCTCGGCCTGTTCAAGTTGCGACAAATGATCAGCGACAACATTTTCGGTCCCCTTTTTATCGTGAATTTCTAAATCAAATTCTTGCAAAAGGAGAACACATCGAAACAATCTTGACTTGGCATCTTTCTTTGCCAACAAGTATTTGATAGCCGAGTGGTCAGTATAGACGATGACTTTTGACCGAATGAGGTATGACCGAAATTTATCGAATGCAAATACTACTGCGAACATTTCTTTCTCAATAGTAGTGTAGTTCAATTGCGCATCTATCAACGTTCTGCTTGCATAATAGATCACATGCAGGATTTTATCTCTTCTTTGCCCTAAAATTGCTCCTACGGCATAGTCACTAGCATCGCACATTAGCTCAAATGGAAGATTCCAATCTGGAGCTACGATGATAGGAGCCGTAATGAGTTTCTCCTTAATTATGTTGAAAGCATTCAAACATTCCTTGGAGAAAATAAAGGCAGTGTTCTTTTCAAGTAGGGAGCAAAGAGGTTTCGAAATTTTGGAAAAATCTTTAATAAACCTCCTGTAAAATTCAGCATGTCCCAGAAAACTCATAATTCCTCTCACGGTGGTTGGTGGTGGCAATTTTTCAATCACTTGAATTTTTGCTTCATCGACCTCAATACTTGCCAGCGAAATGCGATGACCAAGAAGTATGCCTTCTTGGACCATGAAATGACATTTCTCCCAATCCAGGACCAAGTTGGTCTCTTTACATCTTTTCAGTACCTTATCGAGATTTTTCAAACATCCATCGAATGAGCTCCCAAATACTGAGAAATCATTCATAAAGATCTCGATGCAGTGTTCGACCATATCAGAGAATATAACCATCATACATCGTTGGAAAGTAGTCGGTGCATTGCAAATGCCAAAGGGCATTCTTCTATATGCGAAAGTTTCATATGGGCATGTAAAGGTAGTCTTTTCTTGATCCTCAGGGGCTATTGGAATTTGATGATAGCCCAAATACCCATCTAGAAAGCAATAGTGCGAATACCCCGGCAATCGCTCAACCATCTGATCGACGAAAGGAAGAGGGAAGTGATCCTTTCTAGTCGCATTGTTGAGTTTGCGATAATCTATGCACACTCTCCAACCTATCATAGGTCTGGTAGGTATGAGTTCATTATTTTCATTTTCCACCACCGTGATACCACGTTTCTTTGGTACGACTTGTACAGGGCTTACCCATGGACTATCAGAAATTAGATAGATTATGTCTGCATCAAGCCATTTCATGACTTCCGCTCTCACTACCTCCTTCATATTCGGGTTTAATCGCCTCTGATGCTCAACTGATGGCTTATAGTCATTCTCCATCAGTATTTTATGCATGCACACAGATGGGCTGATTTCTCGAATATCCGCAATCGTCCATCCTATAGCTTCTTTGTGTTCCCTCAGTACCCGAAGTAATTTATCTATTTCTACCTCTCTCAAGGAATTAGAAGTAATAACTGGGAGTGTAGATGATTCTCCCAAATAAACATATCTCAAGTGAGGAGGAAGAGCCTTTAATTCAAGTGTGGGGGCCTTTTGACAGGATGGAAGCGGTGGTGAAGAAGTCTTTTGTAACTCCTCAAAATATGGTGTCCTTCGAAAAGGTATAGTGTTCAAATAATATGCCATGTGCACAATTTTTGGGTCCTCATCATCGATATGTGAAGAACACACTAGGCATGTCTCAAGAGGATCCTCAGAGCGCCCGTAAAGTAATCCAGCAATCAGTTGATCAACAACATCAACCCGAAGACAAGTATTGGGTTGAGAAGGGTACTTGAGGGTTTTCAAAATATTGAATGTGACTTGTTCATCTTGCACTCTCAAAATGAGTTTTCCCTCTTCTACATCGATCAATGCCCGACCAGTGCCAAGAAATGGTCGTCCCAAAATTATCGGGATATCTTCATCTTCCTCAATGTCAAGAACAATGAAATCTGCTGGAAAGATGAACTTATCCACTTTGATCAATACATCTTCAATGATACCCCGAGGATATGTAATCGACCGATCAGCCAATTGTAACGATATCGTGGTGGGCTTCACTTCCCCTATTCCCAACTTTCTAAAAATTGGCAGTGGCATCAAATTAATGCTCGCTCCAAGATCACACAGGGCTTTACTAATGTTTACATCGCCAATGACACATGGAATAGTAAAACTACCCAGATCCTTGATTTTGGGTGGTAACTTGTTCTGAAGGATAGCGCTACATTCTTCCGTTAACATCACCGTCTCATGATCTTCCAATTTCATTTTGTTAGAAATGATATCCTTCATGAATTTGGCATAGCTCGGCATTTGAGCTAGTGCATCAGCAAACGGGATGTGTAGCTTCTTAAATACCTCCAAAAACTTACCAAATTGAGCGTCAATTTTATGCTTTTGAAGCCTTTGTGGAAAGGGAATAGGTGGTACATAAGCTTTGGCCACAGGTGGAGCCTTTGATGTTGATGGCTCCTGGTCATGCTCCTTGGATTCCTCAACACCTGATTGAGGTTCCTGTACTACCTCTTCTTCTTCGAGTGGCACCTTATCAGTTTGGATTTTTGGGGGTACTACTGTAGGTGCAGGTAATTGAAGCCCACTCCTAGTAGTAATTGCCTGTACATTCTTTCTAGGGTTTGTTTCGGTGTTGCTAGGCAACGCCCCTTGTGGCCTTTCAGAGAGAAGTTTCGCAATTTGACCCACTTTTCGCTCCAAATTTTTCAACGAGGCATCATTGTGTTCTTGATACTGCAATTGCTGGTTTGCCAATTTGGCAATGGCCTCTTCCCAACCTTCTTTCTTCTCTTGTGGTTTAAGGTTTAACACATTTTAGTTATTCCCATAAGAGAAGTTAGGATGATTACGCCATCCAGGGTTATGAGTTTGAGCATACGGATTGTACCCTGGACGTTGAAAATTTTGAGCGTATGCCAATTACTCGGTGGGTCCCGAACTGCTGGCAATTAACGGACAGCTTGAACTCGCATGATTAGCTCTGCACATTTCACAGGCCGGTGGGAATTGGACCATATGAGCTGAACGAGAGCCAGATGTGGATGGAGATGTAGAAAGACCTTTTATTTTTCGTGCTAGAGAATCGATCTTTGATAACATAAGATTGTATGCTTCACTCTCTCTAGCTCCACCAACTCCCCTTTGTACACCTCTATCAGGCCACATGGCACTCTGCTCGCTCATGACCTCTAATAAATCATATGCTGCTCGCATGCTTCTATTAAGGAGTGACCCATTTGAAGATGAATCCACATTGGAACGGTAAGGTTGAGTCAAACCAAAATAGAAAATTTAGACTTGTTCTCCTAAAGTAATCTCATGATTAGGACACTTTCTGAGCATATCTTTGAATTACTCCCAAGCCTCATGGAAAAGTTCTGTGTCATGTTGACGGAAGGTGATGATATCGTGTTTGAGCTTGACCACACGAGCGGGTGGGAAAAACTTAGTTGTGAATTTTTGTATCAACTCTATCTAGCTCGTGATATCCCCGAAGGCAGAGTGTCAAGCCATTCTCTTGCCTTATCTTTCAGAGTATGAACAAACAACCTCATCCGAATTGCCTCCATATTCACACCCTCATAAGTGAAATTACTCACCATTTCCATGAACCGTGCGATGTGATTATGTGGATTTTCATCTAATCTCCCATAAAATGATATGTTGCTGGAGAATAGATTAATAACATCTGGGCGAAGTTGAAAGTTCGGATGTCCATAAGAAGGGTAAATAATACCACCTTGATTTTCAACACGGGTCGGTTTAGGTAATCCCTGAATAATATGTCTTCCTCATTTATACCAGGATTTTGAACCCTACCCGCTTGGTGATCAAAACTAGGCGGTATACCTTCCCGAGGGGCTGGTTCATGTCGAATTATAGGTTCAAGATGACCTTCTTGACGCTCCATTTCTTGTTGTTGTCTTCTTAACTCGTTCTATTCCCTAAGCCTTCTGTGAAAATTTTCTTCGATTTCAGGATCAAATTGAAGAAGAATGAGACTTCGCGAACGATTCATAAACAACTGATGAGTTAGGAATTTGATAATCTCGAAGACAAACTAACTTTTGGATTTAAAGGGTAAAGTAAAATAAAAATTTAAAAATTCATTAAAGTGAAAAACAATTAACTAGTAATCAAATTTAACACTCCCCGGCAGCGGCGCCAAAAACTTGATCGGGCCGAAAATGAATGCCGCAAGCGTACGAATCAAGTAGTATAATGGACCTTTTAAAGTCCGAGTTGATCCCACGAGAAGTGTTTATCCAATTACAAGTTTATGTGTTTCAAATTAACGATGGACACACACATTTAAAAATTGATTTTAAAAACGAGAAAATAAAACAAAAGACTAGATTTAATTTTTTTTTAAAAACAAAGTAAATGACGAAAAGGGTTTTTGATTTGGAAAATGTTGGAATTTATGCTTTCACTTAATCATTGTTTCATTAGTATCAAAATCGATGAAATAAATATGCTAGATTTACCAAAGTATCAGATTAGAACCGATTCTCCAATTTTAGTTAACAACCTCTCCCGAGTGAAATTAACCCTAATTGATTAACCTATCCACTATATCTCTATGTGGATACAATTTAACCAATTGCATTAAATTGTTGTGAGAATACTCTAAGGGTCACCTAGGGTAGATGTTTATCCCTATATCACCTAAACGAGTATAATCGAAACTATACAAACCTAGAGTTTTAATTATTTTGATCTAGCTAGTGCAACAATTTCTCAATAACTGCCCCAACCATTTAACCATATCATATATTGATCAAGTATATAATAGTCAATAAAACACAATAATTAAAACATCTAGAACTTAGTAACACATGCATCTTGTCATACAAAACAACATACTAATGAAACTTTTGGTTAAGTTAATACATAAATTTCAACATAAAACTATTTAGCTCATTATAAAAGTAGTGTAACAAAGAAATTCTTGTTCCAATACAACATAAACATGAAAACTAATGAAAGAAATTCAAAAGGATAGATACAACCTTTGTAGAACAACCTTGAAATCTTTCAATTGTTTTTCAAATTCTTCTTTAATCAACTCCCTTTATTCACCACCTTAAACCCTTAACTTAAACTAAGAAACTTAACAAAAACAAATTAAAACTATGGAAAAAAATGAAAACCCGAGAGAGTTTTACGAGAGAGAGAAAGAGAGAGAGAGCAAAGTGATGAAGATGAAGATAATCCCAAAATGAAAAGAAGTCTATCTATATCCTTTGCCTCTTGCTTTCCTCCTAAGTTTTACTAAAAAAAATAGATATAATAGTAGTTTATAACAGATATAATATAATAATAGAGTTATAGATAAGTTTCACGTAAAAAACAAAGCAAGAGGAGGCAAAAGTTTTGACCAAAACTCGAGAAAAATGTTTAAATCGCCTCTGAATTTTTTTTACTCTATGCGGTCGCATAGAAGAGCTTAATACGGTACTGAGATTTCTTCTGGCTACGTCGCGGCCGCATAGGTTTTACCTATGCGGTCGTGTGGTTCAAGACCACTTTTGCTGCTCAGGTCCTTGAACATTCTGACCATTGTGCAATCTGACCCCTCATCTTTGGATTAATGCATTTCAGTCCTTAGATTTTGAACTTCATTTCATTTAGGCCCTTACTAATTTGCAGTCAAAGCCCTCCATCTTTTGGTCAAGTGCATTTCAGTCCTCAACTTCACAAAATTGTACACTTTTAGTCTTTTTGCTCCTCTTTAGCTCGTTTCTTCGTCTGATCGGGGTTTTTGACTATAAAATCGAATAATACATAATTATGCATAGAATATGCTCAATTTCATCCATAATTATAATCCAATAAGTGTGTAAATGCACACTTATCAGGATCGTACTAAAACACTTATCTTCATTCATCATCATCATCATCTTCACGATAGATTAAAAATTGAATATCTCACTGACAAAGATCCACACGCTCTTGGGAAAACATTGACTAAGGGATTTGATCATCAGATAACTATAATCCTCTCCAAAGCACGCTATGAGTGGATGTACCTTCATTTGTAAGACTTCAAAACTGTAAGTGAGTACAATTCTGAACTCTTCAGAATATCTTCAAAATTGTTTTTTTGTGGAGAAAATATCACCAATGAAGATATGTTGGAAAAAACTTTTTCTACATCTCACGCCTCAAATGTGCTCCTGTAGCAGTAATATCGTGAGTTTGATTTCAAAAAGTTCCCAGAACTTATATCTTGCTTGCTTATTGTTGAACAAAATAATGAACTGCTAATGAAAAATCATGGGTTACGTCCAACTGGTTCTGTACCATTGCCTGAAGCAAATGGTACTGCATTTCCTGAAGTAAATGCAATATCAAGATAAGGACGTGGACGTAGATACGGATTTGGACGTGGACACGGACGTGCACGTGAAATAAACCATGGACGAAATAATCAACAAAAATATCAACAACAAGACAACAATTTCAAAAGGCACAAAACAAACGAAAGTAACACATCCAAAAAAGTGCATGAAGAAAGTTGTTTTAGATGTGGAATGAAAGGACATTGGACACGTACCTGTCGTACTGCAAAACATCTTTTGGATCTTTATCAAAAATCAATCAAGGAAAATGAAAAAGTTGAGTCAAATTTCGACGATTATGATGGTCCAATTGATGTGACTCATTTGGATGTCTCCGATTTTCTTGCCGATCCAAATGATAATATTGACCATTTGATTAGGGGTGGTGTGATAGAAGATATATATTAATTTATTTTCTATGTTTCTAGTATTTCCCTTTATTTTATAATTTTAGCTAGAAATATGTTTTTACTTTTCGCAAAAAAATAAATAAATAAAATAAAATAATTTATGATGGATTGCCAAGATACCTGTTTGATTGATAGTGCAATTACACATACCATTATTCAAAACAAAAAATATTTTTTGGACTTAACATTAGCAGAAAATAATGTTAATACAATATCTGATACATCAAATATCGATGAAGACTCCGGAAGAACTTGTATTACTTTACCAAATAATACAAAATTATATATTAATGATGCGCTTTACTCTAACAAATTCAGAAGAAATTTGCTTAGTTTTAAAAATATTCGCTACAATGGATATCACATTGAGACGATGCAAGAAAATAGTGTTGAATATCTTTGTATAACTTCATTTGTATCTGACAAGAAGAAGATAAAAGAAAAACTCAATGCACTCTCATCTGGCATGTATTATACATTTATAAAAATGGTTGAATCAAATAATGTCACGAATCAGAAGTTCGTTGATCCAAATTTTTTTATACTTTGGCATGATCGACTTGGACATCCAGGAGCTATAGTGATGCATCGAATAATAAACAACTCACATGAACATTCTTTAAAGAACCAAAAAATTCTTTTACCTAATGATTATTCATGTGTAGCTTGTTCGCAAGGTAAGTTAGTCATTAGACCGTCGATGACAAATGTCAATATTGAATCTTCAACATTTTTGGAAAGAATCGATGGAGACATATGTGGACCAATACACCCATCATGTGGACAATTTTGTTATTTTATAGTATTAATTGATTCTTCTACTAGATGGTCACATGTTTGCCTAATTTGCACTATGAATGTAGCATTTGCTAGACTACTTGTTCAAATCATAAAATTACGAGCGCAATTCCCTAATTACTCAATCAAGACTATTCGTCTTAACAATACTGGCGAATTTAGATTACAAGCATTCGACAATTATTATATGTCAATTGAGATTGTAATTGAACATTGAGTTGCGTATGTCCATACAAAAAATGGTTTAGTAGAGTCATTTATTAAACGTCTACAACTTATTACTAGACCACTACTTATGAAAACAAAGTTACGAGCTTCTGTTTGAGAACATGTCATATTACATGCTGCATCATTGGATCGTATTATACCAACTGCCTATTATCAATATTCACCTTTGCAATTTGTATTTGATCATAAACCTGATATTTCTCACCTACGAGTTTTTGATTGTGCTGTCCAAATCCCTATTTCACCCCCACAATGTACTAAAATGGGTCCCCAATGAAGACTTGGGATTTATGTGGGTTTTGATTCACCATCCATTATTAGGTATCTTGAACATTTAACGGGTGATTTATTTACTGCATGTTTTGCAAACTGTCATTTTGAGGATATGACTTTCCTAATTTTGGGAGGGGATAGACTACACTCTGAAAAATAATGTAAAATTTCTTGGAATGAAATAACTCTATCTTACTTTGATACCCGCAGTAATCAATGTGAGCAAGAGATTAAAAAAATCATTCATTTAAAAAAAGTTGCAAATCAATTACCTGATATATTTGTTGACACGAGAAAAGTAACAAAGTCATATATACCAGCAGAAAATATTTCAGCAAAAATTGATGTCACTGTAGGACAATATGCTGTAGCAAATGAATCTCATATGCGCCAAAAGCGTGGTCGACCAGTTGATTTAAAAGATTATGTACCTCGAAAAGAAAAGTACAAGAAAAAACCAACAAAAAATTCAGAAGAAGTAACATTAGAAAAAATTGATCAATCAAATATTGAAAATATGGTTCCTGAAGAACCACACGTGTCCAAAAATAATGAAATTTCAATAAATTATATGTTATCTCATAAATTATGGGAACGAAATAATGTTGTTATAGATAATATTTTTTCCTTTAATGTGACTCTTGATATTATATGAAATGAGGATCCCCAGCCACAATCAGTTAAAGACTGTCAAAATAGAAATAATTGGCCAAAATGGAAAGAAGTCATACATGCGAAATTGAATTTCTTGAGAAACGAAAAAGCGTTTGGACTTCTAGTTCGAACACCTGAAAATGTAATCTCTGTAGGATACAAATGTGTTTTTGTACGAAAGAAAATGAAAATAATGAAATTACAAAATATAAAGTCCGACTAGTAGCTCAAGGTTTCTCACAAAGACCAGAAATTGATTATGAGGAAACATATTCTCTCTTAAATAGACACAATGACTTTTAGATTTTTGATTAGTTTGACTGTGTCACAAAAACTTGATATGCGCCTTATGGATGTAGTAACTGCCTATCTATATGCTTTACTTGATAGTGACATATATATATGAAAGTCTCAAAAGGACTTCAAGTACCATGAACAAACGATACAAGCTCGAAAACTATATTCTCAATTAAATTGCAAAGATCATTAGATTGATTGAAACAATATGGACGCATGTGGTATAATTGTTTTAGCGAATAATTGTAGAATGAAGGTTATAAAAATGACAATGTCTACCCATGTGTTTTCATAAAGAAAATAAACATTGGATTTGCAATTGTGGCAGTTTATGTTGATGATTTAAATTTAATTGGAACTCCTGAAGAGCTCAACAAAAATGCTAATTATTTGAAAAATGAATTTGAGATGAAGGATTTGGGAAAAATCAAAATTTGTCTTGGGTTACGGATTGAACACTTACCAGAATGATAATTTGTTCATCAATCTACATATACAGAAAAAGTTTTAAAACGGTTTTATATGGATAATGTACATCCATTGGTATCATCTATGGTTGTTCGATCACTTGAAGTGAAAAAGGATTCATTTCGTCCACTTCAAGATGTAGAAAAAATTCTTGGTCCTGAAATACCATATTTTAGTATGATTGAAGCATTAACTTATCTTGCAAACTGCACTCGACCAGATATAGTTTTTTCTGTAAATCTCCTTGTAAGATATAGCTCTACACCAACTCAAAGACATTGGAATAATGTTAAACATATTTTTCGTTATTTAAAAGGTACGATTGATTTGAGATTATTTTACTCTCAAAAGTCGGGATCAGTTTTCGTGGGATATACAGATGCAAGTTATCTCTTTGACCCACATAAAGCAAAATTACAAACAGGATACGTATTTACACGTGAAGGAACAACTATATCACGGAGATCTGTGAAACAATCCTTGACAACAACATCCTCAAATCATTCCGAAATTATTGCAATACATGAAGTATGGCGAGAATGTGTATGGTTGAGGAACATGACCCATTATATCCAAACATCATGCGGGTTAATTTCAACAAAAGATAGTCCAATAATTTTGTATAAAGACAATGCAACTTGTATTGCACAACTTAATGAAGGCTATATCAAAGGTGACAAGACGAAGTATATTTCTCCAAATTTTTTTCTTACACACGAGTTTAAGAAGAATGACGATATCGATGTTCAACAAATTCGCTTAAGTGACAATGTTGTCGATTTATTCACAAAAGCATTGCCAACATCTACATTCAAGAAAGTAGATCATGAGATTGAAATGTGTCGACTAAAAAATTTTCAATGATTAACATCAGAGGGAGTAGCTGTACTCTTTTTGGTTCGCATAAGTTTTATTCCATTGAATTTTTCGAGCAAGCAGGAGGTAGATCCAGGAAAATATTTAGCACGGGCTAATACAGGGAATTTTTATTTTAGCATATGCTAATATGAAAAAAAAAAAAATTAACACGTAAATTTTTAAATTTTTTTTTCCCTTAGTATTTGGGCTGAAGGGCTACAGCCCGGTCCTAAATCCGTCACTGCTAGCAATGTTTTAATGAGACATTATTTATTTTTAATACTCCAAAATAACTGTATTTTTTTCCCCCTTCGTTTGATTATTTGTTTCATTGAATTTTTATTAAACAAAGTTTTAACGAGATATATATTTTGTAATGTATCATTCAAGAGGGAGTGTTGTAAAAAGTAAGCTTATTAGAGTTTGTAGTAAATGATAATTATACTCCTGTAGCCCTAGAAATTATTACAATTATATCCCTAATTCTTACCTATAAATATTTATAGGACTTTTGATTATTAATAAAATAAGTTTAATTCTGAATTTTGATTATTAATAAAATACACATAAGAATATTGAGTTTTAATTCTTCTATATCTTTTATAACAATAATTATTATTTTTAACTTTTATTTTCTCATTCAGAGAATCAGAATACACGCTCCAATCGGGGGTTCTTCTAAAAATGGCCAGTCAAATGGCCTTAATTCCACTTTGCCTTTTTCATAAGTTCATATTTCCACTTTGGCCTATTGGAGGTTTAAAGACAAAATTGTCCTTAAATGAATAAACGAATTTTCGGCTGTTTACAACTGATTTTTCGGCTGTAAACAGCCGAAAAATCGCCTGTTTACAGATTTTTCGGCTGTTTTGGCTGTTTTATTATGCATCTATTTCATTATTATTGTCATAACTTTTTCTCCCGATATCCGATTAATGCGATTCGAAATGGTTTGGAAAGATAACTCAAAGGGCTACAATTTTTCTGGAAATAGCTCTTTCTCAATTCGAACGTTTATTAGGCCAAAAATGGATCTCAATCTCCAACTACGGTTGAAAATTGATTTATTTTCACTCCTTTTGGCCATAACATTCTCTACCGATATCCGATTGAGATGATTCAAGATGTGTTGGAAATCTAAATTAAAGGGATACAACTTTGATTTAGATGTCAACTTCTAATTCGATCTTCTGCTATGTCAAAAAAAGGTTTCAAGATGAGGCTGAAAACCGATGCAAAACTTTTCAACTTGAAAGTTGATATGTGATCATGTTTTGGCTATATTTCATCACTTTGACTCATTTAATCATCCAATTGACATCTAACACTCTTGAATCTTCATCATAAGGTTAGAAACAAATTCATAGAATTTGCACTTTCATAATTATTTATTTCATATTTAATTTTGATATGATAATTACCAAATTAAAATTACTTCTTTAATTATATAAATTTTATTCAATTTCGTAACATTTAATTATATAATTATCTATTTCATATTTAATTTTGGTATGATAATTACCAAATTAAAATTACTTCTTTAATTATATAAATTTTATTCAATTTCGTAACATTTAATTATATAATTATTTATTTCATATTTAATTTTGATATGATAATTACCAAATTAAAATTAATTATTTAATTATATAAATTTAATTTGCTAATTTGCTAATATAAAATATTTAATTTTGATCATTACCAAATTAAAATTATTTCTTTAATTATATAAATTTTATTAAATTTCCTAACATTTAATTATATAATTATTTATTTCATATTTAATTTTGGTAATTATCAAATTAAAATTATTTCTTTAATTATATAAATTTAATTTTCTAATTTGATAATATAAAATATTTAATTTTGATAATTACCAAATTAAAATTATTTATTTAATTATATAAATTTTATTAAATTTCGTAACATTTAATTATATAATTATTTATTTAATATTTAATTTTGGTAATTATCAATTGAAAATTCTTTATTTCATTATATATATTAGAAAAATAAACAAAAAGAAATTAAAAAGATTGAATAAAGAATATAAATATTATTTAATTAAATTTTAACAAAATTGAAGATTCTTTATAAAGAATATTTAATTAAACAATTTTAAAGTAAAAATAGTAAATGAAAAAAAATGATTTTGTTAATTTCGTTGAATAGAACACTTAATTAAGGTAATTATCAATTGAATTTTTTTTATTTAATTATATATATTAAAAAATTAAACAAAAAGAAATTACAAAGATTAAATAAATAATATAAATATTATTTAATTAAAATTGAACAAAATTGAAAATTATTTACAAAGAATATTTAATTAAACAATTTGAAAGTGAAGGGCATCGTCGTCGACTGGACTCAGCAATCAACATAGTAGGGCATCGATGATCTGCCCCGAGAACTGCAGGTGTCTTTACTCGTACAGGAGCCACAAAAAAGACTGACGAATCATATTTTCATGCTCTGCATCCAACAGATCCAATACTAATCTGTAACTGTTAAGACTACTGTTCCAAGTATCCTTACATGGCATCTGTCTCAATATTGCATCCAAATGGTACTCCACGCTGTAAAAATTTAAATTATTAACACATGAAACATTAGATAATGGAATATAACATAATCTCAAAAAATTAAGTGAACCAAATTCTAACAATTATACGAAAAAAAAATTAAATAAAATATTACAAGTAAAAAAATGAAAAAAAGAACTATCAATTTAAATTTTCCATTTGAATTTCTTTTTTGGTAATTATCAATTTCAATTTCTTCATTTAATTATATAGATAAATAATTTAAAGAAATGAAAAATATTAAAAGTAAGTAAAAGATATAAATTTTATTTAATTAAATTTGAAACATTAAAGATTTATTTACAAAGGATGTTTAATTAAAGAATTTTATATTAATTAAATTATTTAAATGAAAATAAAATAAGAATTTGCTATTTTTAAAAAAATAATATTTCATTCTCGTAATGATCAATTTAAAATTATTTATTTATTTATTTAATTTTATATATAAAAATTAAAATAAAAGAAATTTATTAAAGTAAAAAAGAATACAAATATTATTTAATTACGTTTGATTTTTGGTAATTATCAATTTAAATTTCTTCATTTAATTATATATATATATATAATTAAATGAAATTTTATTATTATTATTATTTAATTAACTTTGAAAAAAATAAATATTTATTTACAAATAATATTAAATTGAAGAATTTTAAATTAATTAAAATATTAAAATGAAAAAAAATAAGAATTTGCTAATTTGTTACAAAATAATATTTCATTCTCATAATTATCAATTTAAAATTAATTATTTAGTTAATTTTATATATAAAAATTAAAACAAAAGAAATTTATTAAAGTGAAAAAAATATAAATATTATTTAATTACGTTTGATTTTTGGTAATAAATTATTAAATTTAAAAAGTTATTTATTTTATTTTATATATGCAAATTAAAACAAAAGGAAATTATTAAAAAAAAAAATACAAATATTATTTAATTACATTTGAAATATACTATATTAAAAAAATAATAATATTTTATTTTCATAATTATCAATTTAATGTTATTTCTTTTATTATATCAAAATATTAAATTTTATTAATTTTCTTTTATATACAAAAATACAGAATAACAATTAAATAATTTATTGTTATTAAAAATAAAAATAAAAAATTAAGTCAACAGCCTGAAATCAGATGGGTATTTTGGGGTTTTCTTCTCTTTTGTTATTTTTTTCGTTTTTTCATTTTTTTTTTAATGTGTTATTTGGTCAAAGGCGGAAATATGGAATCCTCAAGGTGCCAATCACAGGTATTTCCTCCTCCAATCGACATAGCACGTTCTGTGAGAAAATACCTAGGTTTACATCCTCTCTCCCTTATAATTCTGCATAAAATTGACGTAAATTGGTGTGAAAATGAGGGGGTTTGATCTGATCAATGTTATGCTGCCGGATGAGATAATAATGGAAATTTTCCGGTCTCTGGAGTCGAATGAGAACCGAGAAGCCGCGTCTTTGGTGTGCAAACGGTGGCTTGGCCTAGCGAGGTTAAGCCGCGAGACCATCCACATCGGCTTCTCAGCCAGCACTGATGCCCTTGTCAAGCGTCTAATCGACCGGTTTGTCAACGTCCGCGATATTTTCATTGAAGAATCTCCCTTTACGTCTCTTGCCCTAAAAATGGTGACAATTAATTTTATTTCTGTTTTTTTTTTATTTTGAATCTGTGGTATGATTCGTTGTGTGGTATGAATTTAAGTAGGGCCTTTATTCTCTCATAATTGTTGATATTATTTGGAAAGGTACTAAATTTGCTGGCTGATTTTGAACATTATTCTGCTAGTAAGGCAGTTCCTGTTAGGATTAGTCATAATCATATAATTTAATATCAATGTTATCAATGACCTATTGGACTTGATGATTATTGTAAGTTAATGAGCGGTTCACGAGCATTCTTGGAACCTTTATCATGTTCTTTGACATATTCACTAACACATTAGAAAAATGAAAAAAAAAGTACTTTTTCGCCCGTTTCCCAAAATGTTCTAGAAACCGAAATTATTACATTTTGAAAACTGGGACACATAACACGTTTTCAGTTTATCAAGAAATGAATGCACACGTGGTGTAAAGCAACAACTGTTTTCCAACATATTCCTAAAGACATCCTTTCAAGTCATTATTGTGTGTTTTCTTTTCCCTTTGAAGTCCCAAGTTGGCCCCAATAAATGTCCGTTTATGGTAGTAAAAGCATATTTGGAGATGAAAAATAAAGAAATCCATAACCATAGAATTTAATTAACTAAATCGCAATAAGAATAAGATAGTTGTCTGCTGCTGCTAACTATTGTCTAGTAGGACTGACGCAATGGTCTGACTGCTAGTTAAGCATTGTGAATGCCCATAATGTATATTTACCAATTTCCACAGATTGATAAGTTTTTAGTTATACTAGTGAAAACTTCTCTATAAAAGTTGACCGGTTTGGATTTAACGATACGGTATTGGGACTTTATTATTAATTCAATAAACAAAAGATGAGTTATGATGATACAAGGTAAATTTTTGTGGATTGGATGTGGTGATAAAGAATGCTTGTTTATGAAGTTTATAATGTCTAAAAGTTGGTCGTGCTACTCGCATATTTAGGAATTTTGAAATTTTTCAATATATGTTGTGACTGATTCTCGCTACATCTTGGTAGTCATTTGTAATTATTTAAAAACAGCTTTAATTTCCATTCTTATTGGCTTGCCAGTTCTACTCTTTCTGGAATCATTGATTGAATGTGTCTTTCTTTGCTCATGATTCAGGGTGGAGCTGTTCTCCTTAATCTATGGGATAATTCTATAGATGATTTGAGAAAGTGTTTTTTATCAGATTCTGGGTTGGCTGCTGTTGGAGATGGCTTTGCCAAACTTGAGAGTTTGAAGTTGATTTGTTGCTCTAATATAACAGACGTAGGGCTAATATCTATTGGTGAGAAATGTAAATTGCTGAAGTCTCTAGATATACAGGTGATTGACCATTATTTTACTTGTACTTCCATTCTATCATTTGGAATATCATTCTGTTTTAGTAGTACTATGATTTGGACCAAAATATTGTCGTGCTACCTCAAAATCAGTGAAGTTCAAGTACTCTTGCATTATACTTGAATTTTGATTATGATGGCTTTTCTTCACGCACTTTTGCTTTGACATATATAACTGTTCAAGTACATGGAATGGGAAATGGGGTTTTCTTGCTTGATTGGATGGAAAGGTAACAAAAGGATAGAATGTGGATTTAAGAGTTTATTATTATGCCCTTGTTTGACCTCCATTTTCTAAAACTTATTTCCCTCAAAAACTCATTTTTCACCACATGTTTTACGGGACCGACAACAACTTTTCAACTGCACATTTCATTGATTTTTATCTACTAAAACTCTGATTTTAACCTAATCAAAAAGGGGCTATTAATATTTTAATTCCAACTAACATATGTCGAATCAGATTTGGTAAAAGTACCTTGTCATATCATTTTGAGTCCCACCCATCTTTCCCTCACACCAAACATAGCCTTAAGCATGTTAACTTGGACTTTGCAAAAAATATTATTATATATTGATGTTTATAACTCGTTATATGATGAACTTTTGGTTGCTGCTTTTGTTAAATGATATGCCTAAGCTTTTGTTACGCCCTCTTTCTTAAAGGAGTGTGACATTGAAGGTGAAGGTTTAGCTGCTATTGGGAAATATTGTACTCGACTTGAAGATTTGAATTTTCGGCATTGCAAAAGGTTGACTGACATTGGATTGGTTCAGCTAGCCTCTGGTTGTGGGAGAACTTTGAAATCTCTTGGTCTTGCTGCGTGTTGTGAACTTACTGATATCTCATTAGAAGCTGTGGGATATCACTGCAGATCTCTTGAATCTCTATATTTAAATTCTAAGTATATCAATAGCAAAGGCATGGTTTCTGTAGCTAAAGGATGCCCACTTCTGAAATCTCTTAAGCTAGAGTGTGAAAACATTAAGGATGAGGCTTTGGAAGCCGTTGGAAGTTTTTGTTCGGTTTTGGAGTTATTGGCTCTTTACAGATGTGGGAAATTGACAGACAAGTTAGTTATTCTATATTACTTCAGAAACATGGAATCCCTGTCCCTTTCGGAATTCTAATGCTATCAGTCTACATATCCTACTGTTCTCCATACCCTCTCCTCTGAATTACAAAAGCTTTGATTATATGCAGTTTAGGTCAATGTGCCTGTGTTACTGTTGGTTAATTTAGAGGCTTATGAGAAATAATTTCAGTTCAATTACCAAGCATTTTAGCATATTTTTTGGCTCTTGCTCTTTCTGTTCATACATTTATGGGACCTCCACTGCTTGTTTTCTGAAATGAATGAATCTTCCTGTTAGCTCGCTAAAATGGATGAGGCATAATTAGATGAATATTTCTGTTAGCTCACTAAAATAATCTCTTATATTTATATCTATAGGAGCCTTTGTGCCATTGGGAAAGGATGTAAGAAGTTGAAAAATCTTAGCTTGTGGGATTGCAACTCTATGAGTGACATGGGTTTGGATTCTATTGCTGTTGGTTGTGAGGAGCTTATGCATCTGGAAGTCAATGAATGCGACAATATTCGAACTGGCGGATTGATATCCATTGGGAAATCTTGCACGTAAGCAATTTGATTGCATCCTCCCTGTCTCACACTCCCCATCAGAACCAAGTGCTTGCTTTCTTATTTGTGTCATGTGAATTGTGTATGCACCTCCCTTTTTTTTATATGAGTGGTAGTGGTTTGTGTTGTACAGTAAAATGTAACTCCCTTCCTCTTCCCTATACTTACCGCAATGAGATTATTTAGGTGAGGGCCTTTACTACTACTTGACTGTTTTTCTTCTTGCTTGTCCTATTTTGATTAAGGAACTCTATGTTTCACATTGTTTACAATTTGGGGTCTTGAACTATGCAGCCAACTTTCTGAGTTAGCCTTGCTGCACTGGCAGTTTATGCAAATAGAAAATGATGCACTACGTGACTTTGGCATTGGCTGCAAGTACTTGCAGACTCTTCATTTGTGCAGTTGCTCCAGTATTGGCGATGAAGCCTTATGTACCATAGCAAGAGGGTGCAGGAACTTGAAGAAGCTCAATATTGACGATTGTCATTTGGTACTCTCTCTCTCTCTCTCCCTCTTTAAACTTTGAATTGCTATTGAATCTTGTAGTTGTAGACATTGTAAGATCAGTCTGATACGTTTTTAGAAAATCTTAACTCTCTGTACATAGCAACAATTGTTTGTACTGGGTGACGTGCTCTTGTCTGAAGATAACTTGTACTTTTTCATGTTTATGGTAATTTTCTTTAACCTTGACTCCGTTGGTAAGTCATTTTTACATTTCGTATTATGGATAGGTGGGGAATGAAGGTATAATTTCTGTTGGTCGGAACTGTAAATTTCTTGCAGACCTTGTCATCCAAGATTGTGATGGGTAGGCAATCTCCTCCCCCCCCCCCCCCCCCCCCCCCCCCCCTCTCCCCCAACACCCTCTAAATCCTTGCAGATTGTCATTGCTGACACGTTTCTTAGATCTGATGGGTGCTGTTAAATTACCAGGGTTGGGGATGCTGGAATCATAGCTATTGCTAGAGGTTGCCCCCTACTCAATTACCTGGATGTAGGTGGTCTAAAGGTGCAATTTCTTTCTTTCTTTCTTGTGTATAGGTACTGTTGTAGAATATTTTTGTAGCTGGTAAGTTTTACACTGTCATGTGCAAACATGTTACTTTAAATGCCTCTTGAGAATTCAGTGTTCTGTCAGCTTGGAACTGTATGGGGGATGCAATGGAAATTCACACTTTGTTACTCATTTAATGATTCTTTCTTGGTTTTTAACTATCATACCACATTGTGTTATTTTGAGATGTAACAGAGCATTGAAAGATTTTGTATATGTTTAATGATTTATGTTCAGTCATTCACATCAACTGGCAAATTTATGCATGCCGAATTGATACAACTTTCTAGACTTCTCATACTATTGCATCAGTCAATACACATCCCCATTTGCTTCCCATTTTTACAGAACTTAGGGGATACGGGAATCGTGGCATTGAGTGAAGGCTGTCCACTATTAAAGGATTTGGCCATATTGAAGTGTCCAAAAATAACAGACGTAGGTGTCAGCTATATAGCTAGGAACTGCACATCATTGGAAGCTTGCAATATGATTTATTGCCATGGTATTACAAAAGCTGGAGTTACAACCTTGATAACAGGTTGTCAAAAGTTAAAGAAGCTATTGGTTGAGAAGAAGAAGGTTAGCCAGAGGACTAAACGCCGAGCTACTTGTCTCTTAGCTGAAAATTGGCATGGGGATATTCCATTTTTTCGAAAATTTTAACTTAGATGAAAGAGAATTACATTTTACCATTGGTGAATCCATTTCTACTAGTTTAAGCTGAAGATTGCGATGGAATGTCTGTAAAGATTTTTCAAATAAGGTTCGGTCTCATTTTAATTAGTGTTGGGTTTTGTTTTCTATATATCAGTGTTCCATAAAATGTATTGGACTTTATTTTTGTAATGAACTACACAAAATATTATTCTCTAATTTCTCTCGTCTCTAGTTTATGATATGATCACTACTTTCTTCTTATTTGTAAGATTATATAAAACATCACCATACTTTTAATTCAAGATTCGCGAACAGCATATAACACTCCAAGATTTGTGAATTCCTCAAATTTTTATAGATTTGTTGAACTTAAAATTCCAATTAATTTTTTTTTTTTATAAATATTTCAATTATATTTAAGATCGTGCCCCCGTTTGATACATATTAAAATGGAAAAAATGCATTTTTTTGAGTGATGCGATGGTAAATATGTGGTTGAAAAAGAAGGAAAAGTTATTGATGAGATGAAAAATATTATTTTATTGAAGAATGTGTGGTTAAAAATGAGTGGAAGAATGATAATGAAAATTAAAATATAGATCAAACATGGGCTGTATGTAAAGTTTTTCTTTAAATTTTTAAAATCATTTGATATAACTATTACTTCTGAAGAAGTATAAATTACTAAATATCAATATTTTTGAACAATAATATATATATATATATTTTTTTTTGGAGGAATCACAACTTGTACAAATTAATATTCTAGAAGAATATATAATCTTTGCTTCTGAACTTTTATTGATTAATATTTATGTGTGTTATATTATTGCTTCTGAAGTATACCAATATTTTTGAAAACATATTGTATTATTATTCTTAGATGAGTATGAATTTAAAATCAATATTCTAGTAGAATGTTATATTATTTTTAATTATCATTCTTTTAGAAAAAAAAAATTTGTTGCTTCTGAAGAAACACAAATTCTGACATTATAACATCTTTAAAGAATTTTGTTTCATTGCTTATGTGAAGAGAATTTAGCTCCTGTTTGACAACTATTAAGATAAAACTATCTTTTGCAGAGACTTAATATGAATTAATATTATATTTGTCACAAAGAATGACTTATAGCAGCTAGAAATTTTGAAAAACATATATTAATATTCTAAAGAAGTTGAAAGAATAGATGACGAGGGCACAACCCTATTGGACCCTCTTATTTTGTTTTGGACTATTTAACTTTTGCTTTATTAGTTGGGATGTATTATGGGTCTGGGTCGGCCCAAGCCCCATAATTATTATGTTCATTTTTGTTATTTATATGCTTGTATTGAACTTTCAAAACGGGACGACTATTGAATGATAAGAATGATATGAGTGGAGCATAAGTTTTCTCACTTTCTCCCTCTCCTCGGGTTTCTTCTTTCATGATCTTCTTCTGCTGCTTTGTTTCTTCTTCCCCCCCCCCCCCCCCCCCCCCCCCCCCCTGCTTCTTCTCCTCAATTTATCCTACATCAATAGACAAAGGAAAAATAAGGAACAAAAGCTTTAAATTGAGAACTCCAAGTAATAGGCTTCAAAGTAAGCTTCTTACATCTATTTATTATCTTGTGATTCAAGTATATGTATGCGTCTATACAATGATGAATTGATAAGTTTATTTTATTTTTGTTGAGAATTATTGGTTTCTTTTGAAGTTTGATAGCAGACCATATAGTATGGCTTGTTGAATTTCTTATGTTTGGTCAATTTTATGTCCCTAACTTAATAGTGGGGTGACAGTTCGAAATAATTAATTCCAAACCCTTTAATTAATTATGTTGGTAACCAAGTAGCATAGTCGTGAAGGGCCTTAATGAAATGGATGCGATTGAGCAATTTGGAATTTCACTATTGTTAATTGTGCGGATCTAATTTTCTTACTGACATATTGCATTGATGGATTACATTCATAAATGTGGAATCATGAATATTTGACCAATATTTTGTTGCATGATTGAACAAAATTAATACTATAATAATTTGTTCCTTACTATATTGAAAAGAAACCACGTATGTTTCAAATATATACTCGTAATTTGTATATAAGACAATTGAAATATATTTATATTGAAAATTCTAGTAAGTATTAATTGAAGAGTTAGAAGATTATTTCAATGAATTCTCACGGTTTTTTTTTTTTTTGGTTCTTAGATTACAAGGCATAAACCTCCACTAGCTAAAATTTGGATTGTTTTTCTTGAAACTAGGGTCCATCATTCTTTTTGTTGACAATCTAGATATTTTTTTTATATCCAGTAAATACATTTACTAGATGATTGTATAATATTATTATATACTCACAAATAGTTTGTGAGATTACTTGTTCAAATTTTTAGCTATTAGGATAATTTTCAGTTTATATCGTCAAGATAGTTTGGTCAATGCTAGTGATACTACATCCTATATCTTTTATAAAGGTTAGTTGTGGGACGATAAATGATTTAACACAATTGATTGTTAATTGCCTCCAACTAATTTCTAAACCATTATTATTGAGGACAAAGTGCTTTTCATAAACGCATTAAGTCAACATTAAAGTTCTCCCACTATAGTTGGCTTATGATCAAAGTATAATATTTTCTATCCACTGGTTTTTTTGTTATTGCAATATATGTATATAATTTCTACACATTGCACTATTTTTTCATTGACCATTATTTTTTTACATTGAGTTTTTTCTGACAAGGTTTTTAATGAGACAACTTTTGATTCATATTTGGAGGAATAATGTACTTTTTTTTTCTTTCATTAGAATTTTTCCATATTATTTTTTCTAATAAGATTTCAATGAAAAATTTCTTTGAGTAATGAACGTCCATAATTTAAAATATTTACTTTCAATACAACTTTATGATTTCACTTCCACGTGTTATAACTTGTATATGAGACCCCTCGAAAAGAGCAACAATTAAATTTGATTTTCAACAAACTATCATGCTAGCTAAAGTGAAACAAGGATACATGACCATATTGTATGATGACAATACAATTATGTATTGCACAACTTAAAGAAGACTATATCAAAGATGACATGACAAATCATATTTTTTTTGAAATTCTTCTACACATGAGTTTCATAAGACGATATCGATGTTTAACAAATTTGTTTAAGTGATAATGTGACTCTGGGCCTATTCTGACATGTGGAGGCTGAGGTATATTTGATGTGGCAAGTCAAATTCTAAATTGGGTGCGTGACGCTTCTTGAGGTAGCATGTGATGGAGACAAACAAATGGTATTGAGCAGAATCGGTCCTGTGATTTTCGGGGTTTGAGGCGAACTTAGTAAATTAAGCCCCCCAAAATCAGCGTAAATACAAAATCCAATAGTGTGTTATACAACATATTGTTAACTTTAAACTTAACAGTAAAACAACAAACAAATATATTATAAATGTTATTAACCAATCATATAAGCCGACCAGACCACAATTATATAAGCCGACAAGGTTTCAAACATTTCCAACATATTTCATAACAAGTTAGGGTAAGCCATTGCTTACCTGAGAAGAAAAATTTCGACGAAAATTATGGAATCGCACAATTGAGAATTTCATCGTCACAACTTAGCCTGAAATAAAAATTTAACATCAAATTGCAATTACCTGATAGATCCATATCCATTTAATATGTTATCAACTTGCACATAAGACACATTTTCATTTGACAAGTGATATATTAGTAGATGACGCCTAAACGCCTAAACACTAATAACTTCCAGAGCTGGCAAGTCTTGATGGGAAATAATACTCTATAGATTTATAACATATCCCTATACTCTTTCACAGTCCTATGCAAATATTTTAGTAACTGTTGATGCATTATTGAATGACCTAGAATTTCTTCTCATTAACAAAGTCAATCTTATAATTGGCACACCCTTTCCATTAACCTCAATCCCTCTCCCTCCAGAATTAATCCCACAAAAACTCCTAGCCTTACATCTTAACAAATCAAAAACCTTCAATTTGTTCTCCATCCCCATGGACCCCAAATCGTGCCTCATCACAACTGCATTCTCAAAATAGTAGGGCCCATCTCCTTGATCAAACACTTCAACCTAAATTTCCCCAAAATTTACCTTCATGAGGTTAGAAACCCATGAACCCATTTTGAATTTGAGCTCACCCCAGTGGTATAAAACCCATCTCGTTGGCTTTGAGCACTGGTTCTTCATAGCCAACCTAACAAAAGGAGCTGTTTGCACATAACCCTCTCTACTACAATGATTTTTTAGTGATTGAGTCCAGTGCACGCAGACACAGAAGCTCTACAGCTTTTTTATTTTTTATTTTATTTTTATTATCTAAAACAAGCAAATAATATTTAGGTTACCTCACAATTTCACAGGTCGATCGGAGTCTTAGTGTGGGTGGCTCTATCGCTCCAAAGGAAAACCCAATATGGAAAAAGAAGTGATAAAGCACTGTTGCTGTATCTCCACTATGTTGACATTTGTCTTCCTTCAGAACACAGGGCTTCGCTCATTTGTATTAAACAAACCTCAGACTGCCCTTCAGCTGGAAAATAAGCAAGGCTGCTGACCAAAAAATGAGACTGTCGTTGGCCTAGTGGAGACGGGATGGCGAGGAGGCGGACGGAATCGTCGAATCGCAGGAGAGAGGAGAGGAAACAAGTTCGTGTGTTGTGAGTGTTGATGTTTATTTAATATTTAAAAAAAGAATCATTTGGGCCAAAAAAAGGCCCCCTCACATTCTGGGCTCGAGGCGACGACCTCGTTCGCCTCACAGCAAAACCGGGCCTGATCAAGACCAAGCCATCGGTTGTTGACAACTGAGCAAGCATTACTGCTGGTTTGAAGTAACCATTCCATGAATCCAAACAACATAAAAAGCAACATAAAAAAAAAGTACATACAGATTTTAGAGAGAGGGAAGTAAAACGAATTTTCTTCATTAAGTCCGATTCTAGGCACAGGAAAATTTCCACCGTTGATTCGTCAGGCACACGAGCTTTTATTCATAGATAAATATTCATAACAGTCCAATTGGTAAGATGAAGTCCATAGTTGTAACAACTGCAAAATGTAACGGAACGAAACATGATATGTAACATGTGTAGAAATTGTAAAGGAACACAGATTTCGAGATCAAGTCTAAATTAGATAAAAGTATTTATCCTACGACAACTACAGCAATGAGCAATAACCTAATTTATATCTTATAATGCTTAATCGGAAGCTACAAGAGTCATGAATGGTAGGAAATAAATTGGGTGTAACTACAATTTTAAAAGTTCAGGGATTTAACTGAAATTTAAGAAAATCTTGCATCCTAGATGGAATTTTTCATCGCTTGCAGTAGGGCTGTAAACAAAAATCGTCAAATCGAAACCATATTTTGGAAATCGTTAGTTTGGTGCCACGTGGACCCGTCAACGAAATGATTTTGAAAAACGGTTTGGTTTAGGTTTGAAATTTTTTATTGCGGTTTAAAACCAAACCGGACCGGCGAAAAAATATATATAAATTAAAAAATTAAAAAAATGAAATTTTCTAAATTGTAACTTGTAAGACTTTTATTTTGAGCTTTTTATTTATTTTTAAATAAGGCTCATATATTTCATAGACTCTTAAACTGAAAGTTTGAAACTATTCATCAAGCAATCTCACGTTGTATTCCATATAAATTATCATCACCAAACAATCATCAACTTATATAAACTGTATAGTACTCTAATAATTAAACAAACTTAATTCAAAATCAAAATCATACATTGAATTGGACATCCTTTAAAAAATTATTGCAACTTCTGATTCTGTCAATTATAATTTCTAGAAATCTAGATGAAAATTTTTGATCGGATCAACAACTATGTAATCAAAGTGAAAAAAAAATAAAAAATTTGGATCTTTGAAATGAAATCATATATTGTAAATAAATTTATTTACGTATAAATTTACCCAATATTCTAATTTGGTTTGAAAATCAGTTAATCAAAGAATTATAAGAAGAGAGAAGAAAAGAATCAAAGAGAAGAAGGAAAGTACTGAGATCTAAAATGAAGAAGGAACCTTATTATTATTTTTATAAAAGTGATTGGAGATTGAATCATATATTTTCCCAAAAAATAAAAATAAAAATCCTATGAGAACCGTCTGATTCTCGACGGTTCCCATATTAGAATCGAGAATTGGACCGGAACTGGTTGGTTCTTAATAATTTGTTCTAAAATCAAATTATTTTTCTAAATGGTTCCGGTCCAGTTCCACCGGTTCTGGAAAAAAATATCAACTCTTAAATTAATAGCATATAAGTAGATAGGCAAAAAATATACGGTGAAATCGACGGTTTAAAATCGGACGACAAACAAAAAAAATATACGGCGAAACCGAAGGTTTAAAACTGGACCAAACCGTTAGGTTTAGGTTTGAGTTTATTTTAAACCGTTCAAAATGGTTTGGTTTATGTTTGAGTTTTTCTCAAACCGGTGTAAACGGTTTGATTTGAAAATCTGTCAAAAATCGGTAAAATCGGACCGCTTATACCCCTAGCTTGCAGCATTCAGCTTCACACGTGTAATTAATATTGTCTTTCATTTACGTGAAGAAATCAATCGAGAACTCTTCATCTGAGGCCCTTTAGCTGCTAAGATATTGATCTTTTGTTTATGAACTTCATGTAAGCAATTGATTAAGCTGAATCTTATATCCATTTCTTCTCTTGTTCAATATCTATCACGAAAACCGATACTAAAGATAACAAACTAAGCATTTATTCAAATCATATTCATTAATTATTTAAGAACTTAGTTCAATTATCCACACTAATGAGCCATTTAAAATTCAGCAATTTCACCTAAACTGTTTCATGGAAAATAATCCAAAATGTGACTCAACATTTAGAAACTTACCAAAAGCCAAATCCCAAGACCAGTATAAAAACCTAGACAGCGATATACCTATTAAAATATATTTATTTCTACTGCTCTAGGTTCTTAGATTCGAAATATCGAACGATTCATAGGTCCACACAGAGTGAAGAGCTCGAATCTTAGTCCTCCAGCTAACGTTTTGATCCTCAATCAGTACCTTTTTTTAATTTCAGACCTGTAATCTGGGTTGAAACTCCATTTCTGTAATGTCATGAAAATATCAAGTTGCAACTTCCCAGTGATCAGAAGTTTCTAGCAGGGGCGGATCTAGCACCCGGCGAGACCCTGCGGCCGCGCGTGCTGGATCCGCCAGGAAGAATTTTTTTTTTTGTTTAGAATAGACCAAAGGTTTATATCATATATTGGTTAATTCATTTGCAAACAAGCTTGGTAGCCCAACTGGTTGACGTGGCTTATTTGTAAAGTGGAGGTTCCAAGTTCGAAACCTGTCAATGGCACTATGTGTGTGTTTTTTTGAATTTAAACTATTTTTATCAAAATAGGCAATATGTTATGTATTTATTAAATTTCAACAATATTTACCAAAAATATGTACAAAGTGGTTTCAAACCCGGGACCTTCTCTAAAGGATGTTGATAGCTTTATCATCATGACAAGCATTTATTTCTACTACCCAATGAAACAAAATAAGATATACTCATTTTACCGATTTTAATGCAAATAGGAACATTTTAACCGGTAATTTGTCTCTCTTCTTGATTTTTTCTATAATGAATTGATTTGAGAGTTTGGTCAATTAATGGGGAATGAATTTGTAAAAAATTTGGCCTTAGTGTCATAATATTTTTTTCAACAAAACTTATTTAATTAATAGAATGTTTCACTTTTCGTTCACAAAAAATCGATTATGAAAAAGTGGGATCACACAAGCACATAAAATTGATATAATTATATAAATAATTTCAACTTTGTTAATATAATAATGCTTGTTTAATTAACTTTATTTATAAACTGAAAATTGACATTTTGTTAATATATATTGCATGTTTAATTGAAAAATAAATTAGAACATTTTGTAGATTATAAAATAATTTTTTTCATCCGAAATGAAAGTTACTACCTAGTTCTTCTATTTTTAGTCCGTACGATTTTTTGAATATTATTTAAAGTAACATCGCTATCACGAACGTTAACCATTAACAGTAAGCGTTCAATGTTTGCGATCCGCCCTAGCTGAACTTGAACTCCGGATTCGCCTCTGGTTCCTAGCCAATATAGCCGAGCCCCGCATCTTTTATTTGAAAGCACCTTCCTAGCAAGTTCAGCCGAGCCTCATATCTGTTTTTCGTTTTTGTTTTTTTTGTTTTTTTATTTTTTTGTTTGTTTTTTGGAAAGCTTTATATCACAGAATTCTTCAATAACGGCAGCCTTGACCCAGTGCTGCAATTCCGGCGTCTCTTATGTGATTGAATTCCTTGAAGTTGGAAGGATTATTAATTAACTCCATGCAATGCTCAACATCGTTGAAAAATCCCTTGATGGTGAAACCAGATGGGCTGCCTTCCCTAGTGCAGCCACTCCCATGTCTTCCAAGTTATATACAAATGTAAAGTATCACTTTAGATTTTTCATAAGCATCATGTGATTGCATTAAGTATTGTTGGAAGGATTATTAATAAATAGCCTCCATGTAATGCGAGATGAAAATTTTCAATTTTTCAAACTTTTTTTTTTTTTTTTTTTTTTTTTTTTCACTAAAGCAATAAAACACAAAAAAACACATACAAAATTGAAAACTCGTGTTTTCCACCCCGAACTTAAATTAGACATTGTCCTCAATGTCTTAAATCCTAAATCCGCATATAGAGGGGTGGGGAAGAAAGTGAAGAAAAGACTCCCCTGATATGGCTTGTAATTCAACGGCTAGCTTTCCTATTGCTCCCGTTGGCTCCTTGGTCACTATTGGTTTAAATGTTTCGCGACCTCATGTTCCTGAAAAATCAAATGAAACCTTAGATATATGGAACAAGTGTTACTTAGCTCAAACATCTAGTAATCAACTTAATTATTCAAAGGCCTAAGGGTAATCAGGTTTCGGGTGATGATTCCTAAAATAAAATAAAATGAAAATGAACTAAAAATAAACTAACTATAACTTGAAAACAAACTAAATAAAAGAAGAAAGCTTGGGCTGCCTCCTAAGAAGTGCTTCTTTTAAGTCTTTAGCTGGACTTTCGCACAAGTGTTTCATGGCACTTTGAATATGGCTTTGGAGGTCCTTCTTAGCTTGATTAGATTGTCTTTGCACCACACTTCGAACGTCCTCCAAGATATTGCTTTGCCCTCTTGAATATGGTGTGACTTGCCTAGATTACCTGTTGTGAATTCAACAATATACACCTGAATCTCTTCATAAGGTTTAATCACAAATTCCACTTTTGAGCAAATGATAAAGTCGAGGATTTCCTCTTCTTTGCATACTACAAGTTCTTTTTCGCCTGTTATGATTAAATCCTCGATCTTTTTAATCTCTTCTTTAATTGAAGTTTTCTCAAGTTCAACGTCCGCGTACGCAACTTCTGGCAGAGAAACAATGACATCTTCATAGAAAATCTTCTCCTCTTTTTGTATTTGTGGGAAGGCCAGTCAACATGATTCTCGTTGTTGATGTTCTTCAATAATAGCCGGTAGAAGAAATAATTCCACGGGTAGATCACCCTTATCAAATTTTGGTGCGAGAAATAATATAACAAGCAAGTCGCCAGGACAGTTTCATTAAGTTCACATTCCGCCTTTAAGTCTCGTAGTCTCTGTCCTATAATGAAATCTCCCACAAGCATATCTCTCTCATCAATTTTTTGAACAACCAATTGTTGTTGCCTTATGATGAAGTCACATACGAGCATGTTTTTGAAATCAACCACATCCATATGTTATTCTGCCCTTTTTTTTTATATCCTGAAAAAGAGGAAAAAAAACTCAAATGGAACAAAGAAATTTAAAATAAAAGAACATAAACAAATTAAATAACAGTTAAAAATAAAATAAATTAAGATTAAAAGTAAATAGTCCCCAACAACGGCGCCAAAAACTTGTTGTCGATTTTTATATCCCGCAAGTGTACGGATCGTAACAAGTAATAAAGTGGACCTAAGAGTCCGGATATCGTTTCCACGAGGACTATACTTTAGTACTTAATCTAATTTATTCCTAACTACTATTTGATGAAAGTAAACAAAAATATGGACATGTTGAAAATATTTGAAATTAAACACATGAAATTGAATTGAATGCAAACATACTCAATTGAAAATTCAAATAATAACGGATATTAGGGCGGAACAATTTCACCTATTGATCACATTTATTCCTTAAATCATGATTCATACAATCTAAAGTAGTGTTCGATCGAATTCTCCTATTGTATTCAATTTACCCCTCTCGAGTTCTCATTGAGCCTATTTAACTAATTCAATTTCATTTCTCTATGCAAATTGACATTTAGTTAAATGAAACATTGGTTCTAGGAATTCAATTATGACCGCAGCAATTAACATATGTATCTCTACATGTTATGCCAATTTACCAGAATTTACTACTTGGTCTAAACAACAATCTACATCTCTACGTAATTATTGTTCACGAAATCATTTAATTAGTGATCAAGTAATTAAATACATTGAGAACATAGCAAAATCAACACATAAAATAAAAGCACAAGAATATCAAATTAAAGAAATAAAGGATTCCAATTCGGTTACATTGTTTGCCCTAAACTAGATTTAGCTACTCATAATCATGAAAGAAAAATACAAAGTTATTATAGAATACATCACTAGGTTTAGAAGAATGATATAGAATGAGAAATCGATATTGCACCAAGATCTTCTTCCCCCCCAATTGATGCTTCAAAACGTGGTTTGCGCGATGGTTTTCTCCTTTGAATATTCAATTGTATGTATTTCCTTCAATGAGTAGAATAAATCATTTTTCGTGTGTTCTTCCTTTGAATTCTTTCCCAAATCTTCAAAGTTTGAATGTGTTTTGTGATGTGAGGAATGTGTAGAATGAGAGAGTCCCCTCAAAAGTGTGAAAAAATTGTCTTTATAGTTGCTCCCTACGTTGGTGTAGAAAATAGGGTTTTTATGGGCTTAAAAATGGACCAAAACGCGCCCTAGATCATCCCAGGTGGCGCCACGAGATCGGCGCTGCAGCATCGCATACTCTGTTTTGTGGCAGATTTCATGGCGCTACGGCGCCACAATATGGCGCTGACCTTTGGGTGAAATTCAGTATCGTGCTTCGTTCAGTATTCCTAGCATAATTGTCTCTCCCGATATCCGATTGAGGTGATTCAAGTTGGGTTGTAAAGCCAACTCAAAGGGCTACAACATTGATTAAAACAGCCTTCTTCCAGTTCGAATGTTTACTATGTCAAAAATGGGTCTCAATCTCCCACAAAAATCTGAAACATCCTTCCGCGATTGAAACTTGATTTGTGAAAATGTTTTGCCCATATTTCACCCGTTTTGACTTCTAATTGCACCCGATTGACCCTCATCATTCTCGATTATTCATTGTAAGGTTCGATACAACTTTTGAGTGTTTACACTTTGGCCCTCATACTTTGGATCTTGTCCCCTTTTGCCAATTTTCCTTTTGTTTCTTCCAATTTCTTGTTCAATCATCGAGTTTCACCTATAAAATACAATTTAACATAAATTAGGTAGAATTTTATCCAAAAGACAATAAAATATCATAATTTAAGGCCTCGAATAAGTGTAGAAACTACACTTATCACGAGACATCATTGAAAAAGCACTTGGGTAATGCTGCAGAAAGTTCATCGAGAAACCACCAGATGATAATTTCATCATTGCTGCTCTGAGTTCTTCATCAAATCCTATTATATATGCACGATGCCATTTAATGGTGGACAAAGTTCACAATCGAACCAAAAGATAATCCAATCTAGATGAGTGGAAGTTAGTGCAATTAGCATGAGAAATCATGAACGAAATTAGAAATGATGGACCAAAAAACAAAATAATGTACCAAATGAGAATGCAGAATGAAGACACAAAATGAAGACAGAGGCTGTTATGTTGACGTAGCAGAAGATTATATGTGAGATGAATAAATCTCATAAGAGTGAAAATAACTTCACGAAAATTTTATTCATTCAATGACTGCCCTCAAAGGGCTTACCATGCGTTTAAATAGTAAAACCCTAAGAATATTCAAAAAATAAATAATAAAATTAAAAAAGAAATATTTTTTCAAAAATGGAAAAATTTGAGATAACAGCTAAAATTAATATTCATAATATTCAGGATCACCTTTCAACAAACGGAATGCAAATCCGAATTTATTTGAATGAAATACTGTCAAAATAAAAATCACCAAAAAGTGGAAAAAAAATGCCTAAACAAAGGCCTAAACAACGGAATCTGTCCAAAATTAGCAATGCGTCAAGGGCAAAGCCCTTGAGTTGTCATCGTTGGCCCGTTTCCAATCCAATTTGACTAGAAGTTCGTCAAAAATGGACAAACCCAAAGCTTGTATGAAATCATGAAATCTAGTTATTTTACTTGTGCCGATCCCATTTCGACATAAACTCTAATCCCTTCTACACTTCATCACAAGGTAAGTCAAACCTATTCCTAAGCACGGTTGGTAGTTTCCCTATCTCGAATTCATATGTGAAGTAATGAATTCAACTACACGATTACATATTTTATTGCACAAGTTTTAAACTATTATTCCTAGCATCTATTGAGTCTTGTGTTAATATTACAATATTCTAGATTTATTTCGTATTTTCCAAACGTAAAACAAGCAAATTATTATCTAAATGGTGATCAAGTTTTCAAATATTTCATTAAGCATGCAATACCAATCAATAAAACAAATAAACTAAATAAACTGTCTTTGAATGAAACAATAAATAAATAGATTTCATCTTCATCCCTACACTAAAATGTTTAGCCTAACATCTCTATGATGAAAGTACAACAAAAGAATTGAAAATTCATCACCCAGAATATCTAAATGCATGAAAAAGATATAAAACCAATTTCTTGCTTTCAATGTTCAATCTCAATCCATTAATCTTCAATCTTTTGATGTTATTTTCCTTCAATCATTTACTAGCCTTGTTCCCCATTACATTTTATGAGGAAAAGTCGAAATTAGAGACTCCAAGTAAGTTAAATCATGGCCAATATTATTTTGAAGATTGCACGAAAGGATAAATAGAAACAAAATCTTTAGCCTAGAATTGAGCCATGTGATTACATTGCACACTGCTTTGCGATCGCATGGGTGATTTCACTTGCAGTTTTAGGCCTTAACTATTGATTCTATGCAAGTTGGTCCATGGTTTCTCTCCTTTGGTCAACTCGAGTCCTATGTAATTTCAATTCAAGCCCTTGATCTTTAATTCACGTCCAATTGGTCCTGAATCTCTGAATTAAGAACAATATCCATCATTTTAGCTTGGTTTTCATTCTTTGTCTCTAATATCACTTCTAACATCGAATTTTATCTAAACAAACAATATTTACATGAGATTAAGCAATAATTCCCTAAAAATACTCCCAAACATATATGTTTAACGGCCTGTATAAGAGTATAAAATATCACTTATGTACCTTCAAGACAATAGATGTGACAATAATCGAACTGGTGGATTGAACTCCATTGGAAAATCCTGCACGTAAGCAGTTTGACTGCCTCTTACCTGTCACTTCCCATTAAGAACCATGTTCTTCCTTTCTCATTTGTCTCGTGTGAACTGTTCTATACATCTGTTCTTTTATCTTTTTGTTTTTGGCTGGTATTGTTCTAGGAAGCAACCCTTCCCTTCCCCCATTTCGTCCCCTATGAGATTTGAACCCATAATTACTTGGGTGAGATTCTTGATCACTTCTAGCTGCTTTTCTTGACTTTCTTTGGTCTTGCTTTGCTACTTTGGTTAACGCAACCTATGTTTCACATCGTTTACAATTTGTGTCTTCAACTATGCAATGCAGGCACTCTAAGTTAGCATTGCTGCTCTGGGAGTTTCTATAAATAGAAAATGATGTGCTATGTGAAATTGGGATTGGATGCAATTACTTGCAAACTTTTCATTTGTTTGTGTGAGAAATGAAATGGTTCTCTTAACTCTTCATATTTAATGTGAGCCTTAGATTAAAATGGATGGTGGAGATTTCTTGGGAGATATTCAAATGACTTGTTGGAGAAGCTTTTACCTACCTTGTTTGAATATATACACAATCTTTGTATCACTCACGTGGGTGTAGCTAGGGCAAAAATAGGGTTGAGCCATTCTTTCCAAAAGCCTCCTTCTCTCTCTCGTTTTTGGCCCTCCATTGGAAAACATCTTTGGCTTCTCTTCTCTTCTCTTCTACTGTGAGATTCTTGTGTTTTCTAGGCACGAAATAGGGCTAGTTACATTGGTGATTCTTGAGTGATTGGGGAAGGAGAAGGGTGTTTTTCTTGAAGCCAAGTATAGGAGGTTCTTTGCCGGTTTTCTCTAGCTCTCTTGGAAGGTGATTTGCATTGCGTGGAAGGGTGTTCCTGAGCCTACAAATCGACCATAAACAAAGAGGAAGAAGCTGGACATTTTCAGCCATTGTTGGAGCTTCAATTTTCAGATTTTCGGTTTATGTTCTTGGTGGTTTTCCATTGATGTATATGATGTATTTGGTTGTTTAAACACCCATAATCCTAACAAACTGGTATCAGAGCAAGGTTGGGGTGTTTTCCGGCCAAAAACAGATCTGGAATAACCCAGAAAATGGCCTGAAAACGAACCAGAAAACAGGAAGGAGAAGCTGTCCAGAAACTGTTGAAAAACCAGACCTTCAAACGCGATTTCCCGCCAAACCAGAAGGAATTTGGAAATTCTGAGACCACCGGGGTGCTCAGCAGGCCGAGGAGAACATTCCTAGGTGGCGCGTGAAAATCCGGCAGCGGACCCGTTTTCCGGCGACGGCGCGTGGGGCGCGTGAGAGGTTTTCCGGCGACGGTCCCTTCAGGCAGAATACTTATTTTGATGTCCTGAACGTATTGATGTGTTTAGTTTTGTGTTTCAGGTTATATAGAAAAAGTTGGACGATTTTGCCCCTGGCTTGACGTCTTTGGCGATTCGGTTGTGAAACTTTAGTATATTTACTGTTTTCAACAGTAGTTTGGTAAGATTATTCTAAACTCTCCGTTAGGATAGGTTTGGTATTTTTTTTATCGGTTTATGCATGATTGCTTGGTTGCTTATTTGTGAATTCCGTTGATTGAATTCTTGTGATTAATTCGTGACCTGAAAGCATATTTAATTGCATTATACCTGTTTCATCGGTGTTCTTCATTCCTGAACATTGGTTTTTTAACTCTGCATTTGTATTTTATTTGATCATCTGGAAAAGATTTTTTCAAAACCTTTTCTGTTATGTCCACGAGTACAGGCCACTCTTTTACAGAATCTGTAATGGGTTCGAGGGTCGAATTATCGCAATTCGATGGAAAGGGGGATTACTCGATTTGAAAACAGAAAATGATGGCTATTTTGGTCCAACAGAGAGTTGCTAAAGCTCTTGATGATCCTGCTACTTTTTCTGATGAGTTAAAGGCTAAACCACATGAAATTGAAGACATGAATGAAATTGCTTACAGTTCTATAATTTTGCATTTATCTGACAACATTGTAAGACAAGTTGATAATGCCAAAACTGCTAGAACTTTGTGGACTGAACTAGATGCTTTATTCTTGACTAAAACTTTACCTAACAAGATATATCTGTTGGAAAAGCTGTTTAGTTTTAAGATGGATCCCGGGAAGGATGTCGAGGGAAATTTGAGTGACTTTAGCATAATTGTTAAGAGTCTGGCTCATAATGATAAAAAATTTGCCGATGAGGATTTAGCTGTCATATTGCTAAACTCTTTGCCCGAATCTTACAGAGAAATGAAAAATGCCATAAGATATGGTAGGGACACTCTCACTCAAGCTATTGTCACAGATGCTTTAAAATCAAGAGAACTTGAATTAAAAAGAGACAATAGAACTTATTCTCGTGAAGAGAGCTTATTTGTTAGGGGAAGATCTGAAAAGAAAGAATTTAACTTCCATAACAAGAAGGGGAGAGGGAAATCCAAAATGAGATCCAAATCCAAAGATAAGAGCGGTAAGAAATGTTATCACTGTGGAAAGTTAGGACATTTTAAGAAAGACTGCTTTGAGTGGAAAAGGAAACAAAGAGACCCGAACAATTCTGATCAAGATAATGCTGCCATTGTGTCTGAATTTGACAGTCTGCATGTCCTTAATGTGTCTGAGGAAGAATTTGATAAAAATTGGATCCTAGACACAGGGTGCACTTTTCATATGTGCCCTGAGAGGTCTTGGTTCTATAACTATAAAGAGACTGAATCTAGGAAGGTCTACATGGGGGACAATAATTCTCAAAATGTGGTTGGAGTTGGTGACATAGCCATCAGGATGTACGATGGGGCCGTCACGCAGCTTAGAAATGTAAGATATGTTCCTAATTTAAAGAGGAACCTCATTTCCTTAGGTTCTCTTGAAGATGAGGGATATACCTTCAAGTCTTGTAACAAAATTTTGAAAATTATGAGGGGTTCTCTCATAGTTATGAAAGGACCTAAAAGGAATGGGTTGTACTATCTGGAGGGTAGAACTGAAATACCACTTGATTCTAGTCTTCTTACTGTGAGTAAAGACAAGACTGAACTTTGGCATAACAGAATGGGTCACATTGGGTTTAAAGGGCTAAAAGCTTTAAATAATCAGAAATTGCTTGGAAAGGATGATATTGAAGCAATGGATTTCTGTGAAACATGTGTCTTGGGTAAGTCCCATAAGGTGAGCTTTGAAGCTAGCTCTCATAGGACCAGCGGACCATTGGACTATGTCCATGCTGATTTATGGGGTCCGGAGAAGCACTCCACATTTGGTGGGAGCAAGTACTTCTTGTCCTTGGTGGATGATTATTCAAGAAAGGTTTGGATTTACCCTTTGAAGGCTAAGTCGGAAACCTTTGAAAAAATTCAGAATTTGGTTAAAGTCTGTGGAAAATAAGCTAGATAAGAAGCTTAAAACTTTAAGAACTGATAACGGGCTTGAATTCTGTAATTTTGAATTTGACAACTTCTGTAAGCAGAAAGGCATAACAAGACACAGAACTGTTAGATACACACCTGAACAGAATGGGGTCGCTGAGAGAATGAACAGGACCATAATGAACAAAGTTAGGTGTATGTTGATTAGCTCTGGCCTTGCGAAAGGCTTTTGGGCTGAAGCTGCAAGTACTGCAGCTTACTTGATTAATAGGTCTCCGTCCAGCAGTATAGGGTTTAAGACCCCACAGGAGTTGTGGACGGGAGAGCCTCCAAATCTGGAACATTTAAGGGTGTTTGGATGTGCTGCATTTGCACACCAATCTGAAGGAAAACTTGAGCCGAGAGCGGTCAAGTGTGTGATGTTAGGGTATCCCGAGGGTGTGAAGGGCTATAGGCTATGGGTTTTAGGGGTTCAAGGTATTAAGATTATTAACAGCAGGAATGTAGTCTTTAATGAATCTGAGATGCCTTGTCTAAAACAAAAAAATTGATGAAACCAACAAAACTGAAACTGAGAAGAGTATTCAGACTGAGGTGAAGCTTACTAAGCTGGATTCACCTACACCTGGGAATGAGGCTAATGACCTTATACATCAAGAACCTGAAAATGAAAATGTAATTGAAACTGAAACTGAAGGGGTGACTGAACTTCAAGAAAACACTGAACCTGTTGAAGTTGAACATTTTAATGATCAGCCACCTAATCAAGATTATCAGCTTACCAGGGATAGGGGGAGGAGGCAGATCAGGCCAAATCCTAGATATGAATCCCTAAACATGACTGATTTTGCCTTAGTTTCAGGTGAAGCCCTTGACCAGATAGAACCTGATAGTTTTGAAGAAGCCGTGAATGAAAAATGTTCTGAAAATTGGCTTAAAGCTATGCAGGAAGAGATGAGATCTTTAATGGAGAATAAAACTTGGAAGTTGGTTAATAGACCTAAGGATCATAGGATAGTTCAATGTAAGTGGATTTACAAATTGAAAGAAGGGAATAATCCTAGTGATCCTCCTAGGTATAAGGCCAGACTAGTGGCGAAGGGGTTTACTCAAAAAGAGGGGGTTGATTACAATGAGATATTCTCTCCTGTGATAAAGTACAAAACAATCAGACTGATTCTTGCATTGGTTGCTCATTTCAACTGGGAACTGGAACAATTAGATGTCAAGACTGCCTTCCTACATGGAAAATTGGAAGAGGATATTTACATGGGTCAGCCTCAAGGTTTTGAGGTGAAGGGTAAAATAAACTGTGTGTGCAAATTAGAAAGATCTCTGTATGGGCTTAAACAAAGCCCTAGACAGTGGTACATTAGGTTCGATACCTATGTACTGAAGATAGGTTTTAAAAGGAGTGAATATGATGCATGTCTGTACTATAATGATAGTAAGGAGGGCTGTGAGGTCTACTTGTTGCTGTATGTAGATGACATGCTTCTAGCAAGTTCAAGTAAGACTGAAATCACTAAGATGAAGAACCTTTTAAAATCAGAATTCGATATGAAAGATTTGGGGAGTGCTAAGAAGATTTTGGGGATGGTTATAAAGAGAGATAGGGCTGAAAATAGACTTGTTGTTTCCCAAGAAGCCTATCTGAACAAAGTCATAACTAAATTTGGTATGAATGGATCAAAATCTGTGAACGTTCCCTTAGCAGCTCACATGAATCTTTCTAGTGCACAGTCTCCTAAAATTGAGGAGGAATTTAGAGAAATGAGGAACATACCCTACTCCAATGCTATAGGTTCCGTTATGTTCTCTATGATAACAACCAAACCTGACTTAGCATATGCTATAAGTTTTTTGAGCAGATTTATGTCCAACCCCGGAAAGCCCCATTGGGCAGGTTTGAAATGGTTGTTAAGGTACATTGTTGGTACATTAAATCTAGGTCTTGTGTATGAGAAAAGATCTGAGGGGTTAACTTTAAAAGGCTATGTTGATGCTGACTTTGCTGGTGATAAAGACAGTAGAAAATCAACTACAGCATACTTCTTTACCCTAGGTGACAATTGTATAACATGGAAGTCACAGTTGCAGCCTTTAGTTACTTTGTCAAGTACTGAGGCAGAGTATGTTGCCATAACCGAGGCGGTTAAGGAATGTACTTGGATAAAAGGAATCTTAAAAGAATTGAACTTCATGCATGATATACCTGTTATGTTTACTGATAGTCAAAGTTCTTTATTACTTTGTAAAAATCCTGTTTATCATGAAAGATCTAAACATATTGAGGTAAAGTATCATTTTATTCGTGAGAAATTGTCTCAAAATGAAGTTAAACTTGTTAAGATTCACACTGATTGGAATCCCTCTGATGTGGGAACTAAAATTCTACCTGCAGGTAAATTTAAATTATGCTTATCTTTATTACATATTGATACGGGTTAATTTTTCTTGCAGGTAGTGGACGATGATGATGAACAGTTCTTCCATGTGCAAATTCGGAACCAAGAGAGTGTGTTATGAGAACCAAGGTGAAGAATGTGAGAAATGAAATGGTTCTCTTAACTCCTCATATTTAATGTGAGCCTTAGATTAAAATGGACGGTGGAGATTTCTTGGGAGATATTCAAATGACATGTTGGAGAAGCTTTTACCTACCTTGTTTGAATATATACACAATCTTTGTATCACTCACGTGGGTGTAGCTAGGGCAAAAATAGGGTTGAGCCATTCTTTCCAAAAGCTTCATTCTCTCTCTCGTTTTTGGCCCTCCATTGGAAAACATCTTTGGCTTCTCTTCTCTTCTCTTCTACTGTGAGATTCTTGTGTTTTCTAGGCATGAAATAGGGCTAGTTACATTGGTGATTCTTGAGTGATTGGGGAAGGAGAAGGGGTGGTTTCTTGAAGCCAAGTATAGGAGGTTCTTTGCCGGTTTTCTCTAGCTCTCTTGGAAGGTGATTTGCATTGCGTGGAAGGGTGTTCCTGAGCCTACAAATCGACCATAAACAAAGAGGAAGAAGCTGGACATTTTCGGCCATTGTTGGAGCTTCAAGTTTTCAGATTTTCGGTTTATGTTCTTGGTGGTTTTCCATTGATGTATATGATGTATTTGGTTGTTTAAACACCCATAATCCTAACAGTTTGATTGCTCCAGTATTAGGGACAAAGCCTTGTGTGGTATAGCAAGAGGGTGTACGAACTTGAAGAAGTTCAATAATGATCATTGTCAGTGGGTACTCCCTCTCTCTTTTTTTCCGCCTTTCCACTGCATTTTTTTTATATATATTCTAACATCAATTTGAAAATCAGCTAGAAACCCTCCATAGAAACTATTTTTGTGATGAGATTTGTACTTAAAGATGTGTTCATGTCTATAACTAAATTTTAGTTTTGCAAGCCGGCCTTGAGATTCTTGGGACCTTAGGCCAACTTCAAATATGGGTGGCTCAAGCCTTAAAATCTAAACAGTAGATTTTTTTTTTTTAATAAAGAGTCAACAACTGTATTATTACTATGAATGTGTTTCCGAACTTCTTTTTCAATAGAAACCATGGTCAATCTATTCAATCTTTCTTGTGACATTGTTGATCAATGGTAGATTATCAACTTCAACTTCAAGAAGTTTTTCTCGACAGATGCAAGGGTTAGGTAGAATCAATAATATTTATAAGCAATCCACACATTGAAAAAATCATAGTCCATCATTTTTATATAATATAACACTTCAATCGCTTTTGTGATCTCTTCTAGTGAACAATTTCTCACAATTTGACTTAGAAGATAACTTGTGCCCATCAATATCAAGTCTGCATCATCCTTCAAAAATTATTCAATCTTATCACTACAATATTACAAACAATTATGATTTGCAATCTAAAATATTTTATATCAAACATAAATTCAAAAGCATTTTCATATTTTTGAAATCGTTCAAATCTAAACTTAAATGAAGAAATAGCATGATCAACTATTTATAAAAAATAATCAACTCAGAAAGATTATCCAATGTTCTCCTCATTAATGAAATTTTCTTCGAAGTGTTTCTTTCTACGAATAATACGCCTTTCATGAAATGTAGGTTCAATTTTTATATGAGCAACAATTTATTTAAAATTAATCTTGTCACATTCAAATTCAAATTCAAATTCTCTATCTATTTCAAAACATGAAATAAGTGATTTCAAGTGACTAATTGCCATATCAATAAACATGTCCTCACTTTCCAATATTTTGCGGACTGTTAATAGCAAACAATATATTGTACCAGATAATCATGTTAAACAAAAATTCATAATTCATAATGTGGGAAGATAAACTTTTATCTTTAAGTGTCTTAGAATCATCACCTATTTCCACCAATTATTTTAAAGAAGGTTTAATTTCTAGCACTTGAAATATTATTATTTTAATACTTTCAACTTGACTTTTCCAACGTGTTTGTACTACCAAGAAGAAAAGTACTATATAATTTTTCTCAATGCGTGTTAAACAATCAAAAAGCTTTAAACACTTCTACAAAATAAAGATTGAATTAACTTAGCATTTACATTTAAATTAAACATTAGGATCTTTGCCTATTGGACAACTGAGTTAGCTTTGTTCATTACATATTGTTAGTGTTATATTTTGTATTGGCGATTCTGTGAACAAAAGGACCAACTTGAATAATTATAAAGTTTAGAGACTAAATTGTAAAGTTTCATAGTTGGTATGTTAGCTTAGGGTTTGGGGTTTTATATTTGCAAGATGAAGGTAACTCGCCGGTTATATGCGCCAACCTTGTTGAAAACATCAAAATAACCAAATCAAACACCAAGATTGAATCTTCTCTTGGTTCTGTCAAAGGCTTGAAGATCAAGGAAGATTACTGAAGAATGAGGAGTTCTTCTTGAAGATCCGCAGTAGATAAACGTTTGTGAAGAGTCAGGAGTGGAGTTCGTGTGCTCACTTTAGGAGGACTGCTTTACAAAGAAGAGCCAGATTTGGTGTTCGTGTGCACATTCCAAGAGGGCTGCTTCAAACTTCAGATAGAATATCAGAAAACTTGTGTTGTCAACTTTGCTAGTGGTTTGTAAGTTTATCAATACGTTTATAGTGGATTTCTAACTGGCAAAGCGCCGGGAGTTTTTTCCCACGTTGGGTTTCTCCGTGAACAATCATTGTGTTCTTTACCGCTTTGATTATTGTTTTATATAATTGTGGTATTCAAACATAGGAAATTTGACTTAGTTGATTAATCACCTAGACATAATTAACTAGTGACTTGTTGCTTATTAGTTATAATTTTAATTCCGCATTTACACCTAATCATCCCCCCTCCTCTCTAGGTTTAGCTTGGTCGAATCTTGCGTTTTTCACATATGAACTTTATTGTGCATAAAATTGTTCATGAAATATATATAATCATTTTTTTGTTGGCTATCCTTTTTTTCCTAACTTTGATGCTGGATGTAATTCAATTTATTTTCCTTTTCATTATGGATAGGTGGGGACTGAAGGGATAATATCTGTTGGTGAGAATTGTAAATTCTTTAGAGAGCTCATCCTTGAGTGCAGCAATGGGTAGGCAATACCACCTTTTCTCCTCTAAATCCATATTCTGGTTTGTCTTTCCTAGATAAACTCATTAGAATCCCTGTTGAAAGTAGTTTCCGGTAAAAGATTTTGTCTTAGCCTGTTTGAGCCCCATTTTTTTTGGCCAAAATGCATTTTTGAATAGTGATTTGACAGAGAATATGTGGTTATAAAATAAGTAAAGTTTTAAATTTGCGTGTAATATCATACATACGTGCACACTCGGCCACACCAATGTATGCACTTATGGACGTATGTATTTAGTTTTTCTTGGTTCTGAAGTTGTCAATCCAGATTATGTTACTTTGAGATCTTACGGAACGTTGAAAGCGTGGTATCATGATATAGTGTTAAAACTTCACATCAGCAGACCAATTTATGCAACCTTCATGACTTCTCATGCTATTGTATTAGTCTATACTCTTCTGCGGTTGCTTTCCATTCGTACGTAACCTGGGAGACATGGGAATGGCTGAACTAGATGAAGGCTGTCCAATATTGAAGGATTTTGTGATATCAAGGTGTCTGACAAATAAAAGACGTAGGGCTGGGCTATATTCATCACTTGAAACTTGTAACATGAGTTATTGCCCTGGCATTACAGAAGTTGGAGTCACAACCTTGATTCCAGGTAGTCTAAAAATAAAGAAGGTATAGGTTGAGGAGCAGAAGGTTAGCAGGAGCTAAACGTCAAGCTTTTCATCTCTTAACCCTTTGTTGACCTATGAATTGTTTAACACTTCGAATCTTAGAACCTAGATGCAGTAGAAATACATGTTAATAGCTGGGGAATTAATTCCTACACCTGATAGCATGTTTCGACCTTAAGTCGCTGTCGCAATGTTTGTAACGAGGTTTTTCATACGTACTTTCGTCTTATCATTTTACTAACAAGCAGGGGCGGAGGCAGGGGGTGTCCAGGGGGTGTCCTGGACACCCCATTTTTCTGAGAATTTTTTTTTTTTTTTTTTTTTAAATTAGAAGAATTGTAAAATGGTAACTTCTATTTTATTACAAATAAACTTGCGAAAAAAGTTAATCTTATTTCTTCCACTTATTTTAAGTTAATTCTCAACTTATTAGTAATATTTACACTGATGTACTATCCGCAGAAAAGGTAAATGACTCAATTAGTGAACTTTTGTTCCCTCTCATTTTTTTAGTTTCCTTCAAAAAAAATTCGGGGGCAGCCCCCGTCGGCCCCCACCCCTTTATCTATATATTTTCAAATTTGGACCCCATTTCCAACATGCTGGCTCCGCCACTGCTAACAAGTGTTGGGATTTGGTTTCTTCGGAGTTCTAAATATTGAGGCATATATTGGCTTTTGTTTATGATGAACAATTTTAGGTCAGAATGTAGCTGGTGCCGGAATCAACGGCCATTTGCTATTCTAGTGCGGGGTGGCCAAATATGTATGGAAACAAGTAGGATGGTGGAGGATTGAACTTTTGTGGGGGCCGAAAATGCAATAGATGTGTTGACTGGAGTATTTAAAGGTGTAAGAAGGCAGAGATTGGACATTTTGGGTGTGTTTTATGGTGTATTTGGCGTTAATATAATATGGTTCTTCATGGAGCAAAGGGACGTGGCCCTGCCCAAATTGCAACCTTGGGGGAGTAAGAATGCTATGATGCAGCCGCCAGCCGGTGGTACACATCCCAGGGAGGCGGTGTAGTGGACACAATCCCCCAGCAGGTGATCAAGGTAAATACTGATGTTGAGGTTAGAAGGTAGGACGGTTTAGTAGTATTATTAGTTCTAGTGCTGTGATCCGTGATAAGTGTATTTTGTACACTTTTCTGGATCGGTAAATGAGATTAATTATTGTGAATTTTGATGAATTATGGCTTAATTATGTTTATATTTCGTTTGCTAGGTGAAACTGAATGCAAATTAAAGAAATTAGACGAAATGCGCAAAAAGGGGGGCTAAATGGAAGAAATCCAAACTTTGGGGACAAAAGTGTAATTATTTAATAGTTGATTCGGACCACAAAACGATAATTGAATATCAAAAGTGATCAATTGGATGCAATAAGAAGTCAAAGAAGTGAAGAAATAAAATAAAATCAATTTTCAATCGCACAAGTTATGCTTCAGATTGTTAGTCTCATATTATGACCCATTTTTGGCATATTAAACATTTGAAGTGAAATTATGAAATTTCTAGAAGAATTTTTAGCCTTTTAAGATAGCTTTTCAACGCACCTGAAAACTCCTCAATTGAATATTGGGAGTGAAAATTACAATAAAAATGTTGACGGCTATTCAGGGACTAAATCACACAAATTAACCAACGCACCCTAGCAACTCTTTCGATATATTGAGAGCCAAAGCTTGAAACAACGCTCGTGTGAGCAAGCAGTTGGTGTCCCTGCACAAGCCAAATTTCCTCTAATGGCCAATTCTCCTTTTTTGTGTAATACTTTTTCAGAATCCAAATTAGACTCGATTTTTACCTAATTTTTGACTCCCTATAAATACAGAACTTAGGCAAAACATTGGGTATCTCTCTCTAACCTCCTAATGCCAATTGTAATATTTTGAGAGAGAATATCAAACTCTGGTAAGAAGTGAATGTCAATTACATTAAGAAACTCATAAATTCAACCTTGGGATTGAAAATCAAGATTTTTTTTTTTTTTTATTAATGATCCAGGTGATATTTATTCATAATTCTTCATTTCTTTATTTCTTCTTGTAATTTATTTGAAATCATACTAGGAATTCTTAATTGTATTGGATGAAAATGAACCATTTTGTTTGTTTATGTTCTTTTAAAACTAGTAGTTTAGTATTTTTATTTTTTATTTTTTTTTACATTTTATGATTGATTTTACATTCTCATTACATTATTTAATTATTTGGTCTTCAATTAAATAATTAGTTGCTTATTGTAATACTGGAGATTCACAGTAAGTTTAGAAGGCAGCAAGTTTAACACAAGAATAATAGATACTAGGAATAACAATATCTCGTATGCAATCACATAGATAATATGAAATTTAATACATTTCAATTATTCAAATTTGGATTAGGAATTAGATCGAATCATGATTACAATAGAATTAATTTATCTTGGAAAAAAGTTCAATGCCTTAATTTTATCAATTGTCAAGAATGCATGAATATAACTAAATTACATTTGAAATAGATAGCAATAGGTGAATTCTAAATTCAATATAATCATCCATAATTCGATACAACACCTACTTTTACATAATTCTTAGATTAATTTAGAAAAAAAAAATATCAACCCTTTTGTGTTACATAATTCGAATTCCGTTCTAAGTTAGTAAACTTGAATTAAATTTTATTCTCTATATGATGATACTCTTAACAATAAAATTTATTTACTTGTCAACAATCTCATATGTTTGTGGGATTTTCACAAACAATCCACGATGAAGCTGTGGCAGTTGTTTGATTGACACCCATTAATTTATTTTGCGGTTTGTTATCGGGTCATTCTCAACCACACATTCACACAATAAAATATTTTACACGTATACCAAAAATTTTCCCTATTTTTGAACCACATATTATCCTTAAAAATCACCATTCATAAACCTTTTACTCTACAATAATGGTTGTCAAAACAGGCTCTAAATTGATGCAAACAGTTAGGAAGTTCGGGATCGAGGAAGCGGAGGATGGACTCATCTTTGGAAAAGAAGAATGAATTTCAAATTGAAATGGTTGAAAATGACTCCCTTAGAGTAGTTCAAAGTTTTGAATTGAATTATTTGTCTTTAAATTGTGGATTTCTCTTGTTTGAAACTTGGAGAAATGCTATGGCCTTCGGCGTCTGGATTCTAGAAACATTGGTAGCTTCAGAAGCTTGACGGCGATGGATTGATGAATGCATCAAACATCCAAATGGTGCCAAATACATCCCATGCTACGTGTGCATTTCTTAACCTTTCAGCATAGGACAAGTAATTTCGACATGGACAGAAAAAATAATAAAAAGGACAAAAAGAAGAGGAATATATAGAAAAATCCTCCTAAGCCTTGCAGGGGAACCTTGTAATTCCCATTGGTGCTACCATCCAAAATCCACTCTTTCACACAGCTTATATATATCGCAAGACAAGAAAAGGCACACCACAGATAAAGAAGAAATGGCAGATAATAAGCCTCATATTATAGTCTTCCCTTTCCCTGCACAAGGTCATATAAATCCAGCACTGGAATTCTCCAAGTGCCTAGCCTCAAATGGCCTAAAAGTGACCATCATTCTAACCACTATGGTAAGCAAATCTGCACAAGTTCCATCAAACACCTCGATCAATGTCGAAACTATCTCCGATGGCACGGAAGATGTTAAAGAACAAGAGAGTTTAGAAGGCTTCTTCAAGAGATTCAAAGAAAAAGCTTCACAGAACTTGGCCAAGTTCATTCGAGAACAAAGAGAGACTTTCCCGGCTAAAGTTCTGGTGTACGACTCGACCATGACATGGGCTTTGGATGTAGCACACCGGGAAGGCCTACTTGGAGCTTCATTTTTCACACAGGCTAGTGGTGTGTGTGCTGTCTACTATCATATATACACAGGGTTGATAAAATTTCCTTATCAAGATTCGGAGACAGTGTTGCCTTCCATGATTCCACTTGGTGTCAATGATTTGCCTTGTTTTTCGTTTTTTCCGGATGCCGCGAATACCATTTTAAGGCAACTTACTGATCAATTCTCAAATCTTGAGGAAGCAGATTGGATCTTTATCAACACTTTCGACAAGCTGGAAAATGAGGTAACAAATGTTAATCACATACCATATTCAGGTTTCCTTTGATTTCTTACAAACTTTGCCATGTTCGTTTCAGATACTTAACTGGATGACAAGCCGGTGGCCGTTTAAGACTGTTGGACCGACTTTTTCGTTAACATACCCGGGAAAGGAACTTGCCGACAAAAAAATTCAAAAGATTAATCTATTTGAACCAAATTATGAAGAAAGCATGAAATGGCTAGATTCAAGAGAAACTGGTTCTGTTGTTTATGTCTCATTTGGAAGTGTGGCCAGCCTCAAAGAAGAACAAATGGAAGAACTTTCACATGGCCTAATGATGAGCAACTGCTATTTCTTATGGGTAGTTCGAGCTTCAGAAGAGAATAAACTTCCAAAAAACTTCACTTCAATGGTATCCGAAAAAGGTCTAGTGGTGAATTGGTGTCCCCAAACTGAAGTCTTATCTCATCGGGCCATAGCGTGCTTTATGACACATTGTGGATGGAATTCTACACTCGAGGCATTGACTTCTGGGGTTCCTTTCATAGCCATGGGACAGTGGGTAGACCAAACGACCAATGCGAAACTTATTGAGGATGAATTTAAAGTAGGAGTCCGCGTTAAAGCCGATGAAAATGGGTTGGTTAGTAGAGAAGAAATTGAAATGTGTATAAAAGAAGTTATTCAAGGAGAAAAAGGGAAGAAGCTCAAAGAAAGTGCGGGTAAATGGAAGGAATTGGCTAAAGAGGCCGTAGATAAAGGCGGAAGTTCTGCTACAAACGTTGAAGATTTTGTTTCGAAACTTTTGACTTGTTGAAGATTTTGTTTAGTAGCTAGGATGGAAAATGATTTCAGAATTTAATGGTGAAATTGGAAATTAAGTGTTTTTTTTCCTTCTTGACCTGTTAAAATCATATGTGCTGTTGCCAACATAGGTCATTCATGACGTAATATTGTGGCACAGATGTGAACAAATCAAATTAACTTCGTAATCATCCATTAATAATTCATAAAATGTTAAATGTCTCTTTCTTGATGAAATTTAAATTTAACAGGTACAGAAAAATAACCGGTACCGAAATTTAAATTTTCTCTCACAAGGAAATGATCCCACATGATTAAAATAATATCAAAAATCTCTCCCACCCACCTACCCTGTGTATTGTCTGACAGGTACAGAAATTTAAATTTTTGTATCTGTAGCAACACTCTTCTTGATATCTAATGGCTGAATGTATCTATGGAATATTCCATTCATTCCACAACCAATTATTTTCTTGGTTAAAATATAGAAGAAAGAGATTCAAGTGCTCAACAAGAATTTTCAATGTTCTAGAAATCAAATAAGACACGTGGTCCAATTATTGAAATGGACACCCAACCCAACAACTCCCATTATAATAAATGAGTAGTGTTATCTAGTATTTAATGGAATCTATGATATGTTGATACATTGACGAATGTTTTAACATTACAGGCGATATATAATGTTATTCATAATAAATACCGTCAATTAAAATCAGGACCAAACGGTCCAAACACGAACAACTAGCAACTTCAACTAGAAACCGTCCAATTGAATTCTCCTATTTATTGTCCGGATCGAGTTTAAAAACTATGTTAATTTGGAAGTATCGTAGATCTTGAAATCTCCCTATCCCATATTGCCACCCTTCCTATGTCATCTATAACCACAGACATTCAGTATATGTCCTTTCTAACAAAAACCATCATCTAAAGTTATGATGCTTGGACTTGAGTACAGGTTCTGGTATATATCTAAGTATCGAATATTTTATTTTCTAAAATATATGATACAAGGAAATGACTAAAAAAAGTCCAAATTTTAAATACCAGTACGTGGGTACGTTGTTGAAACTTCTATTTTTTTCTTAGAATTTCACATATATAAGTTAAATAATAATTAAGTGACAAATTGTTAAAAAATAGAACATGTCACTTAAAATCAATCAGAAATTTATATCAATTCTAAAACACCAAAAAGAGCATAAATTTACATGACAAAAGCACAAAATTAAAATAAAATTTAGAAATGAAAATTAATTACAGTAGCAACAACTGGTCCTAAAAATCCATTTAATCAACCAATTCCCTCCAACTCTACTCATCATCATCAAGCATAAATGTCTCTAGTTGTAGCTAATTAAAGGAAAGTTCTGCCAATTCAATGGTTGTTTCTCTATCCAAATTAGTGTTATCTCCACCTACAAAACAAGAAAAGATTAAACAGTTAATGCAAACAACTAATCCAAAACATTTCTTCAAAGAAGAATAAAAATGTTAACCTTATGGTGTAAACATAGATCCCAATATTTTGTCGGTCCTTTTTTGTACACCTCTTCATTTCGTGACATCAGACGAAGATTGCAATAGATAAAGACAAAGTCTTCAACCCTACTTCTTGTCAATTTGTTTCTCTTGATGCTTTGAATGAATGAATAGTTACTCCAATTTCTCTCGCAGCAAGATGAAGACGTCGGCTGTAAAAGCAATTTAAAGATCAAATATTGCAACATAGGTCTAGAGGCACCTTGATTATCCCACCAAGAAATTGGTTCTTCAAACATTCTTGCCTCAATTATATGTGGTTGATCGAAATAATTTGATCCACTACAAAATGCTCCATTTTTAACATATGCTTTCTTCAAATCATTTGAATTTGGAAACAACCTCTTGAAGCATGTGCTTCTTTTGATGGAAACTTCTTGATCCTCATGTGGTTTAATTATTGGCATTCCATTAGTTACATCTTTCAACCAAGCTTCACAATAATATTTAGGAACCAAAGAATGTGTCATACAATGTAAGTGAATGTTGCTCTTGTTCCATCAACTTTCCAAAATTTGGTGAATAGCATCAAAAACGGTTGAATTACCACCAAACCATTTATATCCCTTCATGCTCAAATATGATTTTTTTTTTTCGCATTTTCAATCATGATGTCCCACATATCATATATTGAATACAAAACATGAGAACCTGTATCAGTAACTCGTAACATATTAAAAACAGGCTTAGTAAAAAACTGAAAATAGTCCAAATCATCCCTCCGAGTGTCAATCACAGTGCATTTTTTTCACTTTTTCTATTTTACCATCAATATTTGCATTCCTAGAAACTTTCCAATCTGAATCCATCACCATTTTTTCTAGTTATGACCTAATTTCTCTCAAGCATTTAGTCATTACAATACTTGATGCAAATCTTCTATCAGCCATCCTCAACAAACTCAACTTAGATTATTTATTGTGTATTGTCGGTGGCATACCATGATTGACAATAAAATTACATATAATTTGGAAATCACTCACCAAATCAGCAATCCACTTACAATTTGCAGATTGGGGTGATTTTTAGAAGGTTTACAAATACTTTTTAAAGCCAAGTTCAAACTATGTACAACACAAAAAGTCCAAAAAACACAAGGATACCTAGATTCGATGCGTAACCCATCAGCTTTGCAATTGCCTACATTGTCCGTGAAATTTTGAACAACATTTTCTTCTCCAATTTCCTTGGTTGCATTTGGAAACAATGTTGCAAAATAATCACCATCTTTTATATTTTCAGTTGCATCAATTGACTAAATAAACATTGCTCTTCCAGTAGAATTAGCCATAATATTTATAAGAGGTCTCTTTTGCCTATTTGACCATCCATCAGAAACAATCGACTCCCCTCTTTTCTTCCATGAGTCTCTTGTGGGTTGAAGTTTTCAGTAAATATTCTCCTTTTCTTGGGCAAGCAATGTAGTACGCAATCTATTATATGAAGGAGAAGTGTAACCTACCACGTTGCTATTGGCCAAGGTTTTTGAATATTATCTGAAATAGGGAGATTTTGCATAGTCAAATGGTAAAGCATTTGCATAAAACATACGGACGGGCTCTTTCAACTACATCCCTTTGTGCCATGTCGAATGACTTTTCTAAAGGTCCATATCCTCCCCTTTTTCGTTTCTTCTATAACAAATCCCAACCTTCAGGTAATGAAATATATTCAACCTCTTTTTCTTTCATTGTATTCATGTTGTGATTTTTTTCCATTTACTTGCTTGTTTTCCCTCATGATCTCTCGTAGTATGTTGTCAGTGACAAGCTTACAACATTGAACCCCATGATTGGAAAGTTTTTAGCAAATGAGTATTCACTTTAGAATAGGATTCGATCACTTTCTTGCTGCAGTAGTTGCAGCTTTGGGTGCGGTTTCCTCCTCCACCTATTGCGTACGCAGAACCTTGACATGATTCCATAATTATAGTAAAGAAATCTCAATCAAAGAAATGAATATATGAACCATCATGAAGAAACCCTTTTTTTAAATTTATTGACTGGCCATTCCTTTAATTTCAGGACTCCAAGTGATTAAATAAACATTCAACACTTGGTAGTTACAAAGACGGGACCACTAGTCCTTGCTATTTCTACCAGACTCATTGACACATAATAACAAATATTTAGTGGGCATGATCTGTGTAGGAAGTAATCCTCGAGAAATCTTTGATTCGGGCTCAAAAATAACCAAATGAACACCATATGACCCAACTCGACCCAATAGTTCTCTACACAATGGTTACCCTTCTCTTCCTTGTTGGTTGCCCTCTTTCCCCCTTTGATTGCTCTCTATTTAGTACCCACAAAGGACACTAGATGTGACTACAATGGAGAAGAAACAAGGTGACAACAATGGTGGAATCTCTCCACCAAAGTCCCACATCGGATAAAAATGGGAAGGATCATGGGTTTCTAAGTGTGAAAATATATCTCCATTGGTATGAGACCTTTTGGGTAAGTCCAAAAGCAAATCCATGAGGACTTAGGCTCAAAGTGGACAATATCATACCAATGTAGAGATATATGTGAGCCCATGCTTATAAAAAGTGAGATATGTGGTGTTACATATTCCTAACAGTGGTATCAGAGCCATGCCCCAAAAATTGGCCATGTGGATGAATCCTCGGAATGTCGAATGAAGGTGGTGCCTCGGTTAGCTCGCGATGGGATTCGTTGATAAGCTCTATTGGACAGGCAGTGTGCTCCGGATGCTTCACGTAAGGCGTGTGCCCGAACGCGGTGGAGAGGAGTTGATATAGATAGAGCAAGCTTTTGGTGAGGAAGATGGACGGATAGATGATCGTTTGAGGGGAGACTCGGTGGTCCTTTGTTCAAGGGGAGGATTGTTGGGTATGCGACCAAAGTCCCACATCGGATAAAAATGGGGAGGATCATGGGTTTATAAGTGTGGAAATATATTTCCATTGGTATGAGGCCTTTTGGGTAAGTCCAAAAGCAAATCCATGAGGGTTTAGGCCCAAAGGGAACAATATCATACCAATGTGGAAATATGTGTGAGCCCATACTTATAACAAGTGGGATATATACCACTGTTAGGAATATGAACACCACATATTTCACTTGTTATAAGTATGAGCTCACATATCTCCACATCCCCCCAGTACAAACCACAATGTACCCCTAGACATCTATACTCCACCTCACCAATAAACATCCAACACAATGCCAATTGCATCACAAACTCACTGTGGCAAAACAAAACATTTCGACGACCACAAAGGTTAAGGGCTCAATTTAAAAATCCGCCCACACACCACAAGATTACTCCAATCACCAATGCTCAAAAAATATCCACAAAGGAAAGGGGTGAAGGTGGCTCTCACAAAGAGAATAGAAGAAGAAAAAACTGGTTACTTCACTACACTCACAGAGGAGGTTCACAAAGAGGAAGAAGATAACCCTATATGGCTGCCTCATACAATCTCACAAACTACACAAGCTCACAAAGATAAAGGAGAAAACGGCTGCCCATCTTTCTTCTCACTACCACCCTCTCACACCACTCACAGAGCAAAACAGAGTACGCCACAAATCTCAACCCACTATGCATGCAAAAATATTACACAAAGTAATAAGATCACTATAATTCATGCAATTGCACACATCAAACATATTGGAAGTGTAACATATCAATGCAACAGAATTAAATGATCACACATCATGTATAAAATGGGTTACACACAGATGCACATGCAGTAACCATATTTACTCTCAATAAACCTCACACGGGTCATCATTCGACCCAATGACAACATTCGCCTAACCTCGAGAATCTTTCCTTTTATTAACATTTTTAGGACAATCTATTTCACCATGTCCCAATTTTACCACAGTTCAAAAAAACACACACGTCTTATTTTTCGCACTTACCTTAGACCTACACATGCCATCAATACCAAATAATAACCACAAGCAAAGTAAAGACACAATTAACACATAATAGTCTAACAAACTTTTCTAAAATCACATGCAATTCTAACAGCGTAGAAAATAATGATAACAAATTCACAAAAAATTTATGACAAATAATTAACAAGTAATTTCTAGGTCTAGTAACAGACAATTGTTACCTCTTCACGGTAACCCCAAACCTAACGTCACCCCACACGATGACTTCTAATGCAAAAAATAAATTATCTTACATAGTAATTTTAACTGCAATAATAATTACAAGGAAAGAATACGATACCTAGCGGACCACATTTGAAGGTCCGTAAATATCGAGAGGTGCGAATTCACCACTTTAAGGACGTCGCCATTCGTCCTAAAATTTCCAGCAATCGCTGCAATACGAAACAACACCGGGCACCCGGAAGTCCAAGGGCAAAATCGTTCAACTTTCACCGTATTGCTCGAAAATGAAATTCGACAACACCGTAGGGTCCATCTCGTCGTTGGGAACATTCTGTCTAAAGACACCGTCTCCGGATTGAGGTCGACGCGCCGGCCAAGCGCCCCGTCGTAGGAATTTTTTATCCCACTCTTTCTGATACGTCTCGACCTGCTGAATTCAACGGTGGTGTCCGTTTCTCCATCCGATCATTGGTTTGGTCGGAAATCGAAAAAACAAGTCCGAAATTTTAACAGTTTTTTCGATCCAGTTTTCTGCCTATTTTCAGCTTCATTTCTGATCGCTTTCAGCCCCTTTTTGCCTCCAAAAATCATATATTTCTCAACAATACAAGCTCTAATACCATTTATAGGAATTAATTCTCGAGAAACCTTTGATTCGGGCTCAAAAATCAACCAAACGAACACTAGATGGTGACTACAATGGAGAAGAAACAAGGTGACAACAATGGTGGAATCTCTCCCAATTCCCCCCCTCCCCAAGTTAGCTGCCCCCTTTCTCACATTCTCTCTTCCATTTAACACACCCAAAATGACTAGGTTTCTACCATATAAATAGGCTAGGTTTAGATCACTCATTTGGGCTAAGACTCATTCATAATGGACCAAGTTAATGGGCTAACGATGACCAAATTCATCCATTAACTAAACTACCAGTCCAACTAAACTTAGGCAACCATTGTGTATTAATTGTTTCTGAGTCAAGCCGTCACTATTGGTGTCGATAAAATATCCAACATCGATTTTTCATCATCGCCCGGATTATTGGGTATAAAAAAACCCAACAATCTATATAGACCAGATCAACCTCAAATCTAGAACAGAAAAATTCAACTTATTTCCTCAACAAGAGAAACAAGCACAATAAAAAAAATACTAAGTCAAAACAAAAAAATCGAATTTGGATTAATTCTGAACATTTCCTCCCTTTAATTCAATGAGGGGTTCAACTCCAATCATAGATCTGAATTTTGCAAATTTGGCTTCAGGTAAAGCTTTAGTGAGAATGTTTGTAGGTTGATCGTCTGTGTTAATGTACTGCAGCTCCACAATTTCTTTCGACACTAACTCTCGAATGAAATGATGTTTCGTCTCAATGTGCTTTGTTCTTTCTAGTTGATCTGGATTGTGGATAATGCAATTGCTGACTTGTTGTCCCAAAAAATAAAAGTTGCTCCACCATTAACTTTCTTGAGGTCTTCCAAGATTCTTCTTAGCCAAATAACTTGACAATATGTGGTTGTTGCAGCTGCATACTCTGTTTTTGTGCTTGAAAGAGCAGTACTACGTTGCTTTTTGAGGACCATGAAACAGCACCTGATCTGAAGCTAAGCATATACCATGTAGTGCTCTTTCTATCATCTGTACAAGAAGCCCAATCACTGTCAGCAAAAGCAATGAGTTTATTTGAGTTGCTTCTTAAATACCTGATGCCAAAATCTGAAGTTCCCTAAACATAACGAAGAATTCTCTTAACTGCACCCAAATGAAACTTGCTAGGGCTATGCATGAACCTAGAAATAAGACTCACGACAAATGTAATATCAGGCCTTGTATTAGTGAGATACATGAGACTTCCCACAATACCTCTGAAATTATTGTCATCAACATTCTCAACACCATCACTCAAAGTTAGCTTCTCATTTGCATTCAGTAGAGTCTTAGCACCCTTGCAATTGTCCATTCCAGCTTTTTTCAATAAGTCAGTTGCAGATTTTTTCTGACAAATGAAAATACCATGTGAATTTTGCACCACTTCAATTCCCAAAAAATAATGCAAAAAACCCAAGTCTGACATATCAAAAGTTTGCATCATGGACTTTTTAAATGCTTCCACCATTTGAAATGAACTTCCAGTATAAACTATAACATCAACATATAAGCACACAACAAAGAATTCACCATTGTAACTTTTGACAGAGGTTAGGCTCATTAGCACTTTTTGTAAAATTGTTCTTGGTAAAATATGCGTCAATTTTGCTATACCAGGCTCGTGGAGCTTGTTTGAGCCCGTAGAGCGCCTTACGTAATTTATACACCTTCTGTTCTTGATCTTTCACCACAAATCCTTGGGGGTGTTCAACATACACATCTTCCACCTACGTCCAATCAACTTTGGACATAATTGATTGGATCTAGTGAAAGTGGAGTTTGTAAGTGTTATGCCCTATGTCCAATCAACACTGGACATAAGCACTTTTAATATATAATTGACGCAATTTTATGGAAGATCTATCATTTAATTAATACTCAATTAAATTAAATAATAAAGTCCATTAATTCAAATATTGGTAATTTGTTAATCACAAGAAGTTGTGATTGTGAGATACAAATTACATATGATTGAATCTAAAATCATCCATGGTCGTAAGTAATAACGAGATATTGATATTGTTATTACGGATAGACCATCACGTATGACATTTCTTACTTGTAAAGTAGCTGATCTCACAAGTTAAAGTGTGATGACACTTAAATGTACACATGGATATTTTGTTATAGAACAAAACATTGGATACTCATTGGGAGATTTCACATAGATAACCATCTGAGTGTTAGTGGTTAATCTCTAACGTTCGATAGTGAAATTGGTCATTCGACTTGAGATCATCATAGTGCCTTATATGAAGACAATCATACTTGGGTAATATTGGATGTTGCTCTGTCAAGTGTCGTTAATAGGAACTCGCTCAAGTATGTCAAGAATTATATGAAGATTGTGAATGATCAATAGAGGATTCGTCACTCTTAGATAGTGAGAGATTATGATCTATATTTCATCCAATTAAGTTGATAATGAAATCATTGGCCAAAGTGTACTCATAAGCCAAAAAGGAATTTTCGATTTACATTGACTTAATAATGGAATGAAAGATATGATCGATAATCGAGACACATATTCATATCTCGTAATTGATCAGATCACATTGAAGAAATGATTATAGTTTCACGATAAGCGAACAAGATTGATTTTGTCATACCACGTGACATTTTTCGTCACATGTATTGTCCTGACACATTGATGATGTCAATTTGGGACCACGAATGTGAATTAGTAATAAATTAAAAGATTAGATCAAAATTATAATTGACGTCGTTAGACATCGTGATTGGAAACCTAATGGATCACACATAAAAAGAGAGTTAGAAGAATGAGATTTATCAATTAATTAATTAATTGAGTTGCTTATTAATATGCCTGAATTAATTTATTAAATTAATTAATTCAGGGACCAAATTTAATTCATTAGATTAATTAAATATTGGACCAAGTTAAGTTCATGCCCATTTGAACTTATATAAATAAGATGCTAAGATTTGAAAATTGTAGAGAGATTTTCATTATTCTTGCTAGCACAAGAAAAGTAAACCCTAGTTCTTTCTCAATATTGTTCTCTGTGTGAATTTCATTGGAGGCTGAACAATTGGACAGCTATGGATTGTAGATCAAGATTGCTGGAACTCAAGAAAAGCAAAGGAGTTTGCAGAATTCAAAAAATGTATAAATTCTACCACAATTTCTATTTAAACACAAAGCAAATTTTTGGTAAGAATTGAAATTTGTTTTATTTTCCGCTATGCATGATTAAGTAAATTCCCAAAATCTTGCATCTACGTGTATACGATTTTTAGTTTTGATGGGCAATGAATGACATCTGAATAGAACATTGCATGACAAAGTCCAATAAAATGATGCTACTAAAACCAGCAGAGTACCAGATGCCGATTGGCGGAGCCTTCAGTCGGGGAACCAAAATCTTCTCCTCTCTGCTTCTCTTAAGCCATAATGTCTTAATTTCAGGAGAAAAAAAAAATTAGCAAAGAAACACAGTTACATATAGATGCATAAATGCGTGCACCCACTAAAAGTTTTTCCTTTCTGGTAAAATGGTTCCCTGCCTATCATAATTGTCTATAAACAAGGGAAGGGAATAGAAATGATTGTAGTGCAGGTATTTAAAGAAGTTAGATAGGAGCTTACTTCAACAGAGATTCTTGAATTCTCAGGTTTAAAATTACAGCATGTCTCGCACTAACTGCATCCTCCTTGGCCTATAACAGAAAATATAAAAATTAAAATTAAAATGCCTCCAAAGTTCATGATATAAATATTCACATAATTAAAAAAAAAAATTAGCAACACATACTTAACTATATACATTCATCATTCGCTATTAATTCCAGATTTAGAAGTGCTTCAGCTTTTGAAAGTTTAGATGCATGTAATCTTGTACCTGGTTATTCCCTTTTCCCCAACATAAAAAAATATCAGAAATGCTGCAAATGCATGTTAAAGATGAAAGAATATCAAATTTAATTAACTATTGAAAAAATAAAAACTAAACAAATATGGGGAATTTTCAAAAATGTCACCGTTTTTTAAAATGCATCAAAAAATTTCATTGGCACATGATTTGATAAAAAAAAAAGTCACTTTTTGGGTGTGAATGATCCATATTACCCTTAAACTCACAATTCTAGGAGCATTTAATGCTCATTAAGACTAACTTTCATTAGCATTAATGTTTGATGTGATGATTGAATTTTTATATTATAAATATTAAATATTTGTATATTATATTGTTAAATATGAATTTTGTTAATACAAAAATTCCCAAAAGAAATTTTATGTTAACTCCTCTAATATCTTCTTTCCCCATTAGCAAACTCTAACTTTCCCTACATCTTCTTCATTCCTTGATCAAGCTATTGGAGTCTTCATTCATTTTGAGATGTTAATCATAAAAAGTGTTTACATTTTTTTTATAGCTTACTATTTATTAAATGTTAAATACAATATGATCACATTTTTTTGAAACTTTTTAAACTACTATTGATGATGAGTGGTTGTTATTTGAAATATTTTTTAAAAGAAAATTTTAACAATATCATTTTGGCAAATGTGAAGAATTCCATAATGAACCATAATTAATGAAGCACATTGAATTATTAATTTTTGGTAAGATGTTGCAGTTGAGAATTAATTATGATCATTAATATTTCTAACACATTCTTCCAAGGTACTGGACATTGTATCATGTTTTCAGGCCTTTCGATGATCGGACAATGTGTCATCTTTTTTGGCAAGTCCCAACAGTCGAAATATCGAACTAGACATTTCAAAAACGTCGAGAACAACATTTGAATTGTCGAAACCCGATATTTTGAAACTGTCAGAATGATCAAATCACTTTAATGTGACATTTTTATTGAAATAGTCGAATCACTTTAATGTGACATTTTTATTGAAGTAATCAAACTGTCGAATTTGTACAATATTTCATCTAGTCAAATCACTTTTATTGAAATACATGAAATGTATTTAAATTTATGAACAGGGGCAAAAATGTACAAAAACATGCCAAAATGACACTATTGTAAACACTTCAAAAAATTGACATTTTTGTAAATGCAAAGAAAAAAAGTCAATTAGTGCAATTTCCTCAACAAAATATTGTATTGTTACATAATAGCTTAAAATACTTGGATCATTGTTAATAACATAAAAACCAAAGCAGAAAACACACGAAAATTATAGCATACATGAAACAAAGTAGAAAGAAATGTCAACGTTCTTCCAAATCCAAGAACTACAGCTACTCCCATCAGTAATGAGCACCTGGATTGAGATTATGTTATGACATGAGAAAAGACCGGCATCACGTTCAAAAGAAACAACAAAACTAAGAAACCTCAAATTGTTTAAGCTGTAAAAATAAGAAAAAAATAGTACACATGATCTTCTTTAACTGATGTCGGCAAAATTCTAGCAACTTCAACCTCAAAGCACATGTACATTATTTTGTTCCAGTACATTCACTCAGATATGAAGTACGTACTAGTTAACAACACAAACTAAAAGAAGAATGTAAAAGACAATCCCTCCTCATTAGATAGTGTTTTTACTTCCTTCTCTTAAGTGAGAAAGTTTTGTAACCACCCTTAGTAGGCTTCCCCCAGGAGGGGGTACGTGAGCCATGACCATGACTCCCACTACTCTTACTCCTTCCTTCACCACCACCATGTGGATGATCAATGGGGTTCATAGCCATACCTCTCACCACCGGTCTCCACCCCAACCATCGGCTCTGTCCTGCCTTTCTCAACTTCTTTTTCCCATGCTCCTGCATCTCGTGTCTATAAGTTTCTTGGCTCCCAATGGCAGTTTTATCTCACAGTTCCTAAACAAAATCGAAATTTGTCAACTAAATAAATGAAAGCACCAATCAGTAGAAACACAATTAGGCATAATTGCAGAACGAATGTAGTATGCACAAGGAACTCGAATGTCTTTCTTAATAGGCCACACCTTGTTATGCCCAATCAAACGAGAAAAACACTGATATTGCAACCTATGAACCGTGATTTTAATTCTCATCAGCATCATAATTCCAAAAGGACATCCTTGCAAGGAGCAAGGTAAAAAATTGCACCTGTTCCACTTACTGCGTTGTAAATTTTGCTTCATAAATTAAATCTCTGATGCATAAGGTGCATCATCTCTTGTTCTACATTGCATTTCATTTTCCGAGTATGCTACAATAGGGGCATATCAATGCCCATATTTAACTTCCTCGAGGGAGCCAAAATCATTGAAGATTTACATACAGCATCCATACTTCACGTGTAACAGTATTCATGCGCTAATCCATGCTACTTCTGAATTTGTAATACACTCTAATGCTTAGCATAGCCCATAAGAGACCTTGTTATTATTCTTTATCGCAAAAAATCATTACAAAAGCCCGGACACACGTTTCCTACAGCATTGCATTACTCCTCACAAGCATTGAAACATAATGCAGAAGATTTTACTACTCACTAGTCTTTAAAAGTTGTGCTTCTGCAATTGCCTCTGTACCTTTTATCTATTTTTTCTTCAAAAATAAAAAAAGATGAATGCATTTTGACTCATGAAATACCCCTTTTTTCCCATTCGCAATATTCACATGTTTATGCACATAGTGCACCAAAAATTGCACAAATGCTACTGCAAACTTAGGCCGATATGTCAATAGAAAATTTAAATATGCAAATTGTACCCATGATTAACCATGAATCATCTTTAAAAATCCAAAATAAAGTACTTCATTTAAAAATAGTCTAATTTGCATAAATAAAACAGGGAAATGGAAATTAATAAATTGACAAAATAGTAATCACTTAACAAAATTACTACTTTACAGCTAGAACTAAAAGTCTAAAAGAAATGATGCAATTTGTCAACTGTTTAAAAATTTTGTTTACTTGTCTTTAAAAGGAAACAAAAACTTGAGAAAATCGATGAAAAACAGAAAACTAAAAATTAAAAGGAGAGATTGAGTTGCACGTCCCCCATCGTCAGTTGTGTACTGCCAATACATTGCAACTTTACATTGGGAGATTGCACTCTGCTGTCGGAATGAGAGAGCTAGGCACAAGACTTCAATAATTGTTGTTCTATTCTCTAATATCTAATTCTTTTCAAATTTAGTTTTTGGAATATGACTGTCTTTGAAAAACCACAAACAACACACATTCTAAGCTACGAAAAGATCAAATCAAAAAGCCTTAGATTGGTAAAAGGAAAGTCCAGAGGGCAGGAATGAGGAATGCGTGCTTCTGCCACCTTGAGGTTTTTGCTCCTAGGTGTACATATGAGTAAGTTAAGGCATAAGCAAAGAGGAAGTTCACTAAAAGTTTAAGATATGAGTCTCATAAAGATCTACAAATTGTAATTATATAAACCTAGGACCCTTTTCAAAACTGCCTATTTAATGGAGCATCACTCTCCAAATGATATTACCTTAGTTGAAACCTATGTCTCTGCTCTACCACATTCATAATTTCCCTTATTTTCTTCCGTCACCAATAACAGGATTCAACTACATTCTTCACAAAATTCACCTTCACTACCTGTTCAACCTGATAGTCCCATTGGCGGATTTAAAGTGGGGCATCGTGGGTCACTTGCCCCACCAATTTGTTTTGTTGTTGTTGGGTTTTTCTTGTTTAATGAAAAATGTAATACATTGGTTAGTAGGGGAAAATGGGAATTGTGTATTAATAATATGGTTATACTATTTGCAGGGTTTAGGGTTGGGCTTAACTGCTTGATCTTACGTCTAAGACAACTTGTGACATTGTTGCACCATTCTCCTTTTTATAAACTATTTATAAATTTGCTAAACGGAGGCTAAGTCTTCAACGTAAGCCATCTAAGCACTTTATTAGAAGATGTACAAATCAATCAAATACAATTTGAACTTTCTGTATTAATCAAAATTGAAATAACATAGTTTAATTACCCAAAATATAATGCAATAATATCTGGGAAAAAACTATCAATTTTTTAGAAATGATATTAAATTTTAACATAAAATAAAAAGAAATATATTAAACACTATTCACTTTTTTAAATTATTAGAATTATTCGAATAATTAGACAAATAGTCCATGTCAAAATCCTGCAAATAGTATAACCATAGTATTAATACACAATTCCAGCAAGGACCCGTCCACTAGTCTGCAAGCCATTTCTTTCAATAATGATACAATAAAATATGTTGGGCTTTCCCTCACGTGAGGGAATCTATTTTATAGTAATTGGGCCTTTTACCACTTGGGCCCAATTCAAATGCAAACCAATATAGATACAGAGTGAAAAAAAAATGGCTGCTTCCTTTTTTTCATCAGACAGAGAGAACGCGTGAGAGAGAGACATACAGTTCTTCAGTTTTCTTGCCAAAGATCAGAGGTTCATTTGTGGTCCGATTTAAGTGAAATTTTAGTATATTGTTCTTGGCAAAGAGGGCTACGTTTTGACCAGAGCCGATAATCCGGATTCTTCTCAATTTCTCTGGGCTCTTCACACACTTTTAGTGAGATTTTCTCCTTTGTATTGTGTGTATGCATTTTTTGATGTTGTTGTTGATGATATCCAAGAAGTATTTGTGTTTTTATGTATTGGTAGCCTCTAGTTTGTGTTCTGAAAAAGTTGTACTGTCTATCTCATTATTTTGATAATGGAAGGGTTTACTGGACTTTGTCCCGGGGTTTTTTCTTTTATAGGTTTCCCGTCAACAAATCATTGTGTTCAAGTATTAAATTTCCTGCAAGTGTGTGTGAGTTATTGGGGTTGGATATTGTTATTGTCATTTTAATTCTGCACAGTTAAGGGGGTTAGAAATTATTTTTCGCTGCGTGTTTGTATTATTGGTTGAATCCCCAACAAAATATATAAAACAAAAAATTTCATTAACCTTTTCTCTCGACAGATCCAACTCAGGCGGTTGCGCTGGCTAGAAGCTGGATCCGCCACTACCGATTCCATTACTTTTCTTCCATCACCATAATTAATTCAACTATTCCCGTCTCCACATTTTCTCCACAAAATAAAAGAACTTGACTACATTTTCTACAAATAAATTATCTCCTTTACCTTGTCGACCTACTGGGCTCAGTCAGAATCTTCGCAGAGGTCCCCGCAGCTCGCACCAATTTTCCTCCCTGTTCGGGACGGATCTCGTTATTATGGATCTGGGTTCCGATGCGCATCATACCCAGTGGCATGCAACTCCCAATTTGCGAGCTGGGGTCCATCGTGAACATCTGATTCATCATTGATGAAATCTCTCCCGAAGAGGTGCGCTTTAGATGTCGCTGAATCAATTGAACCTGTAAGAGAGTCCACCATATCACATGACATTTGACAATGGAATTAACACAATTCGTACACACATATATGTGTGTAGAGAAAGGGGGGTTACCGGTACAAAGAAATTGGGAATGCGAGTGCAGGAGGGATCGAAACAGTGTAGAAGAGACTAGATGAGCTCTGGAGAGAGCCATTTTCTCATTTCTTCTTCGTAAGCGTTAGGATTTTAGCTCTAATTTCAATGCAGTCTCGCTATTTGTTCAGAATAGCATGACAGAAAAGCATTGTTGAGAAATGGTTGTTGTTCAAAACCAACAAAATAGGTCGGATTTTGTTCTATGCGGCCGCATAGAACAAATCCTATGCGGCCGCATAGAATGGACAGAAGCTTAAACTTCTGTCCGAGTATAACTATGCGGCCGCATGGTTTTGTACTATGCGGTCGCATAGTACATTTCAAGGTTACCGTTGGAGACGGTTTCCTACCGTTTGTAACTTGAATTTGATGCCCTTTCAACATAATTTTGGCACCAATTCGTGTACAATACTGAGGCCTATACATAGAGGAGCCATGTTCTTGGTGAATACAATTGAAAAAAATTGATTAACATATTTGTTCTCTATATTCTCTACAATCAAGATTAAATATCCATTTTCTACTCACATTCATATTGTTTCTTTTGTGTTCTTGAGTTTTGGGTAAAAATACTTGTGCTTTGGTATTTCTACAATAAGGCTTGATAAATCCTTCAAACCATTTGCCGGAAAACCTTTTAGCATCCCGATTTACAGGAGAAGGGGCAAATATTGTTTGAGGACAACGATTACGTGTTTGGGCCTTTCTTCAAGTTTGTTTTTTAAAGATTTGTTGCTGATTCAAGATTGTTTATCTCCTCCTTCGATTGAAGTTTTCCAACAATCTCAAACAATATTTCTGCGATGGAGAGTGAAACAACATGGCTACCATAAAGTGGATGAATCAAGACTTGGTTCGTTTGGATCGCTTTGATGGCACCAACTTCACAAGATGGCAAGATAAGTTGAAATTCCTTCTTACGGCGTTGAAGATCTTCTATGTACTTGATCCAAATTTGGAAGATCTACCCGAACCATCTGACAAAGACACCGATGAATCAAGGGTGAATAGAAAGAAGCATGAAGATGATGAATTGATATGTCGCTGTCATATTCTCAACCTTTGTCGGATTGATTGTATGATCTATACACCAACACAACATCGCCAAAAGAAATATGGGATGCGTTAGAAAGTAAATACAAAGCGGAGGAAGAAGGTACCAAAAAATTTTTAATTTCTAAGTACTTTGATTTTAAATTTCTTGAAAATATCCCCTTGCTTCCCCAAATTCATGAATTGCAAGTACTAGTCAACAAGTTGAAGGCGGTGAAGATTGAAATCTCGGAGACCTTTCAAGTAGGGGCAATTATTGCAAAACTCCCCGGTACTTGGAAAGGACACAGGAAGAAAATCATGCATAGTTCCGAGGACCACTCCTTGGAACAATTGCAAAAATATTTGCGCATTGAAGAAGAGTCAAGAGTGCGTGATAAGAGTGAAAACTCTTATGAAGGCACTTTCAAAGCAAATGCAATTGAGAAAATTGAACCGTCAACAAAATCTAAGAAAAGGAAGCCTTCAACGAATTTCAACAAGTTCAAGAAGAAGACAAAAGGAGGTTGTTTTGTGTGTGGCAAATCTGGTCACTATGCAAAAGATTGTAGACACCGAAAACAAACCAATTTCGAGGGTAAAGTGAACTCCATCAAAGAAGATAGAATTGTGGCCACCATTTGTGAAATCAATGCAATCAAGGGAAAAGTTCCCGGATGGTGGTATGATACTTATGTTACAATACATGTATCATATGATAAATCTTCTTTCAAGACATATCATGAGGTTGATGGAGACCAAGAGATTCAAATGGGTAACGAGGCTCGATCTAAAGTAATTGGAAAGGGAAGTGTGGATATCATCTTCACTTCCGGCAAGACCATTACCTTAACCAATGTACTACATGTTCCCGACATGACTAGAAATTTGGTTAGTGGAAATCTCTTAGGAAAATCGGGTATCAAAAGTGTGTTTGAATCCGGAAAACTTGTATTATCCTTAAATGGGAAATTTGTTGGAAAAGGCTATTCTAGTGAATGAATGGTCAAACTATGTACCGTTGAAAATTTGAATGAGAATAAAAATAACTTTGCTTATGTTATTGATTTATTTTCATTATGGCATGCTAGATTAGGATATATTGGAAAAAATACTATGAAACGTATGATGAAATGTGATTTAATTTTATATGATGAAAATGATGTTTTTAAATGCAAAACTTGTGTAGAAGCAAAAATGATTAAAAAGTCTTATCAAAGTGTAAAAAGAACATCTAGTATCTTAGAATTAATTCATACGGATATTTGTGAATTAAATGGCATGCTAACTAGAGGTGGAAATAGGTATTTTATTACCTTTATTGATTATTGTACTAGATACACATATGTTTACCTAATGAAACATAAAAGTGAAGCATTTGATATATTTAAAGTATATAAAAATGAAGTTGAAAATCACCTAAATAAGAAGATAAAAACTTTAAGAAGTGATAGAGGTGGTGAATACTTCTCTAGTGATTTCAACCTTTTTTGTGAACAACATGGCATAATTCACAAATGTTCGGCACCTAGAACACCGGAACAAAATGGTTTACTGAAAGAAAAAATAGAACTTTAGTTGAAATGATAAATGACATGCTTACTTATGCTAAGTTGCCATTTAATTTGTGGGGTGATGCCTTGTAAAGTACATGTAGGATATTAAATAGAATTCCTTCTAAACAAACTAAGGTTTCTCCTTATGAATCTTGGAAAGGAAGAAAACCTAACATTGGATACTTCAAAGTGTGGGGGTGTATTGCTTATTGTAAGAACACAAACCCTAATAGGACCAAGTTGGGTCCAAGAGGCATTAAATGTGCCTTTGTTGGATATGCTAGCAATAGCAAGTCATACAGATTATTAAATTTGGAGACCAATGTGATTATTAAATCAAGTAATGTAGAGTTCTTTGAGGATTCGCTATCTTCGGATAATGAATTGAGGGAAAATCTTTTAGATATCTCTAACTCAAGTGGAACACAGAATGAAACATCTACTAAAAGTGTTGATGAGTCAAGTGAGCCACGAAGAAGCAAAAGAACTCGAATTGAGAAGTCTTTGGGACCGGGTGAAATTGATTCTCAACGCATTTCTTTTTACTTAGTAGAAGGAAATGAATTGAATGTCGTAAGAACAATTCCATTTGTTCTGCATGTTGAGACCGATCCTAAAACTTATAGAGAAGCTATGACTTCTCGTGATAGCATATTTTGGAAAGATGCAATCAAAGATAAAATAGATTCAATAATGTCAAATAATACTTGAGAACTTGTCGATTTACCATCCGGATCCAAACCTATTCGATGTAAATGGGTATTCAGGAGAAAATACAATGTTGATGGTTCTCTAAACACCTTTAAAGCTAGATTAGTAGTTAAAGGATATCGACAAAGAGAAGGAATAGATTATTTTGATACATATGCACCAGTAGCTAGAATAACATCGATAAGGATATTATTTGCACTAGTTTCGATACATGACTTGCACGTTCACCAAATGGATGTCAAGATGGCATTCTTGAATGAAAATCTCGATGAAGAGGTTTATATGGAGCAACCTGAAGGTTTTGCTCTACCCGAAAATGAACATAAAGTGTGCAAGCTAGTAAAATCGTTGTACGGTTTAAAATAGGCACCTAAAAAGTGGCATGGGAAATTTGACTTAGCTATAATTTCGTTCGGTTTCAAACATAATAACGTAGATAAATGTTTATATTCAAAAGTATGTGATGATTATGTGATATTTATATGCCTATATGTTGATGACATGTTGATTATGAGTAATCACATGGATGGAATAAAAGAAACAAATAAGTTTCTATCTTCCACATTCAAGATGAAAGATCTTGGACAAGTGGATACCATTTTTGGTATCAAAGTCACGAAGACTAGTGGGGGTTACCATCTAAGTCAATCACATTATATTGAGAATGTGATAAACAAGTTCAAACATTTGAACATAAAGGAAGCAAGTACCCCAATTGATCCAAGTTTAAAACTTGTAAAGAATGATGGAAGGCCAATTGCTCAATTGGAATACGCAAGTGTTATTGGAAGTCTTATGTATGCAGTTCAATGCACAAGACCGGACGTAGCATTCGCAATTAGTAAACTAAGTAGGTTTACTAGTAATCCAGGCAATGACCATTGGAAGGCCATTGGAAGGGTCCTTGGGTATTTAAAGAAGACTAAGGGCTTAAGCTTACAATATACTAAATTCCCGGCTGTCTTGGAAAGATTTACCGATACTAGTTGGATATCTAGCACGGGTGAGAATAAATCCACTTCCGGTTGGGTGTTCACTCTTGGAGGAGGAGCTGTTTCTTGGAAATCAAAGAAACAGACATGTATAACGCACTCGACCATGGAATCCGAATTCGTAGCATTATCGGATACCGGGAAAGAAGTTGAGTGGCTTAAGGATCTCTTTTATGAGATACCTTTGGGACCGAAAAATATATCTTCAATATCTATCATGTGTAATAGTCAAGCCACACTAGCAAAAGTATACAACGAGGTATACAACAGAAAGTCTAGACATATGAGTCTAAGACATGACTACATAAGGAAATTAATCAAAAATGGAATAATTTCCCTAAACTATGTTAAGTCTATCGAGAATCTAGCGGATCCTCTAACTAAACCTCTAAATCGAGATTTAGTAACATCTACATCGAGTAGGATGGGGTTGAAACTCTTAAAATAGAAAGATTCACCAATGATAGCAACCCTACCTGTCATTACTCAAAAGGTAATCCACGGGTTCAAAGGGTAACAACAAGTCATTTGATATGTGGATAGTTTCAGCATTATTCAAATCCGCGATAACCCTATCCTAGTTAAATAATGTTGGTTGTTACTGAAGTGAGGGTTGAGCTTCAAGCTCTTAATGAAGTTCAGTGCTAAAAGCACAAGCATCTCTAAAAGTAACAAAGATGCTGGAAGAATTTCACCTAAACGAACTTCGAGGTGGTGCCGCCTCAATAGAGAGGTAGAGTTACTCTCTTAAAAGTTTGTCGAAAAGGATGAGCACAAGGCCATAAAAGCGCTAAGCGAGTTTGAGGAACTTGAGAACACGTGGTACTTTTGTGTGTGTTCTTACCGGTTTTGTCACATAGAATAATTGGTTCAAAGCGTCACGCTACCTTTGATTCCGACTTTACCTTGTTAGAATTACACTATGGTTAGATTCAAATCGAAAGATATCTAATCCTTAGGCATGAGTATCGTTTACGATTGAATGTGAGACTTGTTAATTTTGAACAAGTGGGGGATTGTTGAGAAATGGTTGTTGTTCAAAACCAACAAATCCTATGTGGCCGCATAGAATGGACAGAAGCTTAAACTTCTGTCCGAGTATAACTATGCGGCCGCATGGTTTTGTACTATGCGGTCGCATAGTGCATTTCAAGGTTACTGTTGGAGACGAGTTCCTACCGTTTGTAACTTGAATTTGGTGCCCTTTCAACATAATTTTGGCACTAATTCGTGTACAATACTGAAGCTTATATATAGAGGAGCCATGTTCTTGGTGAATACAATTGAAAAACATTGATTAACATATTTGTTCTCTATATTCTCTACAATCAAGATTAAATATCCATTTTCTACTCACATTCATATTGTTTCTTTTGTGTTCTTGAGTTTTGGGTAAAAATACTTGTGTTTTGGTATTTCTACAACAAAGCTTGATAAATCCTTCAAACCATTTGTCGGAAAACCTTTTAGCATCCCGATTTACCGGAGAAGGGGCAAATATTGTTTGAGGACAACGATTACGTGTTTGGGCCTTTCTTCAAATTTGTTTTTTCAAGATTTGTTGCTAATTCAAGGTTGTTTATCTCCTCATTCGATTGAAGTTTTCTAACAAGCATGACAGAAGGACGTGGCATTTTTTAATAAAAAAAGAGGCACCCAAAATCGGCCCAGACTCATATTGTTTTTACCCTGATTTTCCCTTCATTTCATCCCAAAAATCAGTTCAACTGCTGATACATGAGAAGTAGGCCACCCAAGAATCAGGCGAGTACCCCAACTCTCAATGGTTAGTAACTTAGACTCCATCCCCTCGACACAGATCTAACTCCCAAATAGGGCAAATAAAATAGTGTTAACCAGATTTGGAAAACATAGGAAAAATCTCTGGCAGCAATATTGAAAAGAACCGGAAGAGAATCAACCAACGATGTCGCCAAATTCGATGACACTGCGTGTTTTTCTGCTTCTCGGTTTGGATAATCAAATATAAAAAGAATTATGGTACGAATCACTACAAGAAAAACCATAGAAATGATCTACAAATTCCTAGAATATGTCGTATGGAATCCACACAGATCGCTTCCGGGCCTCCACACAAGAAAGAGGCCTATAATTAACTCCTCCTCTTCATCCCAATGGACTCTCTTTCGCGACTTGAGACTTCATCAATTGTTCGTTGTGGAATCTATGTCTCGTTTTGCGCAAAGGATCCTAATGGGAACATGTCTAATTTCATTGACTGTTACAATCTATCTAACAATTCGTGGCATCACATCACCTTCATTCCAGGACTTGACGAAAACCAGGTGCTCAAGGATTTCGCCATGGTCTCTTTGGATGACTCTATTTATATAATCGAGGGCCGGCTTTGTCTCAAGGTATTAGACCCCAAGACTGACACCGGTAAAGAAAGCAACCAAAGGGTCCTTCCTTGTGTCCATAGACGGTAAAATAAATTGGAAAAAGTTGCAGCGGCGCCAATATGAAAATGGAAAAAGTTGCAGACTGAAACTACAATGAAAAGGGCGGTCTTCATTTTTGGCAAAGGGTGGTCTTCATTTTTGGCCCACTTACTTCCACTCACGTCTTTTTTTTTTTTCATTTTTAAATTGCATAAGTCCACGTCATTTTGTTAGTCAATTGGTAAACAAGCAATGTACAAATAGCTTTTTTGAATTTTTTTTTCAATGTGTAGTTTGATTGCAATTAATGAAATTTACATAAAAATTTACAATTAAATATGTTTAATTGGTTTAATTTTTAATCTACAAAATATTAAAGTAGATGAGAGAGAAAGAGAAAGAATTACTTGCCTAAAGAAAATATTTTCCCTATTTTCAAGGATAATATGGTCATGTAACTTAAATGTAGGAAAATATTTTTTTGAGAATGAAATATCAATCAAATAGTACAATAGTAGAAATTTGGTTGGAAAAATAATATTTTTTATGGAAAATATTGACAATCAAACGAACAGTAAAATTTGTAAATTTTCAAATATTCGTAATTAAATTATTTTTCTTATCCTTTTGCTAGCTAAAATTAGGATTATTAACCAGGGTGAATGAATAGTGAACATGGCTCGTTGGGTTCGCATAGCCTAAGCTTTAGGAAACCGAACGAGCCAACTCCTCATAATAAGAGAAAAATGCAATTTCAATAAAATATAAAATTGACAAGATGAGCTGCACTTCAATAAAATGAACCTACTCATGTAGTTGATCGAATCGAGTCTAATGATGGGTGAATCGAGCAGCTCCATTCGACCTATTTAATAACATCTCCAATGATGGTATAAAATTTGATGTAAATTGATTTTTTTTTTTTACATTAATCTGCTTGGCCAGGGTCATGTGTGTCTGGCCATCCAGGGGCAACATTTAGAGCACTCGTGACCCTGTTCATAAAGCAGATCACATATTTTTTTTTAAAAAAAAACACACTTTTGCACTCTCATTTACATTTCGATTAATCCAAATCTAAATTCTCCTTCAATTTAAAGATCTAAATCCACTATATATATATATATATATATATATATATATATATATATATATTGAAGAGATTTTCAACCATTTTAAATATCTAAGTCTCGATTTTACAGCACTATTGAAGATGCTCTAACAACTGTAATTGAAACTGACCAATTTGAATTAGAGTGTGTTTTATTGGCATAGAAAAAATCACCAGAAAATAAAGAAAATGTTTTCCTTATTTTGAGGGAAACAAAAACCAACTCCCCCTTAAAAAAAATATTTCCCTTCAAACCAAGGAAAATTAGGCATAATTTCAAAAATTAGAAAATATTTTTCATGGAAAAAAATAACAATCAAACACTCCAAAGTAGGAATTTGGATGGACAACCGTTATTTTCTATGGAAAATAAATGCAATCAAACACATCCTTAATGAAATTAACTAGAAATCAAATAGCACTAATTTTGTAAAAGCCTAATAGACATAATAGTGTACATCTCCTTTGTATCTCTCGATTGAAGATATTTTCGACCATTTTAAAGATCTAAATCTCTATTTTATAACACTATTGAAGATGCTCTAACAACCGTAACTAAAAATGACCAATTCAAATGAGTGAAATTAACTAGAAATAACAGTAATTTTGTAAAGCCTAAGAGACAATAGAGTGTAAGAATTTTGAAGCCCATTATGCATTTGTTATGGGCTTTAGCAAATTTGCTCCAATCCCAAACAAAAATTCATGAGGAAATTACATATAAATAGGTGTTCAAGTTTTTAAATCTAAAAAATCAGGTATGAGGTTTATTTAACCGAAAATCAAGTATTAGTTAAATTATTAATAATATTATAAAATTTACCCATCTAGACCCCACTATAAACCCTAAATTATTTCCCTCATCGCCTTCATATACCATAAACTCATTTCTCCTCCTCTACCATTTCTCCCTCCACCCAAAACCATTTCACCACAACCATTCACCCATTCTCCCAACGCTACTCTCATATTTCTACATCAGAGGTGCAACACCACCTCGCACAGCTACAGCACTATGCCTCTGTGCATGGAGACACAACTCTGAAGCTGAGTGAGGCAGCGCCTCTACAAGTTCTTCGACGGAAGGGGACATCGCAAAGGTTAGGAGTGACTTATAAATTTTTTAATTTGTGATCGATGAAATAAATTGTGATCTATCAAAATTGTTGATTGTGACTATGAAATAATCTACGACCAATTAATTTGATAATATGTGACTAATAAATAAGTTATGACTTATAAATATGCACTCGTGACCATTCATTGTATAATTGTGACATTAATATATTTAAATAATAAAATATATTTAATTAATTTATTAATAGTTTTGAATTTTGAAACTTAAGACCTAACAATTGAATTGTCCCATACTTAATATTGAGTTGTGAATTTTTCCCAAAATACGTATGGCTTTAAGCCCACTACTTTTACCAATCTACAATAGCTCATTGTCTTGTCAACCTAAGACCATACAATTTGACCACACGTCTAAAAAGTTTTAAAAATATATATATATATATATATATATATGAATCAGTGTGCAAAACTATTGGATTGAAAGATGTATGGTTAAAAATGAATTTTAGAAAATTTATAGCAAATAGGGACTAACAAAGACTTGCCATACTAGACCTCATGATACGGCTCCAACATAACAACTTCCAGAAATTGAAAAAGAAACAATACCATAAAGCCCTCTAATATTTACACCTAAATATCACAATCTAACTCGACTATCTAGAGTCGAATCAGCCCTCCCACCACTTTTTGTGGTCGATTAGATTAATCGATACTTTTCTCCAAGTCCAAATTCATAATTGAGCACCGATATCAAGTTCATATATAGACACCATAAACACACAATGTTGACTTGTTATTTATGGGATAAGACTTCAAAAATCAAACATATTTGAAAAAATTTTATGAACAGTTTAAATTATAAATAGAAAGAAATGAATTGTGGATCAATGGATAGTGTTTATGAATATATTGAAATGTGTAAATAAAAAAATGACTTAATTGTTTAAAAACATGAGTCAAACCTCAAATTATGCACGAAAGATAGTCAGGAGTTTTTGGAAACATTGCTCGATAGCACGGAAGTAAATTAATGAGAAGAACTTTATCTAGATAAATTTGAAATCATATAGTTTTTGGAACCTTATCCTTATGCCAAACTTTTTATAGGTTTTCTATAATTAATTGGGAAAAAAATTACTTGCAATGAATAAAAATAGAATAGTTTACTAAATAATAACAAAGTTACATTAATAATACTTCAGGGTAGGCTTGATTTATAAATTTGAAGGCAAAGCCGCAGTTATCGTCTTTTGATTGAAAGGAACTTTCGGGACTTATTTTATGGGCCTTAAAAATTATTTTTTTCTATTAGTTACTTAGTCCAAAATGATACTATAAAAGTGTTTGTACCTGCCTTCAAAAAAATGAAAAATAAATTGGGCCTCATTTTTTTTTTCCTGTGGCTCTAGGCAACAACCTATGCTGCCTGGTCATCACAAGCTAGTTCATACAGCAACACGAGCCTATCAAACATGCAACTAGGTAGGTTTGAAAATGTATATTAAAATTTGGGGGAAAAAAACATGCAGAAGCATGGCTCGCGCACACATGGATTTCAAACCATGCGTGCGCATAGGTAAAATGTTTTGCCCATCCGCCCTTTCATCTCATTTGATTTCTCTTCAATATATATCAAATTCTTTTATCTACATAGTTTTGAAAAAATTATACAATAATGCCCCCCCCCCCCCCCCCCCCCCCCCCCACTTGATCAAAATTATATGATTGCAAATTCAAACTCTTCACTACTTATGCATAAGGTACTGATAGCTTTCAATTTGAATCTAACCTTAGTGTAAATCTCACAAAGTAACATCGAAATCCTGGGTAGCATGAAAATTCTGAACATGTTTATTTCTTGTGATGATACTGGTGAAATCATACACACAAGCATCATGTGTTCCAAGTTTCACACAATCTCATTTAGCCCTCTTATGGTCTTTCGTTTCTCACACTCGCGAACTTTTAAGAGAGAAATTTCAACTCTCTATTAAAGCGACAACACCACGAAGTTTATATAAGTAAAGTTCTTGCAGCATCTTTGTCACTTTTAGATATATTAGATCCAAGATCTAAAATTTATTAAGAGTTATAAAAATTCAACCCTCCTATTATTGACAACTAGTACTTATAACTTAAGATAATGTTAAAAGAATAAGTATTGAAACTCTACACTTTTCAAATGACTTTGTTGTTACCCTTTGAACCCAATGTATACTTTTTACTATAGTCAGGTAGGATTGCCGTCATTGGTAAATTTAATTATGGAGTTTCAACCACATCCTACTAGTTGTTGTCCACACTAGCCTAATTCTCATTTGACTTCACATAATTGAATGAGATTATTTCATATTTAATTAATTTTCTTGCATAGACATGTCTTAGACTCATGTGTCTAGACCTAACATTATACACTTCATTGTATGTTCTAGCTAAAGTGACTTGACCACACACAATATAGATATAGAAGAATTACACATTTCTCCCGATGGGATTTCATACATTAAACCCCAAAGTCATTCAGCCTCTTTTTCGGTTTCAGACAATGCTACGATTTCAAATTCCAAAGTTGAGTGTGTAATACACATTTGTTTCTTGGATTTCCAAGAAAGCGACCTTCTCAAAGAGTAAACACCCAACTTGAGGTGGATTTATTCTTACCTATACTAGATATCCAACTACCATCAGTAAATTCTTCCAGAATTGCTAGAAATTTATAACGTTGAAGATGTAGATCATTGGTCTTCTTTAAATAACCAAGAACCATCCCGATAGCATTTCAATATACTTCATTTGGATTGCTAGTAAACCTACTAAACTTACTAATTGCAAATGCTATGTCAGGTCTTGTGTATTATACCATATATATAAAACTTCCTACAGCACTTGCCTATTCAAGTTGTGTTATTGCTCTTCTATTATTCTTTATAAGTTTCAAACTTGGATCGAAATGAGTATTTGCTGATATGATCCGGGATGCGCCACAATTTAGTAAGAACCCGAAACTTGTTGGAAAGAGACTAGAGCCAAGTGCGAGACTTCAAAGAGCTAATAAAGTCGTTCATTTACATGTTCGAGCAACGGAGTCCATAATGTTGAAGACGACAAGCCAAAGAACAAGTTTCATGTTTGGGTCGAGGCCGAAAACCAATTGGATCAATGTATTAGCAGCAGCCGAAGAAGGAAGCAATCGGGATAACCAAGCGACCACTTAGTTATCCAGGTCAAGCGGTCGCTCAGTCGTCTACTGAAAATTGAAGGAGCAAAACTGACCTTCTAAGCGACCGTTTAGAAACATACCAAGCGGCCGCTTTGAAGGAAACTGAAGCCGAATTTCCTATTTTTGACGAGATTGTTTATTTTGACGATAATTCTTATTTTTTGGTAATTTCTATATTCTAGGACTCTTAAATTTCGTTATTTCCATATTTTCTAGGTTTAGTATAAATAGAAATTTTATTCTCATTGTATGAACAACTTTGATATAAATTAAATTGAGATTTTCTCTCAAATGTTCTTGAATGAACACAAATCGAACTTATCAAATATTTAATTATATTTGTGGCGTTCAAATATCGGATTGTGGGTTCTTCATTGTGTAATCAAGGGATTCAACGCATCTTTGTTATCGTTGGATTTTTTTGCTTCACTTCGTTGGGTTCAAGTCCAAAACCTAGAACTTATCAAAGGATTAGACAAATTTTATGACGTTCACAAATTGAGTTCGTTGGTTTTGTGATCAAGAGGTCTTTCAAGCTCCGTTCTTGCTTGGTTGCTTAATTCAATAATCTCCGGGTCGAGATCCTATCGTCTACAACCTGAATTTGGATTTTTCCGACATTTTCAAAATCATTCTGTGAGTTCCATGATATCCCCTCAACCGGGATCTCATCATTTGCCTTTTTAATGTTAAAATGATTAAACTTATTGATCACATTCTCAACATAATGTGATTCAAATTTTCAAATTATGTGATTTTGAGACTTTGATAACCCCCACTCTTGGAGACTTTGACACTTAGTATGATATCCACTTGATCAAGATCTTCCGTTCTAAATTTGGAAGATAGAAACTTCCATGTTTCTTTTATACCTTAGAAGGTGTTTGGTGGCGATTAAAATTATATTTTTAATAGATTGTGATAGACGTTTCTGAAATGTGTGATTGAAAAGTTGTGGGACCCATGAAAGATATGGTTAATGTTGATTGTTTGATTTTGACTTAAATTAAAATAAGATTTTAATTCGAACCAAACATGCTCTTACATTTGGACCCTGTCTGTGATTGATTCTCAAAGGGAAAGAATCAATTTTCCTACCATTATAGCCCACAATTGTTGACTGGCCATGACACGAGTGGGACCTACCAACCAGTTGCAACGGTTATATTTTTTATTTTAATTTCTTGAAACAACAGAAACAGATAGCCTCTTGATTACTTAAAATCAACATGTTATCCACGTATAATCAAATAAGCACAAATTATCACAAACTTTTGAATATAAACATTTGTCAATACTATCATGTTTAAATTCAAAAGTAATTATAGTTAAGTCAAATTTTTCGTGTCATTTCTTTGGTGATTGTTTTAATCTTCATTTTTGGGTAGAATAAAACATTTCAATTATTCCACATAATCTCCTCATCGAGTCCCAATTTAAGAATGTCGTCTTAACATCATATGATGTATATGCAAATCATAAATAGAAGCTAAAGCAAATAAAATCATAATTGATGTTATTCATACAATTGTGCATACGTGTCAGTAGTCTATTTTTTTTCCTTTCATCGATACCATTTGGCCACTAACCTAACTTTAAAGGTATTGAGGGTATAATCTGCATTATACTTCCTCCTAAATATCCATTACAGTCTATAGGTTTCGATTCGGGTGGTAAATCGTCTAGTTTCCAAGTATTGTTTAGCATGATTAAATCAATTAACTTCTAGATGATATTGCTTCTCGATAAGTTTTAGAATCAATTTTCACTTGAAGAACATACAAAGTAATTGTTGTAATGCTCTTCTTATTTTCCTCAATCAAATAGAAGAAAATAATTTAAGAATGAAATTCATCCGATCCTAAAACTTTCTTCTTTCAAGCTCTTTTGTTTCTATAAAGTTTACTTAATTTAACATCCTCAAAAGGTGTTTCTACTTATGATGAGATCCCGGTTGAGGAATCGCATGGAACTCGCGGAATGATTTGAAAACATCGGAAAAGTCCAAATTCAGGTTGTAGACGATAGGATTTCGACCCACAAATTATTGAACCAAGCAACCAAATAAGAACGAAACTTGAAAGACCTCTTGATTACAAAACTAACGAACATCGATTTAGGAACGCCACAAAAGGTGCCTAATCCTTTGATAAGTTCTAAGGGTCAAAACGCCACAAATATAAAATATTTGATAAGTTTGAAAAGTTCATCAAGAACCATTGAAGAGAAAATTCTCAATTTTTATTCATATCAAAAGTCTTTTGTTTACAATGAAAAATAAACCTATTTATATTAAAGCAATAAATTCTAAGAAATATGAAAAATACGATATCAAAGAGTCTTAAAATAACAAACTTGCCAAAAAATAAGAATTCTAGCCAAAATAAAAGACTTTATGAAAAATGAAAGTTTCCTCTAATTATGGCATGTGCCAGATCATATCAACTTATGATCTTGCAAAACTAAGAATCTTATCTTGAGGTTCTCTTGGATTCAGGTTTGGACCTATGGTAACAATTCAAACAGGTGGCGGTGATCATGTGTCTAACGGTGGCTATTTTTTGGTCGGCAGGCGACGGTGGGGTGGGGTGAGTTGTGGGAAGAAGGTGAAGTCTGGTGGGTTATTTGCACTTTTTAAAACGTTGGGCCTATCGTTGCAATTTGTTTTATTCTTTTCTTTCTTTTTGTTTCAATTGAATGGAGGGTAAAATCGTCAAAAAATAACGAAAATGACGTTCGGTGCACGAAATGTTGAAGGTAGGAGCATAAATGTCAAGAAATGAAAAGTAAGGACAGTATCCACAATATCCTCCAAAGGTAGAGACGTTTTGTGCTAATTAACCTAGTTTAAATGTTAAAAAAATAGGGGGGAAAATCCACTGCATAGCCAATAGTACAATCGTTGAATGTTGAAAACTATTTTGGCACCAAATTAGAGTTGGTAAACAAGTTGTCAACTGTCAACATACTAAAAAATATTTGATTGTTGAATATCGAATTTTCGTCTACTTCCAACAACAAATACAATTAGTTGTTTTTTTACTACTTTAAATACCCAAAACTACGGTCGTTGAATACCTACAGATATTTTGGTGAAATTTATTGATTTGGTGTCCATTCACAACAATCAATTTTAATTTGGTCATAGAAAATATAGGATTAACAACTAATTTTTTGTGTTATAACATATTTTCAACTAATTCAAAATTCAATTGTTCATCATCCATTTTAACTACCAAACTTATCATTTAATTGTTGAAAACAGTTTTTAACGAGGAATTAATTTGGTCATCAAAACATTAGTAGTAAATATCACACATATCCAATTCTCTTATCCATATAATTTTGAACAATAATACAACATTTTTCTTGAGTAGAAATTTGCTAAAAATATATTTGATTAAAAGAGTAAATTTGAGCCTAAAACTTATGAGATTAACTTTTTATTACTCATAGTTGGCAACAAAAAGTTGGCGCCACAATTATTCAGTCCTCGTGCATTGTATACTTGAAGGGTTAAATCCAGCAACATAAAAATCTTGGTTGGTTAATTGTTTTTGAGATGACTAATAGGTATACAAAGTCAGAAAGTAAATTTGTTCAATGGAAGAATATATAGATCTTAACAGTAATTAGGCATGTAATTTTACTATTTTTAACTGCATGCATAGAATGTGGTTTAAAACTCCTAAGTTCTATTTCGGGGTTTTTAATTTCCAAGGTTTTTTTCTCTCTCAAAATTTTACAATCCCTTAGCCGTTTTAAAAAAATAATGTACTGCGTAATCTACACAAATGCTAATCATAAAAACAATAATAATAAAAAAAGTTATATAGCTCTGACGCAGACATTTTGAGTTAGTGGGGGAACAATCGAACTTGCAAAAAATACAAATTTGTGTTTATCTCAAATATCATCAAGTTTGTTATCATTTTTATCTCCAACGTTATTTTCATCACTTTTATCTCGAACATTCCTTTCATTAATATTGTGATTATCAAAAGAAAATGCATATTTATGTTTAAATTATTTTTTCATCACAATCAATTCAAGTGAAAATTACAAAAATCACAGCAATTCTGAATGTTATATTATCAACTGCATTTCAATCCAAACAAAAACAAAAATCACCACAAAAATTCATTACCATAAAATCGCCAAAACAAGATAGAAATTGGAGCAGTTAAGTGGATCTTCAATTCTATTTCATAAGAAAATACAAAAGAAATCATCAAAAAAGAAATAATTTCCCAAAAAATGAGGCATACAATTTTTCATGAATGAATCTTTAACGTTCTTTTTTAAAATTAAAACTTTATTCAAAACTTTCGAATTTTTGGGGCTCGGATTCTTCTGCTTTAAATCTGATTTCTTAGGACAAAAAAAAAAAAAAAAACTCAATTTTAACTTGGTGGATCACTTGACCCACTAGGACCCACTGTGGCTCCGCCCGTAGAAATAATGAAAAATTTCTCATATGTTAAAAGCACGATCATTATACATAATTTTTCAAATAATGCATTATTCTATTTTTTTTATAAATCCGCACCAAACATGCCATTATTGTTCACATTGAGTGTCTTGAAATTTAATTTGCAGCCCGCATTAAATCTTATGAATGTATGTTTACGGACGGAAGCCCAAGTCACCCAATAAGTTAGTAAATATTCATCATGCGTATAGAAATGAGCTTCATTGCAAGCATGAGAGGTCGAAAATGTTTACCAGATTTTCTATCCTTCAGTTATTCATAATAATATACGTTTTTATATGGAACTTATGTCCAATTCACATTGCTTTTTTGAGGTGCTTTTTACTTATTTTCAAGAACATTGCATGTGATTATTTTGACCTCTACATAAACTATACTGTATGGTAACATGATAATTTCATGGCCAACCTCTTGGCTGCAAGTGCCAAAATTACAGTTAATGGTTTTGATGATGTGTGTGTTTTATACACTTATTTATGTATTTAAAATTATTTTATATGAATTAATTAAGCAATTTTTTACTGAATTTAGTGTATATATATTGTTAAGACTTGTATCCATTTTAAAATGTCAACCTTATTAAGAGGAGCAGTCCAAAACCTTATAAGTTGGTTTATGTTTCCATCTTTATTCGATGTTTGATTTTATCCCTTAAGAAGCCCTCGCAAGATGGTGGATCGTTTGAGCAGACCAATTTTGAAATTCATATGCTCATTTTTTTTAGTCTTAATAGGATCGCATTGTTCGTTGAAGTTTAATGGCTCTGATATTATGTTAAGATTTGAGAGTCCATCTTAAAATGTCAATCTCATTAAGAGGAGTAGTCCAAAACTTTATAAGTTGGTTTATGTTTCCATTTTTATTCGATGTGAGATTTTATCCCTTAAGATATATATCTTTTATAGGTGAAAATCGATCTTCAAATAACATAAATAAAACTCTACAAAACTAAAGGGTGTAAAGAATCTAGATATCTTTAACTAAAATAAATAGATGGGTAAACAAAACCAGCTACATATGCAAGAATCAATTTAATTAAGTTCGAGCGATGTCAATCTTTCATCAATCAACATCCTAAGATCGTAAATCTTGTAATCTTCTGCATGCTTTATATTTGAAGATAGTATTCCATTGTTAGGCAAAGTTGAATGTGGTACAATTACTACTACATTCCTCGTGAAGGAGATACTGTAGCCCATCAACTTAGAGGTGGGTAAAAGATACCAAAACTGTTTAGACGAACTATAGTCGAACCGGAATCGACATGTCCGTGTCCGATTCTACTCAAGTTCTAATTGGTTTTGTTTATTAAAATTGAGAACTGTGCAGTTCCAATCTCGTTCGTGATTCTAATACCAAGAATCAAAAAAACCCAATTTAACTCGAAATTTTTATTTTTATTAGTGGATGGTGCAATTCAGTCATATTTAATTCGTTATGATTTTATTTACAAACTCAGACAAATTGATCCTTTAAATTTCATAAATGTGCTTTTGGATTGAGATGACGCTTGGATTCATTTAATCACTTCCAATTTAGGATTTTCAACCCCTCAAAAGTATAGAGAAATGGAAATGAGATTATACAATGTTTTTCCATGAACTCATTCGACCCAATAGTTAACTCATGTAAATTATTGCGTTTAGTTGAACTTGAGAAATGCAAATTATTAGCATCAACATAAATCTTTTTAATGAAGAATTAGACATTTAAGATTTTATAGCCTAACAACTTTTATAGTTAGATATTACATTTGCATCGATAGTGAATATGAAAACTTCAATTGAAGGAACTGGATTGGAATGAATCGGAACCACAATCAAATAGTTCGGTTTCATAATTAGAAATGAAACCAATGATTCTACTTCTAATATACCATTGGTACTCGATTTGTTTCTCTTCGAACCAGAACATGCCCACACCTACCCACAATTTAGCTCCCGTTGCAATTTTGGCCCTAGTTAATTCTGATTGGGTGGCTTGTATTGCGCACTCAATTGCACATCTTATTTTTGGTGATCTACATTAACGACAAATTGACAGTCCTGACAATGGGTGGGGTAGACAATCGTCTAAGGCCCCGCTTTTATGAGGACCGCCAAAAAAATAATTAGATATAGTTCATATAAAATTATAAAAAAATTAAAAAATAAATTTCAAATACAATCAATCAAGTCAATTCAGCTGTCCAATTAGAAAACATATTAGCCCTTGTTTGATAAATATTATAATTCTCATTCTCATTCTTTTACTCATTTTCAACCACGTGCTTATTTGGTATAACATATATCAATTATAAATAAAGTAAGCAAAATGTTGTAAAGTGAAAACATGTCTATTAATGATAGTATTAGACATTTAAAAGCACTTATTTTATTTTTTAAAAATATCCAGAAATTGGATTTGAATCTGACAAGATTACTGCTAAAGAAATTATTGTTCAAATGGAAGTTGAACATACTTTTCATGAAATATGTATTATTCATAAAAAGAAGCACTTTGATAAAAATTTCAATGATGAAATGACATATTCAGCTTAAGAATTTTTTAAAGTTGATTATATATTGATCGGACTCTTTCTTCACTTAAACTAAGGTTTGAACAATTTCAAAAAATATGAAAATAATTTTGGATAATTTTTTATTCTAAAAAATTGAAACTGCAAATGATAGTTCTTTGAAGTATTGATGTAGTAAGTTTGAAGAATTTTTGAAGCACAACGGAAATTCTAATATTATGGGCAAGAATTATTTTTTGAGCTGCAATGTCATAAAATCTTACATTTGATGAAAAATATCATAAGAAATGTTGAATAGATTTGTCATGTTATTTATTGAAAAAAAAAAAAAAAAAAAAAAAAATCTAAAATAGATTGATTGTAATAGTATACTTGTTGATTTTCTATCAAAAAATCTAGAAGAGTAATTTTAATTTAGACATTTGAAAATTTTAAATTATTATTTTTATAATGTTGAATATTTTATTTAAAAGTATTTCTGTTAATCATATATATTTAAATATTTAAAGGATTCCATATTTAAAGTTGGCATAAGGCTTCTAAAATCTCAGGATTGGCTTGAATGTTGGCTTTGGCTCCAAAATGAATAAGCCTAGTGCTGCCAAACACAAGGTAGGATTATGGGACGGAAAGAGAGAGCGAATCATTTAATTGGTTAAGAATTGGAAATCATTAATCTAATAAACTGCTTGCTTTCTGGCACTGGTGAAACAGAAAACAGGATGGGCTGAAAAGAAGACAGATCTATGTACCTCAGTTGAAAAGTGAGTAAATTAGGTAACATAATTCTATCCGGAAATCAAACTGCACTTCGTACTGTGTATGACCAACAAAGAATGAATGCCGTGTGGGTCAAGTAATTAATTACCTTCTTAACTTTGTCTCTGTTCTTCTAATTCTTCAGTTCGTTGGCTATCCATTCCTACATGTTCTCGTACTAGGAATACTATATGTTCAACTGATTAAGAGCTAGGATTACTATCTAATTATGTTGTTTTCATGGCACATCTCAATTAGGTTGGCACCCGCAACTTAGCCCCGTCCTCAAATAAACGCAAAAATACGTTTGCACAGTCCGTGAAACAAGCAAAACCAGCAAACTATGAGCCTAGCAAAAGCCATAACTACAATAACCCGACAAATCAAAATGAATAAGACTTGAGCAGAAGCTTGGCACTGTAGACCACCAAGTAATGTTACTTTTATATAATTATTTAAAGATTGATGACATGCCATTATATTAAAATTTAACTGATTTTCTTCTCTCCTTTTTTCCTTTCTCTCTCTTCCTAGCTATTTTTTCTATTTATCTGTACATCAATATGTAAATCATTATATATAAATAGCATTACTCGTAGACCACCATGGGCTACCGGGTGTTCTGCAAAGCCTTTGCACTAAATATGTGAAACTCTAAAATGTGTTCATGAAATATAATGTAAACATTTTACCCATTTATACCATATGTTCCATGGCAGAGCAAACGTTTTGGAAGACAACAATGGAACCACATAGGTCGAATCACTTTCTAGCCAAAGAGATGCCAACGATATTCTGGAAGACATGAATATTATTCCAATGTAGTTTAGTGTTGAAAATTAGAAACTCTAATTATATCTTACAAATTCGAAAGAGCAATGAAACTGCATTAAGGAAATAGATATAAAAGAACATGCAAGATTTATAAAAATCCATCTCAATGTGAGAATATATTCTTATTGACTGCTACAATAATTCAATATGATGAATAAGTTTACAAGAAAAATTGCACACCCTATTTTTTGTAACCTCTCTATGATACAAAACTTAATGGAAAAAATCATTTGTACAAAAAATGGTTTACCAACTTAATGGAAAAAATCATTTGTACAGAAAATAGTTTACCACCTTCTTGACAGATACTCACATACTACGTGGGATCCGTGTGAAAAAAAAAATGATAAAAATGCTACCCTCCCCCGTAATGTGAGTGCTCTGTCGGGGAGGGTGTCAAACTCTCCCTGTACAAGTAGCACGATTGAAACTTAATGACAACTCCCTATATATAAGGTCATCTGCATATAGACTTCACACAGTGACAGTAATCAGAATTATGACAACTAAGAGTACGCCTGGTGATACAATTTATGGTTTAAATTGATCAATTTTTATTGATATGCAATGATTAAAGGTATAATCTCAAGGAAAAAAATGTATATCAATGATATGATATTCATTATTCTTGCTAGGTTTTGAAATTCTTAGACAAATATTGATAAGCAAGAAATGGGATTCTATATTATTTAGACATTATTATACAAATGGACAACTGTTTAATTTTATTCTCAATTGAAATAAGAAAAATAACCAACTGAATTCGATAGAAGTACCTTAAGCTGACCAACTATTTATCAGCTGAGAAGGGGCCAAGGAAGAACATCTTGAAACTTGTCTCCATTTTTACCTTAAACGAATTAGACAATACAATATAAAAGAGTTTCAGTTATTAAAATTGTGATGTATGGAAATTTGTTGCAAACAGCAATATGCAATATTATTTTTTCTTGAATATTCAATATGTCTTGAGAGCCTATTAAACCTCAATAACAAGCATATTAAAAAATAGGTTTCCTTTTGGGATGGATTTTATTAGTGGGGCTTAAATATTAGGCGATGTTTGGTACATATTATTTAAAACTCATTTATAAACAACATAGTCTTCTAATAAAATAATTTTGCACGTGAACATATAATATTCATACATTTTAACCACAGATTCTTCAAAAAATATCATTTTTCACTGAAGTATTATGAAAAAAAAAATAACGTTGATCTTGATGCCATTACACCATACATATTTGAATACAACACAAATTACAATTGTATCAAATATTACAATTTCAAGATGCTGAAATAAAATAACGATATCTTTCAGAACGATTATTGTTGAGTTAATTGATGATTCATACTTAAATGTCAACAGGAATGGATCCCCATTAATGATCTCAGGACAACCCAGGTCGAGTTTGGTTGAACCAAGTCGGATCCTTTTTATTTCCCATTATACTAAAAAAATGAAATTAAAAGTCGTGTACAAATATTTCACAAATAGCTTGAAGTTCCTATTACTCCAAACAGGGTTTTTTTTTATTTTTTATTTTTTTTGTTGCAGGTAAACAGTTAACATGACGAAAGATCATTTAACTAAAATCTGAATCTAAATTCACTAACTTAAGCCTATAAATAGTTCTTTGACAATGCTTCAACTCCTCATCCCATATATCTCCTCTCTCCATATATCTCCTCTCTCTTTCTCTACTACTGTTTGTGTGTGTGTCTCACACAGGCACACAATGGCTTTCTTAGTGAATTTTCTTGCTTTCAATTGTCTCTTCATTTTTTTCCACTACTCATCATTTGCAGCCAATGTGAATTACAATGTTCAAACTTTGGGAGCAAAACCAGATGGAAAAACAGATTCCACAAAAGCATTTTTGAGAGCATGGACCTCAGCCTGTGCCTCTGTACAGCCAGCCACCATTTATGTGCCATCAGGAAGATTCTTGCTTGGCGCCACAAGTTTTTCAGGCCAAAACTGCAAAAGTCGGGCTATAACGCTACGCATTGATGGCACTCTTGTAGCTCCATCTAATTATAACACGATTGGAAATTCTGGTACCTGGATCAAGTTCAAAAGAGTGACTGGAGTTTCTGTCATTGGTGGAATCCTAGATGGCCAAGGGGCTAATTTGTGGGCTTGCAAGAATTCCGGTAGGAGTTGTCCAAAAGGATCAACGGTATGTTAATGAGAAGAAAGTGGACTTTTAACTATCATTAGAAATAGTACTATAATTCGGCCATTTCAATTTTTGCTTTAGTTGAAATACAGTCTATACTTAGCATATTTTTTGTCTTCTACCTGGACCCAACGTCGGAGTTTGGATTTCCCAACCCGTAGTCAAAAGATGTACAAGTGGGAAAGGGCGAGACAACCTTACCTCCCAATTACATCTACGGAAAAGGGAGGAGTTTTGAAAAAGCACTAAGCCATTGTTTGTCTTCCTTTAAAACAAAATTCTTTGATTCTCATACTCATTTCCAACTACATATTCACGTAATAAAATATTTTGCACGACTTTTTCCTACTTTCTAACTACATATTCTCCAAAAAAAATCACCATTCAAAACATCATTTTTTCCAAATAATGAACAGGACTAAATTAGCTTTACATATTAAAATACATAAGTAGTTCATTAAACTAGCTAGAATATTCAGCCATACAAAACAGGTTTACCAAAAAAGTAAATGACATGATTGTATAAATGCATACTGATTTATATGTTATAGTAAACTTGTATGTAATAATGTACTTTCTGATTGTATCTTCAATACAGACACTGGCTTTCTACAATTCCAAAAACATTAGGATCAGTGGATTATCTTCAATAAATAGCCAGAAGTTCCACATTCTGGTTTATGGAAGCCAAAACGCCAAGCTTGTGGGAATAAAAATTTCAGCGCCGGGAAACAGCCCAAACACCGATGGAATTCACGTGGAGAAATCAGCACGAGTCACAATTATGAACTCAAAAATTGGCACTGGGGATGATTGTGTCTCTATAGGCCCTGGAACCTCCAACCTGTGGATTGAAAACGTTGCCTGTGGGCCCGGCCATGGAATAAGGTACTAGTTTTAGTACTTTGTACTAATATATAGTCCACAATGGATACATTTATGTCATCTCAATGATTTACTTTCCTACCTAAATGTGTGGTATAAATTAAGTACTTAATACCTAAGTTGATTAAATTGTGTGCCTTTTGCAGCATTGGGAGTCTAGGGTGGGAATTGCAAGAACCTGGAGTGCAAAATGTGACAGTGAAGTCAGCTACATTTACAGGAACTCAAAATGGGGTGAGGGTGAAGACATGGGCCAGGCCAAGCAAGGCATTTGTTAAATATGTTCTTTTCCAGCATATTGTGATGGTTAACGTTGAAAACCCAATAATTATAAACCAAAATTATTGTCCCGACAACAACAATTGTCCTAATCAGGTAGTAATCGTTTTTGTAGCATTATAAATTTTATTGTTACTCTTATTTCTATCGGAAAAAATTCGAACCCCTATCCCTATTCCCGCTTATGTATATAATATCCGATCAGTTAGCCAAAAAGTCGCGAAAATTAGAAGATTGAACTGCCAATTAATTCTGAAAAAGGGTTTTATTTTATTTTTTCAGGTTTCTGGTGTAAAGGTTAGTGACATAACTTATCAAGACATTCATGGGACTTCAGCAACCGAAATTGCAATGAAATTTGATTGCAGCAAACGATCTCCATGCAGTGGTATTACCTTGAATGATGTTAAGCTGACTTATAAAAACGAACCGGCTCATTCATTATGCATTAATGCCTATGGGAAGGTCTGTTGATTAGTTCAATCAACAACTGCTTGTATAATTAGAAACAATTGAAAGACTTGTACTTGAATAGGACTACAGATCCTTTATATAAAATCTCGGATGCAAAATTAAGAACGACTATGGACGCAATGCATCTAGTACGAGAAATAAGTTCATATGAATGAAAGTGAAAAAAAAAAAAAAAAGCTTGTACTAATTAATTCAAGCATCACAACCTGTTATTAAATTACCTTGATGAAGTGCAAGAGTCGAAAGAAAGAAAAACACCTTAATTTATTTCCGTTGAGCCCACAGGAAAGGAACGAAAATTGTAAGAACTTCCAAATTTTATATAATTAATCAAAAAACAACCAAAGACAACTTCACTTAGAAGAGTCTAAATACCAACAAATTAAGAGAAACCCTAGAAAAACCACTCATCTATTATTGCTCAAAACACCCTCATTTAAAATAGAAATAAAATATTAATTAGACGGATAATTATATCGATCCGCATGTTCGATATGCAATGTTCTGACGCCTAAAATGTCCTAACACTCAAGTGTTCTCTACTTATTATAATCTAAATTTTTATCAAAGTTAAAGTCAACAAAGAATTTTAACAATATATTTATGAGATCCATAACTTTTCAACCATCCAATCATTAACTTTTATCAAAATTTGTTAAAAATCTGATTTTAATCTCCACCAAACATGGGTTATATATTTCTTTCCCAGTGTTGGTCCACAAATATTGTCAATAAGGCTCGACTAGAATCATGCTCCATCGATGCTAGTTCTAACTCAATAATCAATACGGCATGATGTGTTAGATTATATTTTCAAACAATGTCATCTTGGACATCAATTGTTGGATCGAACAAGGATATTACATACTTAGTGTTCATGTTGGTCGCAAAAAAATAAAATATAATATAATATAATGGGTCGAAAGCTCAATGATTGGACTACATTTTGGTGCTGAAGTTCACACTTCACACGCACCAGCATGCATGGACATTGCATACATAGAGTTGATGTTCTTAGCAAAAAATGCAAATAAAAAATAAAATGGGGTCAAAAGCTCAATGTTTGGACTAAATTTTGGTGCTGGTGTTTGCATGTACCAGCATGCTTAGGGGGATGCACGCACGCACGCACAACACTCCCGTTAGGCTTGTTTTTTGGTGCTGGTTCACGTTCCGGGTCTGATTAAGTCGTGACTCTTAGGTTTTTCTGTTAATTTCAATAGTAAATTACCTTAGTAAATTACCTTTAATCGTTGTGATTTAGGGAAAAAGTTGTATACAACTTTATATGTAGATAGATGAATTGTTGATCATGATGATTGATGTTGAAGAATTTTTTGTCTTTTTTTCTTTCCCTCTATTGGTTAAACTTATTTTGTTCAACTTTTGTTTTTTTTTTTTTTTTTAATTCTTCTTGCTTTGTATTTCCATATACTGCACAAAGAAGTACAAATATTTTTGTATAAATTAATTACATAGATTCCACTGTGCCTTGGAGGCTTATTTCGATCCCTTGTTCACTCTTTGGGTTAAACAAAAATATAATCTTAAAGAAAGCGTAATCGGTGCCTCATAATCTATCATCACTTACAAATTTTGCAGTAAATTTGTTTAAATTAGAAAGATTTGACGGCGTAAACTACCGTAGATCACAACCCACAAAGTATTATGTATATTATAACATCCCCATTCAGTTAATTTGTTTAAATTAACTGAATAAACAAATTAACTGAATGAGGATGTTATAATATACATCCGACAAAACTGCCGTTACTTAATAGGAACACACTATGGTAACACGAGGGTTGACAGCCCCCTTGACCAAACCCCACAAATAGGGGGTGGGCCCGCTTTTTTACACAGCCCCATCCCCTATTTGTGGGGTTTTGTCAAGTAGGCTGTCAACCCCCGTGTTACCATAGCGTGGTCCTATTAAGTAACGGCAGTTTTGTCGGATGTATATTATAACATCCTCATTCAGTTAATTAATTGACAAATCAGGCAGCATGCAAATTTTTTTTCTCCAAAGCCTGGAAGTTTGGCCACAGCAAGCAAATTTCAGAAATTTGGAGGGTAGCCAGCCAGCCACCATATGGATGGTGTTCGCTTAAACAACAAGTGTACAAATCATGATAAATAATAGATATTTGAGTTCGAAAATTGTCCCCACAGCAACCTAATATCTATTATCAATTTTTATCGTAAATCTAACTTTAATCAAAACTAATGTGGTAACTAAATAATGATTTAAAATTTGTGTTTAACTAAAATTACACTGGACTAATTTAACTAAATATATTGACGCTTGAAGACGTTTTGAAGATTTTTGGGATTAGGTAGTTAAGAATTTCGACTTCACTTAGGTTAATTAACATTGATTCATTCAACCTATTTTCATGCGTGTTAAAAATCGAATTAACCACTTTTAGCTATTGATATCTCCAAGTAAAATTAGCTATATTCAAATGCTCGAATTTACTACATCCTTATGTAAAATCATACACATATGAACGCATTAATTCGAAGAAATTCAATGAACATTGCATAAACTAGAAGAATATCTCTCGATCTCTTATCAAAATGTCACTTATTGCACGAGTTATAAGGATATACCATATTTTATACAAATTTTATATGGTATCAGAGCATAGATTCTGAGCAACAATGTCTGGACAAAACAGTGGTAAAAACAACATAGAGGCGATGACAACCCAATCGGATCTCATGGCTCTACAGCAATCCGATCATCCCGGTTTAATACTCGTTTCTAAACCACTTGATGGAAACAACTATGGACAATGGAATAGGGCTATGAGAATCTCTCTAATCGCCAAGAATAAACTTGGTTTCATCGATGGCAAAACCAAAGAACCAGAAGGAGATGAGAAACATCAGATGTGGGAACGAAGCAACCATATGGTGCTTTCTTGGATACTGAATTCGGTACATCAGGACATCGCCGAAAGCGTCATGTACTCCGAATCGGCCACAGAGGTGTGGAACGACCTGCGAGACCGGTTCTCTCAAGGTAATGATGCACGTATATATCAGATTCGCCAAGAGATTTCTGAACATCGACAAGGCAGCCAATCGGTATCGGCTTATTACACTAAGTTGAAGGCATTATGGGATGAACTGGGTTCTTATCGAGACCCAATTAAATGCACTTGTGGGAATGCTAAAATTCTGGCTGAAAGAGATGAGAAGGAGAAGGTGATGCAATTTCTAATGGGGGTGAACGATTCCTTCTCGACGGTTCGTGGAAATATTTTAATGGTGAATCCTTTCCCAGATACTAGAAGGGTTCATGCTATTTTAATGCAACATGAAAGGCAAATTGAGGTTACAACGGATCGTGAAGGGCAGCACTCAATCAATTGGCAAAAATCAGGAAGTTGGAGATCAAACCAGAAGAACAATAATTTTTCGGAAAATTCGCTCAGTAATGTTCGGTCGACCGGGCGGTCGACCGAAATTCGCCTCAGACAGGATCGGTCGACCGAAAATCCCTACCGGTCGACCGGTGCAGCGGGATCTCAGAAACACTGCAGCTACTGTGAGATGATGGGGCACAATGTCGATACCTGCTACTTCATCCATGGCTTCCCTCCAGGGCATAAATTTCATGGAAAAGATGTAAGGCCCCGAAACAAACGGTTCACAAACGCCTCCATCACCTCTAATCTTGATTCCAAGGAAGGAAAGATACTTACCACCAAAGAATATGAGCAAATCATGTCGCTCCTGAACAACAAGACCGGTAATGATAAACCTTATGTTAACACCTCAGGTATCAATCACTCTACTACCTCTTTAAGTAATTCGTGGATTATTGATAGCGGAGCCACTGATCATGTGACGAAAGATGGAGTCGTTGAAAATAAATTTATGCCTAAACAAAATGCTGTGCACTTACCAAATGGGGGGCTGGCTTCTATTAAATCTATTGGTGCAGTTAAATTGAAGAACGATATGATTGTTGATAATGTGCTTTATGTTCCCAACTTCAAAGTTAACCTGTTGTCTATCAGCAAGCTCACTAGAGAGTTAGGTTGCTATGTGACATTTTTTCCTGATTTTTGTGTCATGCAGGATTTGACTACGAAGAAGACGATTGGCTTGGGAAGGCAGAGTAACGGCCTATATTATCTTTCCCAAAGACCACAAATACACCATACTACTAGTGGACCAACCAACCTATGGCACAGACGACTTGGGCATCCTTCAGTCTCACCTCTTCAATTCTTAGCACAAAATACTTTAGAAATTAGTTTTGATTCCCACAATGTTTGTGATGTTTGTCCTCTAGCAAAACAATCTAGATTACCTTTTAAAGTCAGTCAAATTTCTAGCAATAAATCATTTGATTTAATCCATTGTGATATCTGGGGACCTCATAAAATTTACTCTTATTCTGGCGCTAAATATTTCCTTACAATTGTTGATGATTATTCTCGTTATGTTTGGTACATCTTATGCGCCATAAATCTGAAACTCAAGGCATAATTAAGAACTTCTTTACTTGGGTTAAAACTCAACACAACTTGACCATCAAAGCCTTACGGTCTGACAATGGCCAAGAATTCCTATCCTTGCAAACATTCCTAGATGAAAATGGCACTACTTTCCATAGGTCTTGTCCTTATACTCCCCAACAAAATGGAGTCGTGGAGAGAAAACACCGTCACCTCCTCAATGTAGCCTGTGCCCTTAGATTTCAAGCCAATCTTCCGTTAAAATTCTGGGGGGAACACATCAAAACCGCTTGTTACCTTATCAATCGGATTCCTTCACCATTGTTGTCACATAAAACACCATATGAAAGACTGTACAAGAAGCCCCCTCCTTATTCCCATTTACGTGTCTATGGTTGTCTGTGCTATGCCACTAACCTTAAACCCAACCACAAATTTGATCCTCGTGCCAGCCGGTGTGTGTTCCTTGGCTACCCCTCAGGACAAAAGGGATATCTCTTATATGATCTCAACGATCGAAAATTAGTGGTGTCCCGAGACGTCGTGTTTCATGAAGATACTTTCTCATATGCTTCCCAACAGCATGAGGACACCAACTCCATCCCGTTGCCCCAATTCACGCCTTTTGACATTGAAACATAAAATTTATCACATCCTGACAGCCACCATATACCCGAAACATCCACTCTGCCTGAAAATCCCGATACTTTGTCTTCCGGTCGATCGAACGCACCTATCGGTCGACCGAACCTACCTGCAGCCAGTTCATCAGAAACCCCTGCACCTAGTCTTGCTCACTCTCCCACAGATCAACAAATCCAGCAGCCAATACCACCAAATGACCACCTTCGACGTTCTACAAGATCAACTCAACCACCCATTCGCCTCCAGGATTACCTTGTCAACCATGCTCTGCCTACTCAAGCCGGGTCTCTTCCGGCCAAATCCAACACTCGACACCCCATATCACGGTATTTGTCATATGACAACCTTTCTTCTCTTCATTATGCTTATATACACAATATTTCACATGCTGTTGAGCCTGCATCATATGAGGCAGCCTATCAGGACCCCAAATGGGTGGCTACTATGACAGATGAAATTCATGCCTTGGAAGAAAATCGCACTTGGTCACTTGTCCCACTTCCTCCAGGACATCACCCTATTGGTTGTAAGTGGGTGTTCAAGATCAAATTTAACTCTAATGGTACAGTTGAACGGTACAAGGCCCGGTTGGTGGCAAAGGGATTTACACAACGAGAGGGGATTGATTATACTGACACCTTCGCTCCAGTTGCCAAGTTGACTACCGTACGATGCTTACTTGTTGTTGCCTCCATACGGAATTGGACGCTCCATCAGATGGATGTGCATAATGCCTTCCTCCATGGCCACCTTGATGAGGAGGTCTATATGACTCCCCCACCTGGGCTTCGTCGACAGGGGGAGACACTTGTATGTCGACTTCATAAATCCTTATATGGTTTGAAACAGGCATCTCGCTCTTGGTTTCAAAAATTTGTTTCTGCTGTCATTCAATTTGGGTTCAAACAGGCAAACGCAGACCACTCACTCTTTACAAATGTTAGTGGAGATTCATTTACAGCCATTTTATTATATGTGGATGATATGGTTGTCACAGGAAATGATAAAGAAGCAATTTCTACTACGAAAGCATTTCTTGCATCCCAATTCAAGATAAAGGACCTTGGCACATTAAAGTACTTTCTCGGAGTAGAAATCGCTCGCTCAAGATCAGGAATTTCGATAAATCAAAGGAAGTATACTCTTGACATTCTTCAAGAAGCCGGGTTACTTGGAGCAAAACCAGCATCATTCCCCATGGAATAGTCATTAAAATTGAATTTAACAGATGGACAGTTGTTGAAAGATTCCACATACTATCGACGGTTGGTTGGGAAGCTCGTTTATCTCACCATTACTAGACCGGAGATCTCATATACGGTCAACACACTCAGTCAGTTCATGCAGGCACCTAGACAACCCCATCTTGATGCTGTTCACCGATTGCTTCGATACTTGAAAGGGGCACCAGGACGAGGATTATATTTCCCATCAGAAGGGAAGTTACAGCTAACAGGATTTTGTGATGCAGATTGGGCAGGAGACATTACTACACGACGGTCAGTTACGGGATATTGTGTATTTTTGGGAAATGCGCTCATATCATGGAGGAGTAAGAAACAAACGACCGTGTCCAAATCCTCAGCAGAAGCAGAGTATAGAGCGATGGCTTCCATTACTTGTGAGCTTACATGGTTTAAGACAGTTGCTCACAGACTTATGTGTAGATCATCCACAAGCAGCGATTTTGTATTGTGATAATCAAGCAGCGTTGCATATCGCTGCGAATCCAGTATACCATGAAAGAACGAAGCACATTGAAATAGATTGTCATATTGTTCGTGAACGAATTGCCAAGGGAGAGATCAAGACCGCCTATGTTCCAAGCAACGATCAAGTTGCAGATTTATTTACTAAGGCATTAGGCAAGGAGGCTTTCCTGCACTTCACTCGCAAGTTGGGCACTTTTGACATACATGCTCCAACTTGAGGGGGAGTATTGCAAATATTAAGTTACCATAATATTAACTTACCATATGTATAGGATCTCTATATTAGGTAGGATTCCTATTGCTTTGTACACAAGTTAGGGTTAGTATATAATCTTTGTAATTCTCTTCTTTGTATATTCATTCATTCAATATACATAAAAACATAGAGGTATTATTCTCCTCTCCATATCTCTCTTTCTCTTCACATATTTTATACAAATTTTATACAGTCTCAATATTGTCCATAAACCAAGCAATTTAATATCATTAAATACACAATAAGCAATTAACACATAATTAAAGTAGCATGAAATCATTTGAATTAAATAAACATTAAACATGAACTACATTGTCATCCTAACAATAATTATCTAGCCATTCGTAATTGCGTAATTAAACAATAGAACGTAAAAAATTCATCGGGTTTAATACAACGAACTAAGAAGAGAATACAAGCTATTGTTGATATTCACAAAACAAATCTCAACGATAGAACTTCAATCTCTCCGGGAAGATAATTATAGATCTCCCGACAGATTGTTAAAGTTCAGCCTTCAAATCCCAACTTAAAGCCACACATCTTGAGAATTTAAGATTGAATCTATATAATTTTCCTCGAGAATGCTTCTCTAATTTCTCCCCCTAGATTAGAATAAAGACTTCCCATTTATGACCTCTATTAGGCCTAAAATCGAGCCACAATTGGTGTAGAACCAGAAGTTGAATTGTAGGAACTCTACATTTTTTTCATTGTGATCGAGTTTCGATCACACGGTTAATATATATATATATTAAAAATGTTTAACTCAAAACAGACAACCTATGGAAGAGACACAACTATTGGAATTAGTTTCTATATTTGAAGAGATGCGTCTATTGAAAAATAATAATGTCAAAACCCACAATATTTCATATAGAAAGACACACATTTTCAGCAAAATAATTTCTAGAATATTTCATAATATTCTACGTAATTTTCCAATAATTCACTTATTTAAGTGGCTTAAATTTGGCTTAATTTTCCATCCACCAAATAACAATTTCCACATAAATAATTAAGAATTGATCAAAACCAATTTCATATACAAATTTCCAACAAGATGTTCAATTTCTTCCTTGATAATTATAGATCTCACCACAAATTGATAAAGTTCAGCCTTCAAATCCCAATTTAGAGCCACAAATCTTGAAATTTTATTATTGAATCTATGTAATTTGCTTCAAGAATGCGTCTCTATTGTCTCCCTCTTGATTAGAATGAAGAACTTCTATTTATAGGCATATAATTAGGTCTAAAATATAGCCACAGTTGGGGTAGAATCTAAAGTTGAATAGAAGTAGGAAATCTGGATTGTTTTCGTCACGATCGACTGATGGTGTGATCACGTGGTTTGTTTTGATAGCTAGCTCACTGTCCCTTATTGGTATGTTGCGATCGCTGCCTAGTAGAACATTGCGATTGCAATGGTTAAAGACTTTTCCGGTTCTGTGTTTTAGTCCCTGGATCACTTTATTGATTCATCCTGAGTCCGTTATTTGCAATTGAGGTCCTTCAAATTCCAAACTTGATATATTGTTTCGTAACTTTTAGAATCGTCCAACTTCGATCCTTTTTGGTCAATTCTTGTTCCTTTTTCTGGATGTCTTGTTTTTTAGGTCCTTTAAAAAAACATATACAGCATTGACATAGATGCCCTTCATTTCGTCAATAGTAATAACTTCAATAAAAGAATCATGCTTGGTGTACATATTTTTCACAGCATTGTTGACAACATGTCATGTGGCACGTTATCATTGGACAGTTTGAAAAATAATTTGTCTTTTCATCCAACATTTTTTGCCACGTACCAACATTGTCAACAATGTAGTAAGAAAATATTGTACAAATGAAATTTCCCTCAATAAAATATCGTGAAGAAGTCCACGCGTTGGCAGATGCATCCTCTGTACATTGTCAACAATGTTGTAAAAAATCATTGTACAAATGGGATTTCCCTCAATAAAATATCATGAATAAGTCCACGCAACGGCAGATGCATCCTCTGTACAAAGAATAACAAGAAAACCCCAACATCAAACAGAAGCAATCTAGGAAGTTTTGTTCTCTCGAGAGATTAATATCCCATCAAAATTTTATTTTGAATTATTATTTATTTTATCTATATCCTCAACCTCATTCAATGTGCAGAGAGCAAGACTTGCGCCTGTGTCCCCGGGACCATCTCCTTATAAGTAATTGGATAATTAAGTAATACTTTAAGCCAGAAAGAATATTCTTTCGAAAAATGTGATACGAGAATAAATTGAAATATCGTAACACAAAAATTTGTAAACACCCCACTTGAGTCTTGCATCGTTAATGCTTCGTTCATCTTACAAACCGATTTTACGGGTTTCACTCAATGTAATGGTAACAATTAGGTTGGAAAGGTATTTTTCAAATAACATCTTGAAAAGGCGAACTCTAGTCCGGCAAGCTGTTATTCCGACATAAGGTTAGAGCACCAACTCTTATTCTTCCTTTCATTACAAAAGCCCAGGAGCCGCAGGATAGTTAAACATCTAGTAAAGGAATTCTTAAACCTACCGGGCAAGCCAACTCACCTTCCTTATCAAGCTAGCAGTCACCTTAAGGGATCCCGTTTATTGACATAGACAAACGGGTCTCTTAAAAAAGAAGTTGGGCAGCTGGTACAGCGGAAGCAAAAAAAAGGGATCGGTAATAGCCTCATTGGCTAAGCAAAATAAAGCAGGTTTTGAATCCTCAAAATAAAACGAAACGACGATAGGAGCCCTAGTCAGATTTACTTTTTTTTTTTTTTTTTTTTTTTTTTTTGTTGGATTAGAGCGGGAAGTATTTCCTAATGATGCAATACTGGCCTCAATTTCTTAGTTTTCAGCTTGAGGATCTTTTCTTAATTATAAAGGTTTACAATTTCTTGGTCTAATCTTGGAGGATTTGTACACTTTGCCGTCAAGCCTATTTATTACATAATCTCTCAATCGAGGTATTACTCCTTTGGGGAATTCAAACAAAAAAAGAGTGAAAACATTTAAGTTTTTCACTCTTATTGCTTTTATTTAAATTAATGGTCAAAATGCATGCCACTTCATGATCTGTCAACAAAGGTGCAAACAATATCTGTGCAGTTAGCATAATTGTTTTTGTTTTCCTATGTACAAGAAAAATGTAAGACGAGAATAAATTGGAATATCGTAATACAAAAATTTGTGAACACCCTACTTGATTCATGCATTGTTGAGGCTTCATTCGTCTTACAAACTGATTTTATGGGTTTCACTCGATGTAAAGGTAACAATTACAATTTCAAACAAGCTTCTGAAGATGCCCTTCGTTTTGGATAGGATGATTTGGAAATGGTTTATTGTAGGGCATGTGTCCTTCCACGGACTGATGTTAAAATGAGAGTTTTACTCGTAAACTTTGCTCGTAATTGAATGAATTTTTCCTCAAATACCTGTGAACATTATATTAGGGAATTGTTTGCAGAAGTCACATGCTAATATGAGCCTAGAATTTATGGTTTGCTGCGCACTTTATGGATCTTTAATCAATAAATAGAATAAACTCTATTATTATCCGTTCCTCGTGGCACATTCTTGATAAGATCAGTCACATTTACCGGTCCATGCAGAAACAGGATCCAGTTTGCAATACATGGAAAACTTGTTGCTCCTGATAATTATTATGCTATCAGCAACTCGGGATACTGGATTCAGTTTCATAAAGTCAGTAGGTTATTGATTATCGGGGGAACAATCGATGCCAAAGGTGTTGGTTTCTAGTCTTGCCGAAGACGTGGACAAAGTTGCCCTCAGGGAGCAAGGGTAAGTCACAGTTATCCTAGTCGGACAATGCTACATGTACATCAAGGATTATATAATGTCACATGTCAGTCTATCGTTTGTCAATTTTTTTCATCTAATCTTTTCCCTCCACATCATTTCAGACGCTTCTTGTAGCTGTTTTTTCTGCACAAATTGCAAAATCCTAGTCCTATATACTGTCTATAATAATTTTATGTGCTATTCCTGGCTAAACTTGTGCATATTGAACGCAATCAATATCATTGCAGTGGTGCAACAACGTACTTGTTCACGGTTCGACATCGTTTAACAGTCAGATAATGCACATTTCGATCAACCGTAGCAATAATGTGAAGATACAGAATGTGAAAATAAATGCTCCCAGTGGAAGCCCCAACACTGATGGCATTCACGTTGAGTATTCAATGGGTGTTACAATCACATACAGTACAATTAGAACTGGAGATAACTGCATATCACTTGGTCAAGGATCCATGAATGTGTGGGTTGAGCAAATTGGATGCGGCCCCGGACATGGAATCAGGTAAATAAGACTATTGTAAGTGTCTAGGTAGTAATGTCAATCAGACAGGACCGTTCCCGTCTGGATGACTTGCAGAGTTGTAAAGAAGCCTAGGCTGGCCGGGGGGTGGAGCTAGGATAAAAGATTTGTGTGGGCAAATTTTACAAAATTTTAATTATTTTACAAAATTTTAATTGTAAGGGCAAAATTGAAAATTAAAAAGAATTTTTTAAAAATCATATGCAAAATCTTGGAATATCTTAGTTTAAGGTCTTTAAAATTTAATTTTAGTGTGGGGCCCCATCCAGCATTGGGATGGCCCAAGATGGGTAGGCATCATTCATGGGCCAGCTGGTAATCGCCCGGCCGATCCAATAATGAGTTGGCTGCTACCAAGTTTAGGCAGCCTAGTCTACTTTGACACCACTAACTTTAACACTCCTGTTTTAACTTGTAAGATTAAATAAGTGGATTGATTAACTCATTATCAATAATTTTTTTTTTTTTTTTCTATTTTCACAGCATTGGAAGCTTAGGTAACGGTTTCAATGAAGGTGGAGTCCAAAATGTGACTGACAAATTCTGTTTTCACAAAGACACAAAATGGTGTGAGGTTGAAGTCATGGGCAAGGCCTAGCGGTGGCTATGCAAGGAACATTGTTTTTAAAAATCTCATTATGCAGAATGTTGGCAACCCCATAATCATTGATCAAAAGTATTGCCCAAACAATGTATGTCCTCATCAGGTACGATAACATAGTAAACTCGTTTATCACACAGTATTGAATAAGACTAGACACTTCAAAATCATGTAGATAGTATTATCCCATACATACATGCACATGAACGACCTAAATCGACTTTGATATTTGAAAGTCATATAAAAGAGAAATGGGAGATTTCTCTTATTGTTTCAATATTGAAGTGTTAAAAGGCATCCATTTTGTAGACCACTCGTCTTGTTAATTATTATGTTTGTCTTATTTGCCACATTACAACATGTTTAGTAGTTACAATTAATAAAACAATACATTTCTTAAAATCAGTCACTTTGTCACGTTATGTTAATTCTTTTGAAATCTAAGTCCTTAAGTCAATACATATTCTTTGATTGCGATTGAGACTCGAATACAGTACTTAGAATCAAGAAGCGATTTTAGGGGGGAAAAGATTGAAAAAATGTCAAACACTTTAGTGCTCAAAAATGTATACTCAAGTCAAGAAAATAGAGCTTATGTAAATATTTACGACCAGTCTCCGCCTCTTGGTTGAGAAAGTGTATTTGGAGTTGAAAATTATTGCAACAAAGTAAAGATTGTTGATTGAACTATTAGTCAATACAATGTACATGTAATGCAGCAGCATATTTGAATTGGGGTGAGATCAAAGGGAGTGGACTTGTAAGGGATTTCCAAGCGTGATTATGTGTGATATAGGATGGTTGTATTAGTTCCATAAGCTAGGGCTTTGGGGCAAAGTAATAACAACACTCTACATTGATTAATATTTGGGTTGGATTTCCCATGTTCGAGTCGACACTAAAATATTCTCATGAAATATGTACATAATGCAAGATCATGCTTGAAACGGGAATGAGTCCAAGGGGAGTGGACTTGGGATGGATATAACTTGGTGGCAAGTGTATTACTTGCATTGTTGGTGGATATAATTATCAACTTTATATGCAATGGTTCATTCGAGTGGATTACCTAACCTAGTTCAAATTACAAGCTAGTGTTGTTGTCATGCTTCATATGGTTTATATTAACCATGTTTTTTGTCGAAACAGTGTGACCAACTGGAGAAACGGCTCTACGTAGATACCTTCGTGCATGCTAGAGCACATCATTAGTCACTCATGGCCTTCTCCGATGGCATGAAGTTGGCCGCAAGCACTCCGACGGTCAAGTCAGTCAACAGTGATCAAATGTGTAATTCGAATATAAGGCAAAAGATGGAAGTATATGAATAGTGGAGCTAGGTATATGTTAAGAATGTAGAACATTGTCTTCAAATGGCTAAGTATGTAAGTTTATGTAGTGGCGGATGTGGTCCATGTGGAGTGGTGACCTACAGGATGAGAAGACACATGGCTTCAAGTTATGGCAGAGGCATACTATGTCTCCTAAGTATCAGTCTGTCAATCATAGGTTGATGGGCATTTAACGTTGTGAAATGTGGGGCGGTGACTTGACATTGACGTCAAATCAATTAATTATTAAGAGCCCATTTGGTGGAGATTTAAATTAAATTTTAATTGAAAAACTAGCCGTTAGTAGGTTCCATGCGTGAAATGAAAGTCAAACATAACGGCTGTATTGTCAATTAAAATTGGATTTAAATATCTACCGAACAAGTCCTAAGTTATGTTCAAAAAAGATCTCTTTAGGAGACGTGGGACAAAATCTGCTTTCATCATCTGAATAACTCGTCGCTTCAGATGTTTGTTGTGCGGCAGATGTGACACTCCACCTCAGGACTGACCCTTGGCTAAGAGCTTCGTGCTTATTCCCTGTAGCAATGCATGACACTTCGGCTTGACCATGGGAGTTAGCCTCGACATGACACCTCGATTGAAATGTTGCGTCGCCTCGTTGATTTGCGGGCCCGGTAAAAGGTGACGTGGAGTGTGGACCTTGATAATTTGCTTAATTGGCTACTATGGTAGTCGATTTGGTGTCTCTTCATAAGAGGCATAACAAATTATTAACACATAAATAATCAAATGATAGTACACAAGCAACTTTTACTTATCATGAGCCTTAATACAAAATTTGGTAAAATGGAGGCCTCAAAGTATAAGGTGGGAAGTGTTGAAAGTAAAATACATGCTGTAATCTTGCCATTTCGTTAACATATACATTCCGTTAACATAAAACTTATAAGGCGTAAATACCATGTTTAATTTCTTCTTCTGAATCAAATAAGTTGAAAATACTTATCACAAGAATAACCAAATAATTAGAGCTGTCGAACTTCTGTTTACCTGAATACTAGTACGTTCTTGTGTGCCGACTCCAATGGCATGCAAACATCTAGTTGAATTGGTTGAGACAAAGTAAACTAAAAATATAATAATATTAGTATGTCTAAGTAAGTAATAATTTTTTAAATAAAATCAAAAGATATGTAATCACATAACTTTTTTTTTTTTTTTTTCCTCCATGTTTCTCTTCTTTTTTAAATCACATTTTTTCTTGTTAAAAGCAAATTTCTGTACATCGGAGATCCTTTCATTTGTTGGTGGATGTTCATGTTGTCGAATAATTAAAGAACTAACGAATTTCATTGGTTTCATCAAGAGCTTTATAAAAGTCAACAATAATAGTACAAAAACTACTTGTCAAAGAATAAAGTTGTCAAAGAATACTTGTCAAAAACTAATTCTCGTAACTCCGGTGACATTAATACTTGTCAAAGAATAAAGTTGATTCATTTTTATTTATTTTTTATTGAAATTCGTCTATAATGTTCGATTGCACAGTTTTCATCAGAAATGATACTCATGTCAACAACACCATGTAATTTCATTTGCAACTTTTGACAATGTTAACTCTCATTGTCACATTTTCAATAATCATAAGTAACTTTTATCTTTTTGTGAGACATTTTATATCCTTCCCCCGAAGTCCCAAGATGTTTTTTTTGTGGAACTTTTTGAACGTTTAACCCCTGTTTGGGAATCATTTTAGCAAACCTTCAGTAAAATTCTTACTATTATACCGTCAGTGCATAATTTTGATTTTGGAGTCAATAATTATGACTTCAACAACCAGAATTTTGATTAAAATTAGGCAAGAATTGCGCCTAGATAATCACTTAGTTTCAAGGAAAATGCTATAGATACATAAGGGGGCACATAAGGGTGTTCATAAGTCCAACTAACATTACTAACCTAATCCACCCAAGATATTTTTTAGCATTGTTATGTTGATAATATTGTTTGTTAAATTTGAATTTTACATTTGAAAATTGGGATATTGTTTATTAAATTGGTTTAGTATTGCGTTTTTGTTTTCTTTGACTTTTTTCATAAATTATTTTTGTTCAAGTTGATGACTAGATCTATAAAAAATAATTTATTTTCCTGGTTATTAACCGTCCGAACCTAACTAACTTACATGGTTATGTTGCGGTTATGATATATCCAAAAATATTTATGGTTTAATGATGATTTTGGTCGAACCAAACTATTGCCATCCCTAGGGACCATGAACGTGGGCTTTTGTTTCAGCCCAATAGGATATTAATAAACCAGCCCATCCCGAAGTGTCAATATTATTTTGATGGGAAAATTACCAAGAACCCTACAATTAAAGATTAACTTTCATAAATAAGGATGTTAAGTTTAAAATTCAAATTTCAGGAGATAAATAAAATTATTGTAATCAATAAAAATTTAATTAAATCTAGCAATTTTATTTTCAAACCCTATCATTTTTCCAATCACTTTCTCTCTAACTAATTATTTTTCTCTCTCTATATATCTCCCTTCTCTATCTATCGCCTAGCCAAGTGCCCCACCCCTCACCCTTTCTCTATCGCCATCATCACTCATCCACCGGTCCCTCCGTGCGACAAATCTCATTCCTTCACCACTCTTCCTTCTCTCTCTTTACCCACCCACTCTTCTCATCCCTTACTAATCTCTAGCATTATCCACAGTGACGAAGCTTCTCATTTGGCCAGTGTTACTGCATCGCTCACCGCTTCTCAAAGCGCGGCAACGACAAGAAGTTTCACCGTCGACGACGTTACTGCAAGCTAAGTTGATTTTTTTCATTTCACAAAGATGTTGTTCTAGTCTTCTTCAGATTCCGATCTACTTCTTCAGATCGATATTGTTCCGATATTTTTCAAGAAGCAGCGGTACCCAGTCGTTGTGTGTGCAGATGGGTTGACATTGCTTCCTAGTAGTGGTGTGTGCAGTAGTAGGTTATTGTGAGGTGGTCTAGTGATGCGATATGTGTGCGGTGGTAGGTTGTGGATCTACCGATGATGGTTTGCGATGTGGATGGTTGTAGATCTACTATTTAGCTAGATTTTTGGGACGGTTGTTGGTGTTTTACAAATGGTGAAGGTCATTTTTCTGATCTGTGTGGTGGTTCTATTGTTGGTTGTAGTGTAGACGGTGATGGTTCTGTTGATAGTGGTGCAAGTGGTCGTGGGGAAGTAGTGCGCATTTATTTCTTAACGATATTGGTAATTGATTTGATCAATTTTTTGTTGATTGTGACCGATTGTGACTTAAGATTGACCTAGTCATAGATGATCACATTGAATACACATTTGATCACAATTAGTCACAGTTAGTCACATCGAAGATAAAGTTGATCGTGGAAACAAAGTCAGTGAATTGGTCGCATATAATACGGGTATGGTCAAGGATAACACAGTTATAAATCTGATCTACTATGCACTACTACAACCATCACATTTTTTTGGAGATTTTTCTATTAGCGTTGCCTGAGTAGTCGCCGGAGTAGTGGTCAGAACAGTTTATTGTAGTGGTCAAAGTCGGTGTAGTCGTCGGAGCAGTTTGCTGTAGTCGTCAGGATCGTCAGAATATTCGTCGGAGTAGTCGCCGGAGCAGTCGCTGGAGGTTGGTTGGTGTCGCCGGAGCAATCGCCTGAGGTGGATGGGGTGGAGACAGAAACATATGGTTTTGAATTTAAATTTTGGTGTGATAAGTGACTGGATGGGTTGGAAGTGGGGTGGGGTAAATAATTAATGTATATAATATTATAATTTAATATTTAATAAATTTATTTACCACCTGATTTTTGAAATAATTTGACAAGTTTGATAGTTTTGAAAAATAATTCTTAAATGTCGATTTTGTGTATTGTTCCCTATTTTGATTTCCTCAAAGCTTAAATAATTTGTTCTATGATAAATAAATAAATAATCTTATATTACTCTGATGAGAAAAATCGAAACTAGAAATTATTCTTGAGTGCTAAATTAATTTTCTTGGAAAACTAACAAATTCAAAGTCGAGTTGATACGGAATGAACTTCCATCTAACTTGATTCAAATCCAATGCTTGAGTACTTGAATATTTTATTTTTGTTTTAATATATTTTTAACGAAGTTAGATTGTTATAATAATTAGATCCAATGATCGACAAATGCTAGGAAGTTTTTTGTTTCATTCTAATGGGTGAATGAAGAGTTTAATATGTACAAATGAGTCTCAATCTAACACAACTAAACGTACATTTGAAGCAATTCTTTTTCAAGAAAATCAATTTTTTTGATGCAATTTCGTGGAACCCATAAAGAATAATTTAAAGTTGATCGACAAAGTGATAGTGGAACTTTTTGACTTTTTGATTTCCATGTCATCAAGCAATTTTTATCTAAACAATTACCACTGAAATAGTCACTTACTCTTTAAAGCCGTGACAAAATGAGAAACGTCGACATGTGTTTCTTGAGGCATGTTAGGGACATGTAATTTGACATATTTTTTTATCGCATGATTATTCATCATTAATTCAATTTTATGTTAAAATTGAAAGATAATTTAATGAGTTGATATGGACAACAAACAATGACATTGGACTGACTCAATATTCAATAATCTTAATAAATAAACAACTCAAATTCTAAATCAGAGAACTTGGATTCCTTTCAAAAGTGCACGACTTGTTTTTCCTTTGTACCGCTTTCATGTTGAATTTCACATAGGATCGTTTGATTAAAAAGAATGAAATTTAGGTGAAAAGAAAATAAATTATAGGGAATTGTTGTCTAGAGAACTTGTTTTATTGGAAATTGTCGATTAATTGTGTTTGATTGATATAATTTTTCGCCTGAAAAATTTTGAATGATTGAATCTTTTGATATTCGTTTGGCTTTGTTTTTTCATGAAAATTGTCCATTAAAGTGATAGAAGCTATTACAATTGGGGATATAATTTGTTCGAAAAAAAAAATCGAATATCATTCGTTTGAATTTGTTTTTCATGAAAATTGTCAATTAAAATGATATATTTTTTTATAATTGCGGCTAGAATTTGTTTCAAATGTCAAAAAAATATATAATGATAATAATAATTAAAAAAAAAAAACTCCACCTGGAAAATGGTGGGAAAGGTTTTTCATCAATTAGGTGGAATTTGCAGTGGGACCCACTAAAAGAAAGAAAACAAATTGTCGGGAAAATTTATCCTATCAAACATCAAAAAAGGTGAAAAATGGAAAAAAGAATTTTCACTTTCCATGGAAAAATATTGGTTATCAAACGGGGCCATAGTTAACTTAGAGCAATTGAAATATATTATCATCACATATTTATAAATGATAAAAATAGTACTTCATATTACATTCAATGAAATATATTCCCAATTATTTTCAATGAACTAAGTAAGGTTTTTCTTTTAAGGTTAGACCCCTTTCAATTTTATTTCTCTTTTGTTTTTAATAAAATAGGCCGCCTAATGTAGTTAATTTATTTAATTATTTTTTAATTATATTCTTAATCATCTTTCCAATATTATTTTATTAAATTTCATTTGTGGTCGTTGGAATTTATTGTGTCTCAATTGGATAATCAAATTTTAATTTTATTTCAAATTTGACAAATTTGTTATGCCCTTGCTTGATGCCCGTGGTAAAGAGAAATTTTGGTAAAATGTATTATGGAATATTATTTTTTTGAAAGAATGTGTGGTTAAAAAGAAGAATTTCTTTTTTTATTTATGTATAATATTATTTTATTGAAAAATGTGTGGTTGAAAGAAGAGAAATATATATTAAGCCCCTGTTTGATTCTCATTTTTTCGAAAATTCATTTTTCTCTCTTTCTTTTTAATCACACATTTTTCAATAAAATAATATTATACACAAATCCAAAATTTTTCCTTAATTTTTAACTATACATTCCCAATTAGGGGTGGACAAAATATTCAAACCAAATCAGACCAAACTAGAACCAAACCAAACCGAGTGGTTCGGTTCGGTTCGGTTCGGTTCAATTCTATGAAAAAAATGAATGATTTTGGTTCCTCGTACCAAGAACCATTTGGTTCTGGTTCGGGTTTGGTTCTTGTTCTAGAACCGAGAATCAAACCAAGAACCAAACTTAATTTATAATTTTATTTATATATGAATCTAATTTTGCATTAATTGAAGTCAGTCCAATAGCTATTATTTTTGTACATCCAAATGAGCCTATTGAGAATATTACTTCAAATTCAAACCCTCAAGTCAAGAGTCACAAACGGCAAACGCTGCCCTGTGCAGATCCCTCAAAATCTCAAATGAAGTAGCTTTTTCGGCTGAAGCTTCGACTCTGCAACCACCAATTTATCATTCCTCCTTCAAACCATCAGGGACAGTTCCTTTATGCATTCTTCTTTATGTAATTTACTAGACATTCTTCTTTTCTAATAAACAAAAATATATTAATGGATCGATTTGAATTTAACAACATAATAGATTTAAATTACAGATTTACATTATATCGATTTCTAACAATACTATTCGATTTGAATTTGTTCCATATAGGCACATACTGTATTTACAATACTGTAATCTACGAATAGTAATAAACAGTGTTGGAGGAATCAATGGAGGAATGGTCTAAAATCTGTATTCTTATTTGCAGAATCTGTATTTTTATTTTTTATAAAGGTTAAAGAATAAATGACCTTGCATGCATAGTTGGTGCCCTAACTTACGTTACACCTCGTTTGATATCCACGTATTATAGTATTGGAAGAACTTGGTGCCCTAGTTGATGTTCTTAGAACTTGGTGCCCTAATTGATAGTTGATATTATTAACTTTTGGCAAAGAAGCATTTGTTTATATTTTGTTTGTTAATTTAAATTTTTGAAAAATCTTGATGACTAATAATTTGAACTTGTTAAATATTGATACTTATATTTTTTATTTAAGTATATACTACTAATTTATGAATGTGGCGTAAGTCTGAAAATTTAAGTAATACAACTAGAACCAAATCAAACCAAAATCGAATGGATCAGTTCGGTTCGGTTTCATATCTTAAAAAAAATCAAGTGGTTCTATTATCAAAAAAATAATTGGTTTATTGTTCGATTCAGTTCTCTTGAAACCAGAACCAAATATAACCATGTCCACTCCTATTCCCTATCAATTAACTATTCAAATTGTATTATTTCTTCCAAAATGAGAATCAAACAAAAAAATTTGAAAGTGTCAAACAAGGACTATATTTCACTATCTATGTGACAATGTCTACAAAATGACAAACTGCTTAGCCGGCAAGCATATGATAATTATTTTTTCAGGTAATTGCAACGTGATATCCTAAAAAAGAAAATGATAAATGAGGGTCATGGCTATGTATTTAGATTAAAAAGTGAAAATGCTTTTTTTTTTTTTTTAAATAACACTAATGGTGTGGCATAGTGATAAATTAGCATACAACGGAGTAATTATGTGGAAGATTTATTGCGGTATGATTATGAATTATATCATTTTTTTTTATCAATTTGGAAGACGAAAAGTGATGTAGTTGTCAAATTCAAAATTAAATTAAATCCAACTACCCAAATTGAAAATCGATTGAAGTTGAATGATACAACTAAGTAAATTAAAATCTAGCGACCCAACTCAACTAAGACTTGGATTAAAAGTGTCCACAAATGAAATTACCCATATATGTTACTATGCCCTTGTTTGAGCCCCATTATTTTCATAAAAATTAATTTTCGAATAGTGTATTGATGGGAAATGTGCGGTTAAAAAATAAGAAATTTTTTTAAATTTACGTGTAATATTATTTTATTAAATAATGTATGGTTGAAATAATATCAAATCATCGTTTGTATTTCTTCTATTAAAAAAAAATGGGGCTCAAACATGGGCTATATTGCAAAATTTTATTAATGATTTTATTCTAGATTGTGACACTAACTATACTCTCTTGATTTAGATCAATAGAAAGAAAAACTTGGTAGAAACCTTGGTTAGGTAGCCAATTAATATAATTATTTCCTTGAATAGACTGGTCAAACTTATTCTTAGTAAATTGGTTGAATAATGCTACTTGAACAGAGGCATGCAGCACCCTGTTTGATTTTTATTTTTTTTTTAAATTATCAAATTATGTATTGACACGTGTTTCCTATTTTTTAGTCTGTCATTGAGTTTGCCGCTGTAGTATAATTGAAATTGGTTGGCCTCATTATCTTGGTTTTGACAACTCTGATGTTTTCAATCACATTCTTACAATAAAAAAAATTACACGTAAATACAAAAAAAATTCATACTATTTAACCACATTTTCTTTTAAAAAAATCACTATTTCAAAAATCATTTTTCAAAAATAATAATAATAACTTTTTTTTAATGGTTGTCTACTCTAGTAAAGTCTATGGATGAACAAAGTATCCTTAAAGTTGGATCTATTACTATTTCGAAACATAGTTAGTCTAAGATAATCAAGTATTTATTATCAGTTATCACGTTTAATTCAATTTTAAATTTAAACATGATAATATGATAACTAAAAAGAGACGTGTGAGGCGCTTATCTTTAATAATTTATCTATTGTCACGTCTCCTTTATCCACGTGTCATCGCTAAACTAAACTCTCTCTAGTTTGAGCTATTAATAATCCCAAGTATGGAAAATTCAAAGCTGACCTCACAGCTTAAAACATATCGACGTTGTAGTGTCAATTAGTTTAGGTCAAGTCCTTGTCTTGAACTAATTTTCTTATCTTTTAGGTACATGTCGATTTCACCGAGAATAATATGTATAGTCAATAAGATTCACACGTTTTTAGCGTGCATATACCTTACGGCTTTCCAAAGTTGTAATCGAGAAATACCAATTGAAGTTGAAGGTTTCTCTATTCCCGAGGGTTGTGTTCAACATTAGAATCGACTATAGAATCCTATCGAATAAGTCAAATGCATTAGTTATCCATCCAAAAATTGGACAATAAGAACTAGAAAACAACGACCGACTCTTAAAACTTTTTAGTATTATCGTCATTCCGATTGTTCTTATATGCTTAAGTTCATGCATGTATATTCTCAATAATTTTTTTTACAATTGTACCAAACAGGGACGGATTCAGGAAAAAAAATTAGCACGGACTAATATGAAAAAAAATTACACATAAAAAAAAATATATATATATAGTATTTGGGTTGGAGGACATTGCTCCCTAAATCCGCCCCTAGTACCAATGACTTTGTACAATCATAAAATATGAAAAATTGATGGACTATGTGATTAAAAAATTGTGAATTCTGCGAAATATACGGTTAAAATTAATTATTGATTTTAACTTAAATTTTTATCCCTTTTTTTAACAATACCAAACAGAGATTAATGTGTATTTCTGTAAATTTGCCAAATGAGAACTAGATTTTTCTCTAATTCAGGAGCCCATGTTGACCGTTGAAAAGTATACAACATCGGACGGCTGGCAGTGGGATTTGTCGTAACTAAAAAAGTAATATAATATAATAATTATACAGATATAAATTAATAATAATAATAATTTTACTCTAATATCCAGAGAGCGTCACCTCAGATTATTCACAACCACTCTTACCTAACTATCACTTCTTATCCAAAATTTGACAGTAAATTAGATTTATTTTTTTTTTCCTTCCAAGGTCCGAATTTTTTAAATTTTTATTTATTTTTTATTTTATAATAACCTCGTTTATAAGTTCAAAATCCGTTAAACAGAATCATACAATTCTTATTATATAATAAGAATTTGACAGTAAATTAGATTTATTTTTTTTCCTTCCAAGGTCCGAATTTTTTTAAATTTTTATTTATTTTTTATTTTATAATAACCTCGTTTATAAGTTCAAAATCCGTTAAACAGAATCATACAATTCTTATTATATAATAAGAATTTGACAGTAAATTAGATTTATTTTTTTTCCTTCCAAGGTCCGAATTTTTTTAAATTTTTATTTATTTTTTATTTTATAATAACCTCGTTTATAAGTTCAAAATCCGTTAAACAGAATCATACAATTCTTATTACATCATTCTTTTTTCAAGATTCAATAGTTGTACGATTTTCATAAGAAGCTAATGCGTGGTTTGAGTTCAAATCATTATTCGTTTACATGAAGGTTAATAATTAAAAGTGTTTGTACACATTCGTCTTAGGGTTCTCAACTGATACTTTGATAAACTTTTGAAAAGGGTAATTACATTTACACGACAATTTTTATTTTTTTCATCACATTTTAATTACACTAAAGGTTCTCAATATTTACTCATTATAACATTTATGTCCTTAATAATTTTCATGACATTTTTACCCTCAAACTTTTCATTGATTTACACATTTTATATTTGATAACAGTTTATGTCCAAAAGTCCGTTAACATAACGCATAACAACTTATTATTTCAACATATTTAAAAATAATAATAAAAAGTACAAAAAAATATTTTTCCCTCATTTCAAAACATAAAAACAAAATATTTTGGTTTAAATTATCATCAAGAATAAGATGTACTAATTAATGAAAAATTTAATATAAGAATTCAACGAAAAAATCATAATAATAATAATAATAATAATTGCTATAACTTGTAAAGATTAAGGAGCTTAACTAGAATTAACTTGTGGTGTAACTAATAAAAATTATAGTGGCAATATAATCAACCTTTAAAAAATTATAAATTTTTATGAATTTCATAGATTTGAATAGATTTTCATAAAAATCTAATTAAAAATAGTGAAATTTAAAAAAAAAAAAAAAAAAAAATTCTTTATATGTACTTTTAAGCTTAAAATACATCCAAATCTTTTAAAAATATTCTATTAAAGAAATCCTTATTGTTATGAATGAAGCAAGATAATTGCAAGATGAAATAAATCAATCACAAACAAAAACACCAAGATTTTACATGGAAATCCAAGAAATGAAAAAATCACGGACGCTAGATCAAGATCAATGAATGTTGTTACAAGATTTGATGCACTCTCACGTCTCAACTAAATCTGATTTGGTTCTAATGTTACTAAGAGACTACAAGAGGTGGAGTGTATATAGAACCTCAAATTCTAGCATTTTAGATGATTAGGAATCAAAAAATTCATCAGAATCGCAAAACTATTTCTGGGCAGATAACATCGCCGCTCAAGCGGCCTGGGCAACGCTCGAGCTGCATCTCAGGTCAAAAACATCTCCATCACTCTGAATGGTGGCTAGATGCCTAGATGCGATGCTTGGGCTCCCAATCTCTTTCCAAACCATATCAAATTCATATTTTGACTTTTTTGAAGAATATTCAACCAAAACAGTAATTCCTAATGGAATTTGGGTCCCATTCAACACTTATAAATTCATGAGTTATTGATTATACCTACATTTTAAATAATTTGATTGAAAATCATTAAAATTCCAAGTAGAATGCATTTTATCAAACTATATCAGAGTATCATCCAAATCAATCTACACAAGAACAGCTTGCATCTTCATTTGCTATAGCGAAAATTTCGTATTGCGATCCAATAGCATGATATCATATTTCATCGTTGCTACGTGAAAAATCAACCTTTCTTTGATACATGTTTATTATGAATAAAGCAAGATAAATGCAAGATGGAATAAATCAATCACAAACAAAAATATCAAGATTTTACATAGAAACCTAAAATAAAATAAAAAAATCATCACGTGCAAAAGAGGAGAATTCGCTAGATCAAAATCAAGATTAATGATTGTTGTTCAAGATTTGATGCACTCTTAGAGGGTGGCAAAATGGCCGAATAGCTCGTCGGCTCAGCTAGTCGAAGCTCGGTCCATGAACATCTAGCGCTCGTCTTGGGTGGCAAAGGGACCGAGTAGCTCGTTGGCTTGGCTTGTCAAAACTCAGCCCAGATGGCCCCGGACGAGCCCGAGCACGAGCTAAGAGAGGTGCTCGTTTGACGAGCCAATCAAGGCTCAACTCATCAAGCTAGCCCATGAGCCTAAAATTCACGAGTCGTGGGCTCGTTAAAAATGTGAACCAAAAAAAAAAAAGGGGGCACGACTCGTAAGCTAACGAGCTTATGGGCTGAGCCGAGCAGCCCATTGCCATCCCTATACACTTTCAACCAAATCTAATTTGTTTCTAATGTTATGAAGAGACTACATGACTTGGAGTATATATAGGACTTCAATTCTAGTGTTTTAGATGAAACAGGAATCAAGAATTTCATTATAATCACAAAACTTTTTATGGACGGATAACACTACTGCTCGAACAGGCTAGTGAGTGGCCACCGAGCGGCCAAGGTAGCGTTCAAGCTCTGTGTTCATAGTGCTTAGGTGATATATCTTTGGAGAAAAACCTTCAAATCACTCCAAATGGTGCCTGGTGCCTGGTGCCTAGTGCCCGAATGACGTTTAAGCGCCCGTTTTTGTTGAAACCATGTCAAATCCATATTTTGACTTCTTCAAGGGCTCTTCAATCAAAACACTAATTTCTAATGAAATTTGGGTTACATTTCAACACTTATAAATTTATGAGTTATTGAAAATATCTAAATTTTAAAAGATTTCATTGAAATTCATTAAAATTTGAATTTGAAACGCCTAGATTTTAATGAATTTCATTAGATTTTCATTTGAGGATATCTGAATTTAGAAAAAAACAAAAAACAAAAAAAAAAATTGAAAATCCATTAAAATCTCATTTGAACACACCACTTAAATCTTGTCTTGAATCCAACTAGCTGAAGAACTTAGCAAGTGCTTTGAGGACATCAACATGGTTGTAGAATAAATAATCCAAAAAAAAAAATAGAGATAATAACATGGGATAGAATCTCATTTGATTATCAGTGGGGGACCCCACCTTACCTTACATTATTGCAATGTGCCAACAGCCTACTGTGTCTTTTTTTTCTGCACTTCCATGGCGGCCAACTCCCTACTACAATATAATTGCAAGAATGAAAATGCACAACCAACAAAAAACTAAAGTAGCACAGGAAGTTACTGTTTTCTCAAAAAATATGTCAATTATTCTGTAATACAAGTGGTAGGTGTTTTATGTTCCTGATCTTTTTTGGGGCTCACTATTTCTCAAGAGAAATTCTCAATCTTTAGTCTTAGGGTTCTTCGTTAAGGCAGAATCTACTGGATTTTCCTGATTTCGGCTTCTGGATTTTGTGAGTTCCGTGAAAAAGGTGATTCTTTTCAGTTTTGAAGTGATTATTGAAGTTCAAGTTTTACCTTTGTGCCAAAACAAGAACTCCAGGTAATTTTACCGTTGGATTTTCCGAGTTTTCATTAAAAATTTGAGTTTCAATTAACTCTAATTCTTGGTTCCTAATTTTGGGAAGTCGGGGGCTTTTTGATCTGTAAATTAGGTGAATTTTCTTTGAAGTTATACAGAGTCTTCGAGGTTTCTATCATCAATTGCATCTGATAATGGCGAAAAAAATTAGTCACTGAAAAATTAAAAGCGTTAGGATTTTCATTAGCTAAGAAGCGTGAATTTGGAATTTTTCAAGATTTCTTTGTGATAATGGAGAAACAGAGTAGTTTTCGGAGTCCAAAAATGGAAAAACAACAAAGTTTTCGCAGCGGGGTAATGGAGAAGCAGAAAAGCTTTAGGGGTTTAATGGAAAAACAGAAGAGTTTTAGGATAGCAATGGAGAGACAGATAAGTTTTGGTGGAGAGAGGAAAAGGAGCAAGGATTCGCCTGGGAAACGTGGGGATTCTCCCCTTCATCTCGCTGCACGAGCTGGGAATTTGGGGAAGGTGAAAGAAATTTTTCAGAAGTTTGAGAATATCAATAATGGAATAAAAGATTTGCTGTCAAAAAAGAACCAAGAGGGTGAGACTCCATTATATGTCGCAGCGGAGAATGGACATGCTTTGACCGTTGGTGAGTTCTTAAGACATTCTGATGTTGAAACTGCCTCTATTGTAGCCAATAATGGCTACGATCCGTACCATGTGGCTGCTAAGCAGGGTCATATTGGTGAGTTTTTTTTATCTCGTTGTTCATTTTTCTTTACATAATTTGGACGAATTTGAATTCAAGATAATTCTTAATTTGGTTTTCTTGTTGATTCGTGCAAGAATATGGTATTACATTTTCTATGGAGAAGTTGTTTGATTCTGTGTATATTCTCCCGGACTGGAGTTTTTTTGTCAAAAGCATGTGCTATCCTCTTGCATATTCCACTGGCTCGTCATAGTAATCTAATTGCATTTCATTGGACATTATTATCCTTGGCTTTGTTTTTCTTTAAATATCTCTAGTTTGGGGGTTAGTCCACTATAGTCCCTAATTTTATTCGGCACTTGAATTAATAATGATCATGTAAACTATATTGGATACCACCTTATAATTTGAAGGTCAAAAGATGTGGTGTTAGCATCTTTGTGTTGGTAAAATGTATCTTATTGAAGTGGCAATTTCCCGTTACTGTGCAAATCCTGTTCTCATGAGAAGTTCCCGGATAGTTATGGTTTGTAATTGGAGTCCCTACCCGACTAAAAACATATGGGAGCATAAACATTTAAGTAGAGTGGGGAAACATAAAGAAAAAGACGTCACTTTGGAAATCTGGATACATGTCAAGTTAGGTGCTCCACCTATTGTCTTGCTGAAGTATGTTTCTTAAATGTTGCAGATGTGCTGAAGGAACTCTCGCGTTTCTTCCCAAACCTGGTCATGACTACGGATTCATCGAATTCGACTGCCTTACATACAGCTGCTGCTCAGGGTCACATCGATGTGGTAAATCTGCTTCTGGATACGGATTCCAACCTTGCAAAGATTGCAAAAAATAATGGCAAGACTGTACTTCATACAGCAGCAAGAATGGGCCACTTGGAAGCTCTTAAATCCCTGTTAAACAAGGATCCTACTATAAGCTCTTGGACTGATAGAAAAGGTCAAACAGCACTGCACATGGCTGTGAAGGGACAAAATGTTGAGATCGTGACAGAGTTAATAAAACCTGATCCCTCTGTACTGGGATTGGAAGATAACAAAGGAAATACTGCACTGCATATAGCAACAAAGAAGGGCCGAACTCAGGTTTGTACTTTGTTATGAACTCACTCCCCATTATAGCATGACCGGCACAAGTGCACCAAGTGTTGCATTTAGGAGTGAATATTATATAAAATAGATGCATTAACAGGAAGGGTATTTGGTACTGATGTTACTAACTCTTCCAGGTGACTAAGTTCGTGGTGATTTAAAAAAGTCTCTCTCTTATATATCATGATTTTGCATCTTTGATTAAGTACATGGTGTTTTATTTCCAAGGCCAAATTTTCCATGGCACATATTGTGAACTCTAGTGTTACCCCATGAAAGAGAGTTTTGTCAATAACAAAGCATTGCCATATTTAAATGGAAAAGAATAAAAATGCACTGAAATTGGTCCTATGCCATGGCAGATTGTACAATGTCTATTAACTGCTGAGGGTATTGATGTCAATGCGACTAATAGTGCCGGGAGAGACACCTCTTGATATTGCTGAGAAGTTTGGATTTCCAGAAATTGCAGCCATTTTAAGGGGAAGTTGGAGCTATCCATTCTAAAGATCACGGGAAACCCCAAAGTGCTGCAAAACAACTGAAGCAGACTGTTAGTGATATAAAGCACGATGTCCAGTCCCAACTCCAACAGAGCCGACAGACGGGCTTCCGGGTGCGGAAAATTGCAAAGAAAGTGAAGAAGCTTCACATTGAGGGCCTTAATAATGCCATCAATTCTGCTACTGTCGTCGCTGTCCTTATTGCTACCGTCGCTTTTGCTGCAATATTCACAGTACCCGGTCAATACGTTGAGGAGGAAACAAAAGGGTATTCTTTGGGGCAAGCCCACATAGCGACAAGTGCGGCTTTCATAATTTTCTTTCTATTTGATAGCTTTGCTTTATTCATCTCACTGGCTGTTGTCGTAGTACAGACGTCAGTGGTTGTGATTGAACAAAAGGAAAAGAAACAACTCATGTTTGTGATTAACAAGCTCATGTGGTCGGCTTGCCTGTTCATTTCAATTGCTTTTATTTCTCTCACCTATATCGTAGTGGGACGTCATGAAAGGTGGCTTGCCATATATGCAACAGTTATTGGAGGTACAATAATGCTGACTACAATTGGCTCGATGTGCTACTGTGTAGTTCGGCATAGGTTGGAAGATTCAAGGATGAGGAACTTAAGGAAAAACAGTACTCTCTCTCGTTCATTTTCAATGTCCATGGTATCAGATCCCGAGATGTACAGTGATAGACACAAGAGAATGTATGCTGTTTAGGGACGAATTTCACGTGAGGAAGGCCTTTCAAAGTTAAAGAATGGCTACTACACTGCAGCAGTAATATCTATGCTCTGTAAAGTTGCTGATGCTGGATTATAATTGCCATCCTGAATACTACCCAGTACAGGAACTTGTATAGGACGGCGATTTCGATTATCCACTCATTTCAACAAGCGGAGAGATTATCGTAACATAGTCATTATACCCTGGAAGTCTATCTAGGATTCTGCCAATGGATGTATGTGCAGATGGCTGAAATTTGTAACTGATATTTCCTATTTTTGAAAATGATCGTACTTGTGAATGTAAGTTACTCTAATGCTATCTATATATCATGAAGTTCTACTCTTTTTTTCCAGTTATTTAGATTTGTTCCTGAAATAGTTGCAGCAGCAAAGATTCATCTGGTAATGTTTGGATCAAATTCTTGGTTTAATAGTTACTGTCATACTTTTTTCACTGTTTTGTTTCCTCAACTAATGCTTGCTGCATGCTTCAGATTCTGAATTAGGGAGGGTCTATATATTTGGATTTAATTTTCAACACGGCATTTTGCGTCCAAATTTGTAAGTTGTTTTGGAGAAGATGCGTTAATTTATTTAAATGAGTTGTGCCATTTTACCATAATCAGATTGCCGAATGAATTGGCAAACTGTGATTGGATGGTTGGAAAATGTTTTTGGTCCAACTACCAATGAAATGCTGCCAAGTGTTAATCTTGTACAATTATGATAAAATCAATATGGTAACAAAAATGTTAAACGAACACTCCAGTTGACACCTTGAGTGATCGCATGTGAGTGTGGGTCCCGCGCGAATGAATTAATATTCTCCCACACACTAACATGTGGTCACCCAGGATGTCAATCGGAGTGTTCGTGTAGCAAAACTCACATGCTACAATACCATCTTGGTTGACATAATTCTTGACACCCTACACACATATGAGAAATATTATTTTATTCACGTGGACCCACACACTCATCTGCGATTAACTAGGATGTTAAGGATTATGTTCATTTAGCATTTTCCAATGTAGTATAACTCTATTTAAATTCTGTTTTCAACACTCATTTTGCTTCACAACGAAAAGTCTGAAGGCATCTCTTTCTACTTTCATGCACAAATTTTCTTGTCCCTATATAAAAATAATCGAATAATGCTTTTCTGAATATATAACTATAAATTTCAACATTAGTAAAAGGCTATCTATTCAAAATATAGCATTTGATGATCTCAAAATCCAGTCTGTCTTACTTAAATCAATAAAGGTTAGTTAATGCGGTTGGAAAAAGGAATGTTGGAGACCAAATAAAATGATTAGCATTTATTTTAGTTGGTAAAGGTGGTTGCAAAATTGCCTTTCAAATCTTGTACTTCATCATTTGTGGGGTGGGTGATTGGCCCTCTTAAGGTTTTATGAAATGAAATAAGGAATATCCAAGTACTTGAGATGGAGCGTCCATACGCGCCCATGGATAGCCCACACCGAGCATAGGGCCTCAAACCAGCCTTCCATCAACAAGCTCGATAGAAGGACACACAAACTTTGGATAAGATAAAACGATAATGAATCTTGTTACATGTACATCAAACTTTACAAAATGGGTTACATAATGTCTTATGACACTCTATCATTTATTAGTTTAAAACACAACCAATTTTTTCATCCAATAATTTCCCTTCACATCATTTTAGGTAATCATTTATGTACTATTTTTATGTACAAGTAACATAATCCAACGATAATATATGCATATGATATCATCATTAGTGTACATTCAATAGTATGAATCACACAGAGCTTAAGACAATTCTATCGAGCCACATTTGTACGAGCAGTTTGTTAGGTCGGAGACTTAATCTTCCATCTGAATCTATTGATGCCTCCTAGTGAAACATGCACCCTTTTATGAATATGTCATGACAATTGCCTATAATGCCCTTGTATGAAGCATGAACTTACCATACTTATAATATGAGAGAGAATTACAGAGGTGGTCCTCCATCTATGGATAATGTAGCAATTAGGTCTTCGACCTAAGTTTCTTGACTATTTAATCTCAAACCTTTCAATTTTCCAATGAAAAAACTATGATTCTCAATATTCATGCAATACAAGCAGCAATTACAGAAACTTATGTAACTATACCCCTAGAAGTTATAAGGCATTCGATAGGATTTGCAGTTGCAGAAAAGATTTGCAATCAAGTAATTTCACTTGATTTCTTTATATGGAATGAAAAATTGTCTACTAAATTACAATATGGGGAATGAAATCCTTAATAGTTTAAAATGATATTAGCTTATTCAATGCTCAATCATAGAATTGATTCCGATCAAACTAAAAAGGTAAGCCCTATATTATTATTAAAGCACTAACAGGGGGTGCGGCTGTCCGTGCTTCCAGAAATGAGGGAAGTAGACTCCAATGTCGTGGTGAAACAAAGCTTCACTTTTCAATCAAAGAATTTAAAAAATAAAAGAGAAAAGTTCATCAGCACTAAACATTACAAAAAATGACAAAAATCTGAAGCCTATACCAAACCTTTTGACACAAATCAAGCTTCAAGACATAGATAGTTCACGACTATTTACACAAAGAAACTATCTACTGATGTCGGTTAAACGTGTGTTTGATGATTTAACATCCAATGATGCAAGAAAATTTATGCTAATTCAGAAGCACGGGTTGCGTGTCAAAGTGCAGACCTTCGTGGTTGGAACTAATTTGGTGTCATCTTGAATTATTACATTTTTTATCAATGTGACAAGAGCTTCCCAAGAAGCGATGCCAAACACTTACTCGATGAGTTTTCGTTTTGGTGGAGCAACTGCCCTTTACAATCACGAGCAAAATCACTTCCTTATCTCTAGTGTCTTCTGACCACCAGCTTTGTGGAATCCCATCAACACGGTCGTCCAGTTTATGGAACTCTTCGTGACGTACAGATATCTCAGCAACTTCATCAGGTCTTATCATGCCAGCTGCAGGTGTGACCTAAATCCAAAAGTAAGCTTAATATTCACATGGATGGAACTTGTAAATTCATAGTTTTTAGTAGGCTTAATATTGAGACAAATAAATCTTGCAATGAGGAATCAGAAACTACCTCAAGCCAACGGGGGAAACCGAGTGAACCTCTGGGGCAATAATCAGATGCTGGTGTGTCCTCCTTTATGGTGGACTGACCTTCACACAAGATTTGGAAAAAGGCCAAGTCTTCTCCACTTTTGTTGGTGATTTTCAAACTGTAATTGTCTTGGTTCTGGAGCACTATTTGATTTGTACTAATAGTTGTTTCTGGCACGAAGCATAGTGATTCAAGGCAAGCCCTGATTTCTTCATTGGACTCGAGTATTTTTCCAAACTCCTGTCTCCTCACTGATCTGTCAACGTGAGCAATGTCCACATTTAATTTGCAGCGTACGGGTTTATGATCACTTTCAATCACGTCCATGCAAGCCTCGTATCTGTGATATAGTGTAGAATGAAAGGCATAACTACAAAATTACAGAACAAAAGATAAGAAAAAAGTAAAATCATGGTACTCACTGTACTATTGAAGCAACTACAGGGCACTCTAGGCTGCATCCTTCTTTTTGAGTCCCCCGATTATCTCGATATAGTACTCTATCGCACCAAGCAGGAATTCGTTTCTTCTCGCCCGAATCATAGCCTAAACATAAGCAATTATTTTGGTATTTAGTACTTTGAATCAATACTTAAATCCAATATTATGGTATGAATGATTTAACATTACCTCCTAAACCTGGTTTTCCTTTTTCAAACTTGTATGTTGGAGGAAATCTGATGAGTGCCTCTCGCATTCCTTGGAAAACTTTACCAGCTTTCATTTCTGCCCTCAGCTGATCTTTCTCTCGAAGCCAATCAAAGCATCGTTGGGAAACAAAATCCCTCGCTTCATCATAAGTTATGCCAAAAAGTCGATAATTGAAATCACCAGTGAAGATGACCAGTTCAGCTTCAGCAAGATCAGGCTTCCCTTCATCAGGTTTAATTGGAACAGCCTATACAAAAAGGACCATCCTTACTCAAATTGAGAAAATGAAACGAAAATGCCTAACTCAGTTACGAATTATAGTATACGTACATTTGTACTACGAAGCATCTGTGAAGAAGACGAGACGCCAGCTGCAATATTGAGGATCCATGGGAAGCCAGAAGAATAAAGCAGCCAGAATAAATATGTGGAGAAGACAAGAGAGCAAGATAAGAACAGGTATGGCAGCATACCAGCAGCATTTTGAAGGAGGTTAGTCGAGCGAGTGAAAGTCATTGTCCGAAATATATGATTAAAATCAGCATTCCTACGATTAACGGCTTCCAAATGTGCAGCAAAGTGGCAATTTACGAAACACATTATTCGATCATATACTCTCAACCTCAAACCTACACCACCCTGCGTGCAAAATTATCCAATCATATTGCTGTAACCCACAATTTTGATGAAATTTAAGCATGATCAGATGAATGAGACTATAATGGTAATGGCACAGATATTCTGGGACATTATAAAGCTTTAGGCGCACATTTAGCTGAATAGAGACATATTCACAATGAACATTTTTATAGTATCGATAATGAGAAATGCTTTTGTTCAATAATCCGTTACCTTATTACCAATTGCACGCCCTAAACCACATGCAACTGCTCCAACATCGAGGTCTCCTACGTGTGTTCTAAGAGTCTTTCTCACCCTGGGACAAAGGGAATCGACGAACAATCGATAAAACAAAATGCAATGCAATTAAGTAGAATCCCGTTAGTCAAAATATATTGGTAGCTGGAAAAATAAAATTTCTAGACTTGAGAGTTTTACATCATATGGTATGATTTGCCACCAAAAAATAATTGAAAATGGATACTTCCAATATAAACCTTACCAGATAGCTATGAGTAAGGCAGCAAGTTGCCTGGAGCCTGTGCGTTCAAAAGTCGACCCTTCATCCAAAGCCTTGCCAATATGGTCCTGCCACCATTGCCCAACAGAACTTCCTTCGAGTCCTACCTACAATGGATTGCAACAGCTTTAAGAAAGCACGATAAATGAATAATAGAAAATTGTCGGCATCCCAAGATTTAAGTATGTAATATGTATAAGAAGTCTATTGACAGCTTACGGTTTCTTTTGCTGCAGACATTGCAAGGAAGCCTGCACCCATTTCCACTTCTTGTAACCCAACAACAACAATGTCAACATCTTTTACGGCAGAACCTAACCATGACATAAGAGCATCATGAGTGGCTCTTCCTTGACCAACATTCCATGTGCCTACTAAAATCTTGATGTTCTTAAACCTCATGTAAGTGTCTTTTCTCTCGGCTAATGCGGGTCCTAAAATGCTATCAATAGGTCCGGGAGAAGAGATGTTCCAACCACGTATGCCGCCATGAGATGCCAAGCTGAAAATGTAACTATTTCCAATTACTAATTTTGTAACAGGGCCATTGTGAGCAACCCAACCGGCAATTAAGTTTCCTTCTAGATCCAACACTTGAACCATGCCACTTGCATAGCCAACCCATATTCTCGACCCGTAAGTGCAAAAGCATAGAACGCTATTGGAAAGACGGTTTATTTCTCGCAAGCGATTTCCATTTCCATCCCATTGGACTAAAAGTCCATTTGAGCACCCACTCCAAATCATTCCATCTTCTGCAAGCACTAATGCTTCTGTTCTTTTAGTATCTTCCACGAAAGCCCCAGCGCCCCTTGTTGCAACTCGACGGACAGCATCTGCAGCACCCATTATAGCATTTCGTGACCGCTGCAGAAAACTATTTTGGGATTTCTCCTTTTTAGATTTGGCAACAAACTTAACATTCATCTCATCTTCAACTGCTTGTTCTTGAAATGATGACATGTCAACACGGTTCTCTATCTGTCCATCTATATTAAATACTTTCAGAAGTTCCCTTGTACGGGCATCCCTGCATTTTCTCAACTATTAGGATTGTAATCCAGTATTTTAATTTTTCAACAGCCAAGTAAATAGGAAGAAAATAAGTTTTAAGCATAATTGTTAAAGAATATCAGTGTGTGGAAACTACGTGAAGCGACAAACGTACCACAACGAGAAGGATAAAGATCCGGCTGCCCAGATTTTGGCTCTGACATTATCAGACAAGAGACACTTAACATCCGAAGACGAAATATTACAAACACCATTAACAGTAACTTGGCTTCTGAGATCAATGGACGACCGCTCCACCAATAAAGCAGCCATGCGTCTTTCCTCTGCTGAAAGCGATAGAGATTTTTCGATAGATTCCCACGGCCAGACCTTTATAAATCCACCCTCAGAACCTGTCCATAGATCACCTGGATCCAGGCCATAAAATTGCAGATGACAACAGTATAGTTAAATCTTTCGGAAGATGTTAGTAAACATGAATAAAAATAAGGATTATGTTGCTTTGCCAGATGAATGGTGACACAAGCAGTGACATGATGGAAAAGATGACTGTGTTTTAAACAATCCAATGATAGAGCGTCATGTGGCATTATGTCAACCGTCAATGATTCTGATATTGTAGCATGATTGTAAAAATAATGCAGCAACATTTTCATTGTGTACGCCGAGGTGAAAAGGAGTTACCATAAGAAGAAACTCCCAAGGAAAGTAATGGACCTCGATGTGCCTGCCAAGAGAGGGCTTCCTTGAAAGGAGAATCAGTCGAATAATTTTGGTCCATTTTCCAGGACCTTATCTTACCATCCTTGTGACCGCTCCAAATTAACTTACTCCCGAGATCAACCTTCATACATATAGTGGGTGATGTATTAACTGCTTCGTAAAATGGAGCAGCATCCTCGTCCCCTCTGCGAACCCTTCCCCCTATCCCGGTTCCGGGTAAATATGCATCTGATAAATTCCATACTCTAACTCCGGATTCTTGTCCTGCCCACAATTGAGTTTCTGTACAAACTATCGTCCTCAAAAACTTTCCACCCTGCAAAAGGTTAAGGAATTCTACTTCATTTCCTGAAGACAGTAATCGACCTTCAATAATGTAAGAATATTCAAAAATTTTAGGATATTAAATAGAAACACACGCAGGAACAAAATTCTCTGCAGTTCATTGCATTGAAATTTCAGTTATTCGACATAAAATCATGCACACATAGCGTGGCGGAGCCATGTGTTTATATGCACCAAGCCATTTGATTTTGTTTATCATACCTGTGTTTCTCTTAGAGGGTGAGGCCTGAGCTCAAGACAGGACGGCCGCGCAGGGTGCACCGCCGCCCAGGTGGGCACCTTAAACATCCCAACTCCACCACCAGCAGCCATAAACTCCGGCAATGGCAGCTGAGGCAGATCCTGAGATTCATCCAATGCACCACCATCTCCCAATCCCAAACCATTAGTTTCTGGCTCAAATTAAGGTGGTAATCCTCGTGGTGATCGCTCATCGATCCGCTTGCAATTCCCATTCCGCCAACTCCGCCGCCGCCGCCACTGGCGGTGATGTTAATGCTAGTAGTAGTAGAATATGGATAAAAATCTTCTTCATCAGAAGAATAAACATTGCTGGGTTGGCTGCTCAAAATTTCAGTTTCATCAAGGCTGTGTTTGCGTATCTGGTGGCACTTATAGCTAGTGCTTGATTCGGTTCTCAACTGCTGGCTGTATGAATACGCCTTCTTATGCGGTGGCGCGTCAGTTAGACCCGCAAGAACTGTCCTTTCATCTTCTTCTAAATGTTCATCCATCGTTTTGGATTATGAATACAATTACATGTTTATTTTCTTGATATTAAGGGAAAGTGAGATTCAAGAAAATGAGAGAGAAAAAGTCAAAAATAGGATATGAATGAGAAACTAATAGAGAGGAAGAGTTAGAGCAAAGAGAGGGAAGTTGTTGGAGAGGCGAAAGATACTGGGAATGTACGGACAAGAATGTTCAAATTTTGCAAGGTAAATTATGATTTTTCATATTTTTTGAGGAAAAAATTACTTACAAGTAAACAAGTGACCTCTTGTAACCACTGATGAGCTTTAACACTGGTTGAATAATATTTGAGCCCTACTATACGTTCTGAGATTAAATTTCGGATCAAACCAGGGACGCCATTTATATAATTATACATCTTGGAGTTAAATCCCGAGCTGCCTGGTTTGACCTGAGATTTAATCCCGGGACAATAAGTTTTCATATTACATTTTTTAAGGAAAAAATAGGATTAGAATAGTCATGAAGCCTTGTTTTAGGTTTTTAACCTTCAAACCTAATATTTTATTCCCCGAATTATTTAATTATGTGAATTTGTCTGTGTAAGAAAAACCATCACATTAAAATCGCACGTTATTTAATGTCGAAGGTTAAGTGATTTAATGATTTTGAGTCTGACATTCAACTTTAAATCTTATGAAGTCACGTACAATTTTAAGGTTCGCCTTGATGATTTCTAACATGTGACGTCTCAAATTCATATATCTAGGCTGAGGAATAAAATCTCAATCCAAAACCACACTAAATAAAAGGTTTAAGAGCCTCACCCTAATTTTTCAAAATTAATTTTACGAAATTCTTGACTTTTACGTTAAGACATTCAACTTTACGTTTTCAAGATAAAGAGTAATGCTATGCATAATTAATTGTGATCATTACGTAATAAGTCTTTCAATCAGGTATATAAAAGATGTCATTCAATTCAAGTCATATACACGTGTTAATCTTTGAAACACCAAGTAATAGAATAATCACTAGGTAAGAAGAGATCAATAATCAAAACAATGAATAATGTATACATGTTGGTTCATATAGTAATCGAAAAGAACATGTTCCCCACGAAGTATAATTGCGCGAGGACATGCAGAATGTGAATTGATATTGACTTTTGCCATCTTTGGCATAGTCTTGATGTTAATTATCACATCAAGGACTTGCCAACGAACCTTTTCCATCTCCCCAACTTCTCTCGTCCCTGCAGTAAAATTACGAAAACTCTTCTCAGATTCCACAATGTACCAATAAACAATCTAACCCTACACAGCCACCCCCTGGCCACAAAATACAAGGGGGGCGGGGACGACAAGCAGTAGGACAGGAAACATCACACAAGAACTCAGACGGAATCAAAGTTCAACTAATTCATATAAACATTTTCCGAAGTCTTCAAATAACCATGAACTTGTTTGTCAAGAACTCAGCATCTAGACCAGACATATCTCTAGTTTTGCATGTCAAAGCCATACAAATAATATAGTCGTGTCTTAGAATCACCAATTTCTCGACCCTCTAAGACATCATTCCCTAAGAGATCATTGTCCAGTGAAAATGTAGAGCTATGCACATGATTGATTACATTTTATGTGTGCAGCTTCTCGGGACTTCAGCACGATTTCTTATCAGTTTGTCATGGATACAAGACAACATATTGAAATTTAATTACAAGGTCTCGTTAATTCTTATAAATCTTTGCCGGGCAGTAAAGAATGAGCTATATGAAAATTGGGATTGATGGATTGCCCATTATCTAGAACCACCCTACAATTCATAGTCGAGTATTTGATACAAAAACCAACATGCTTTTAACCTACAAAATTTATTTTCTTCACACCTTAGTCAAACTAATCGAACACAAAGACTAAGAAGCAATCAAAGCAAAATAAGTCTACTACAGAAACAAACATTCCCATCAAAAACGAAAAAATAAGGAAAATGTTCTACTGTATCATACTATGCGAATTAGAGCATTAATTAGAAATATAGTAGGAAAAGAAACCAACTTCATAATCGAATTTAAAGGAGAGAACATGACCATTCTATACCACTAGAGTAAGGTCTCAATCTGAAGCATAAAATTTTTAGCAGCTCTTTTTGGAGAGAGAACAAGCTGAAGCTCAAGAACACAAAAACAGTGCAGCAATATGAATGCTAAAGAGAAGATATAAGGAAATATAGTCGGGTCGGAGAAAGTTAAAGAGAAGAATGTGAGGAACGAATTGCAAAAGGAACAGACACTAACCAACCCAGTGGAGAAAAACTGCTAATTCTAATCAAAACTTAAGAAGCTCCAGAAATGAAGGAGTCACCCTGCCGCTAGTTGGAGAAATTGCACTCATTGTCTCGTTTGTGCATCAACCACTAGATAGGAACAACACATGCCCACCCACAAATATATAGTGGTCACACATAAGAATATTATACTTGTAACAATCCTTTAATGTTATAAAGAAGTTTTGGCTATCAAAATCAGAATTAAAATTACATGATGTTAAAATTCAGTTACCCAAGAGATAAACATGCATATATAATTAATTTTTCAATAGATATACCACCTACCCTACGAGGTACAATAGCCATGTGATTTTCCACAATAGATATTGCTTTGAACCCAACAGGATGCAGCACTTCTTCATAGCTATCATAGTGAAAATAGTCAGTAGTGCACCAATTTAAACTGAAAGTCAGATGAGAATTTCCATAAAAATATTCGATAAATATTAAATGAAGATGAAGGCTTATAAAAGTAGCAATTACTCGGAAACTGACACACTGTATGGAGGTCCACCCTCATGATTATCAATCTGCAAACAGCAATGTATATCAAATTAAAAAAATACATAAACAAGCAACTAATTAGATCATTATTTTTTACACTAGGTGATACACTTATTTAGGCCACAAAACATGTATAATTGTTGGGAAATATATTGGAATATGACTTAATTCTATATAAATTATGTTTTGCAGAACAACATTGATGAATATAGTAGAATTTAGGAAAATAAATCGAAGTTCGGGGACTAAAACGCAACTTTTGGATTTTCATTTACAATAAGCGATCGCATAGTGTAATATACCATGCAGTCGCATGATCAGATTCAGAGAATAACATGGCTGAATTTCATTAAACTATGCTATAGCATGCAATTGTACTATGCTATAGCATAGTACATTTTCGGCGAAAAAAATTCTAGTTTCCTTATATGACTCCAACTCTTATGGAAACATCATTTAAGACGTCTTTTAAAGACCTAGGGTCATCCATCAGTAATTTATATAACATATTTGAAGAGATTTTGGGAGGAAAGAAGGAAACAAGAAACACAGATTGATTCCAAAACTTGAAGATTAAATTCAAGATTTAATTGGGTGATGTCGATTCTTCAACATTTTTGTTTTCTTTTTCATAACATGCTATGCTGGATTACTTTGTGTTAGGAGAACGATGAACCGTGTAATATGATTTTTAATATCTAGTTTTACATATTTGACATTGAAAACACATTTTGGATATTGAATGATTTATTAGAATTTCTTTCTCCATAATTATTGTACATGGTAATTGTGTGAATACCACGGCTTATTTTATACATTCGAAAGAATGGAAATAGGCTCAACGTGGTATAAATCGTCATAAGATCTGATTGGGGATAGAGATATATCGGTATGCCTTATGTGAATCGAAGTGTTCATAAACATTCATGCATTCTTATATGTTCGCATCTGTCATAGAAATACAAGAATGACTCTTATTAATGTTTAGAAGGGTCAACTGAAATTGAGGCTTGGCGAGGAACAAATTTCTTTCAATGTCTTCAAAGCTATGAAATTTGACAGCTGCTTTCAAATAGATATGATTGAAAAGGTGGTCAAGACACATTTCTGCTACATAGATGTATATGAGCCATGCGTTTCACATTTTTAATCTACTCACACTAATTCTCTTGAGATTAAGGCATGTACAAGGTTTTTGGAGACTAACCTCCCATATACGCGTAAACGTCATTTTGAGGAATTGGGAACCAATCCTACAAAGCCACTATCATCCATTCAGCAGCCTCCTAAGTTGGAACTCAAGCAACTACCACCTAATCTCCGATATGCTTATTTAGGGAGTCCTCTACACACCCAATTATTATTTCGAATTCAGTCAGCAAGGTGGAGGAAGGGAGACTACTTCGGGTACTCGGTGATAATAAGACTGTCATTGGATGGTCTATTGCAGATGTTAAAGGGATCAACCATTCACTGTACATGCATAAGATTCTGATGGAAGAGAATTTTCGACCTAGTGTAGATGGTCAACAAAAGCTAAATCCAAATATGAAAGAGGTAGTCAGGGCTGAGGTATTGAAACTCCTATACGTAGGTATTATCTAACCAATATCAAATAGTGCATGGATCGGTCCAGTTTAGGTTGTGCCAAAGAAGAGTGGTATTACGATGGTGCAAAATGAGAAGAATGAATTAATTCCCACCCGAACTGTTATAGGGTGGAGAGCTTGCATTGATTACTGCAAACTCAATGTTCCTACTTGAAAGGACCACTTTTCCCTTCCATTTACCGATCAGATGAAAAGACTGGCAGAGCATTCTCACTACTGTTTTCTTGACAGATACTCAGGATATAACCAGATCCTAATAGTGCCCGATGATCAGGAGATAACCACTTTCACTGTCCCTATAGTACTTTTGCTTACAGTAAGATGTCATTCGATTTGTGCAATGTTCCTGCCACCTTTCAGCGTTGTATGATCGTGATCTTCTCTGACATGGTCGAGAAATTCATAGAGGTCTTCATGGATGACTTCTCGGTATTTGGATCTTCTTTGCATGTTTGGAGCATTTGAGTTTGGTATTACAGCGATGCAAGTAGACAAAATTGGTCTTGAATTGGAGAAAATGTCACATCATGGTACAGGAGGGTATTGTGATGGGACACCGAATTTCAACCAAAGGGATTGATGTGAATAGAGCAAAAATTCAAGTTATCAAGAAATCACCGCCACCAACGTCAGTTAAGGGTGTTTGCAGTTTTTTTAGGTATGTCAGGTTTTATAGACGATTCATTAAGGATTTCTCAAAGATCACGAAGCCTCTTTGTAACCTGCTAGTTAAGGGCGTGACTTTTGATTTTTCTGAGGAATGTTTATCGGCTTTAATACTCTAAAGGAGAAGATGACCTCAGCACTAGTGATCATTGCACCGGATTGGGGTTTGCAATTCGAGTTGATGTGCAATGCAAGTAACTATGCCGTAGGGGCCTTATTGGGATAGCGTAAGAACAAAATATTCCACGTGATCTATTATGCAAGCAAAACTTTGAACGACGCACAACTTAACTATGCTTCTACTGAGAATGAGCTTTTAGCTGTGATTTATGCCTTTGATAAATTTCATTTATATCTTGTGGGATCAAAGGTCATAGTCTACACCGATTATGTTGCCTTAAAGTACTTGATGACTAAGAAGGGCGCCAAACCTCATCAGTTAGGTATTACTCCTTCAAGAGTTAGATTTGGAGATTAAGGATAAGAAAGGAAGTGAAAATGTGGTAACAGACCACTTATCTCAACTTGAGCCGGGAGAGTAGGAGTTGGTAGAGAATTTTTTTTACGTCTTTCAAACTTCAATTTTTTTACTAACCATGGTATCATTTTAAATAAATCAAAATCAATTGTTCACAAAAAAGAAACGATTATTGACTAAGGGGTTAAGACAAATAAAATAGAATTTTCGGATTTAGTTTTAAATTATGAAAAATTAATTACTAAATGTTATATAAAGTAGAAAATTAGGGACTTGATTGCAATTTGGACTTAGTAGAAAACTAAGTAACATTATATGGAACGAATTTTCATTTTATATAAAGAAAACCCTAAACCATCGATACAAAGAGGAAAATAAAGGAAAAAAAGTTATGGGAAAGAAAGAAGAATGAAGAAAAAGAAGTGCCGCTTTTCTCCACCCTCTTGACGGCGGCACTAGGTTTACAAAGCAGAAACGGTGAAGTGTCCGGTTAAAACTTGGAGGATCTGACACATATCTGATACCCATTCCCATATCGTGTTTTGTCAGCACGGGTACTTCATCCATTTCGAAGAGTCCGAGCATTAGAGGATTCGAGGATGAGAATTTGAAAGAGAAGAAAAGTCTTTCAATATCATGTCTAAAGGTTTCCCTGTAGGGGTGCATGTTGGGAAAGCAAAGAAAATATCAAAATCAAGAAATTCTAGTGTACTAGCATAGCAAAAATAGTAAATAGGAACATATGAAAAGTAAAAAAGAACAGAAAAATATACTAAGATCTTTTGGCTAACCGGATATATTAGTGTTATAAGCTCCCCATCTAGTTTTAGCAATTCTTGAATTTTGCCAGCCCAAACTGATCTCAAATCTGGTTCAATGGCACAAAAGAACCTGAAGATCACATCACAACCTTATCAAGACAAATGGGGCCTACAAACACGATAATTTAACTCACCCCAACTCACACTTACGTGTAGTCAAAAATGAGATCAAACAACTCAGCAGGTCGCCAAGTGAAAAAATCTGTCTTTAAGAATGTGAAATGGTCTGAATTTGGAGACCGAGAAGACAACTGCCTTGACATACAAGAAGCAAAATTTCAAAAGAACTTTATAACGACTAAAAAATCATAATATCAACATAGCAGGTAGGCAGTATTTGAGTCAACAGGACCTAATGCATGCTCAACATAAGTTCCAAACATCTAAACAAAACAAACATTTTGTTATAGACCAATGCAATTACTGCACTATGGCAGTTATCAGGTGTATACCTTTCTATTATATGAACCAGATATCAGTATTCACATGATCAAAACAATAAAATTCATTCAACATATCAAGGTACTGGCATCCTTATATGCTACCTAATTACAGTTAGATGCAAGCTTTGCCTGAATCAGATAAGTTTAACTGAGGCACGACAGACAAGGACGAAAAGACCTGTTCTCAGTCAATAAAGAAATAGGTGTTACAAATTCACATGCAATTTTAAAGTATACAAGCATTTCCAGTATATCTTAAAATATGGTTGTGATTCAATTGTCAAAAAGCAAAACTAGTGAGATATACGAGTATATTATGAAAATTTTATTTGAAGCAGCCGTGGGTATGCTTCCAATTATAAAAATTAAATGAAACAAAAAGTTACTAGTGCATAAACACAACATTGACATCAAAACGTGGCATGGGAAAATTTGCTTGCTTTACAAACTTAAAGTACCCAAGCCTTTCAAAGAAAATAAATGGAAATATTTCAGCTGAATTTGGTCCTTACACGGTTGAGTTGTTAGGCATGTAAAATTCAAGAGATCTCAGACACAGCTTGGAAGATATAATTCTTCGAATTAGATAAACAATCACATGCTAATTAGAACTGTTACTAATCAAGAATGTGTAGTTCAGTTGTCTTTTAAGTTTGTATCGCAAAACTCTCTATCCTCTCATTTTTCCATCTTTAAAAGGTCTTAGAGCTTTGAAAGAAAAAAGTGACGTTAATTGCTAAAACTGGCTCTTACCTCTTTGGCTTTCTGTATGGCATTATCCGATATGTCCACACCTACAACATAGCGTTCAGGGCATGCAATTGCCATCACATCATAGCCCTGTACATTTCATGATTTCAATTCCCTAGCCTAATATAAAGAAGAAACAGAGACAAAAATTGCATTTTCTTTATGGTCTTACATAATAAAATATGAAAGAAAATAAAAATTGCAAAAACAAGATGGAGCAAAATTACAGTCATAAGCAATATCAATGAAGTAATAACAACAATTAAATACATTATTTTCACCGGAAAGGAACTTCTATTTGTGGTATCCTATATCAGACAGTCAATGTACGGCCATTGACCATATGGGATTTGAGGTGATAATTTCCATGTGAGTGTGAGTTGGTAAAACAGTTAAACAATGGAACATCATTTGCAGCTAGGGAATTCAAATGAAACAATGTTGTTTTGTATCTCCATGTAATAGGTTTGCTAGAAATCATAGTGCACAAGAAACTTTTTTCCACTAGCAAGTGAACATCTATCAGCTATAACTTGACTACGACTTCATTCATTTATCCAATTTTTCAAGATAATGAGCCTTCGTGTGTTCTTTTCCTGGCTGGACAGAAAATACAATTGTACACTTCAGCCAGAGAACAACTTTGCAATCTTTAATCTAATTATTTTTAAAAACTAACTGAAAAAAGAAGGGGACTTTTCTCATGTTAGAAGTTGGAATAGAGATATAATCGAATAGAGATATAATCACTATTATCTAAAACAGCATTTACTTTTCCTCCATCTTCTATAAATCATGCTCTAGGCATGACTTCTCCTGATTACGAAGGAGAAGAAAATCATTATTGCAGAAAGCTTTGTAAACACTGGAGGAAGGTACAGCCAGTAAGGTATATAACACAACTCTCTGAATAGAGTATCTGCTCTTGCAAACCATTTTTGTAAACCTAACTCATTGAACACTTGTACTCTTGCCCCCAAAAATGTTAAACAAGTGAATCGCAGGGTATACCATGTGAATGAACAGCTAAATTGGACTCATCATTTCTCCGTCAATCTCACTCTCGCTGAAGAAAATCGATAACAACCCAGAAAGTAAAAAAAAAAAAAAAAAAAAATGCTAAAAATCATATTAAAAAGAAAAAAGATTTAAAAAATCCATTTATGCATGTCAAATTTACACTATAATTCTGCAAGTGCATAAGGTAATACAGTAAATGCTTACACTGCCACAACCAGGAATGAGAGCCCTGCCCTTTGGAAGGGCAGTGGTGTTGCAAAGATGCACGAGAACTGGGGTGGGATGCCCCAAATCCCAAGGCGTCAATCCTTGTTCCCAACATTTGTCCCAACCCTCTGTATAAACAAATTCAATTTTGTTACACAAGATAATATATTTTTTTCATTTCAATTGCTTTCACTACTCACCAGTGGAGTCTGAGCGCAAGACTCGCCGGAATCTGTCAACCTTGTGAGCATTAGAGTCTGATTTTGTAGTTAATTTGTTGGATGGTTGGATCATATTTTTCAGGGTTGTTAGAGGACAATAAGGTTGGAGAGTACGAAGCACGAGCGTGGAGGAAGAGAGATGGATGAAAGATCGCATTGGATTGGAAATGGAATACAAACTAATGAATTCTATTTTATGGCATTATAAGGAGAAATTAGGGGAAATGGTTTTTGGAATAGTGATATTTTTTTAAAAAAATTTTATAAGAATGTGTGGTAAAGAAATTTAAAAAGTTCCGAGTTCACATAAAATATTTCATTACATGAACGTATAATTATAAATAAGTATGAGAAATAATAAGTTTTAATTTAAAACAAGTTAGACGAGACATAAGATACAAATACTTTTAGAGACCTCAAAAGTTGGGGTGTATTTAACATAAATTTTTTAAAGGTCTATTTGATTGTAAAATGAAATTTGGGTGGAAAGAAAATAAATTACGGGGAATTGAATTGTCTACAACTTATTTTATTGAAAATTGTCAGTTAATTTTGTTTGATTAGTATAATTTTTCATCCTAAATTTTGGATCTTTTGATGTTCGTTTAGCTTTGTATTCCATGAAATTTGTCTAGTAAACGGATGAATTTTTTTACCATTGGATTTAGAATTTGTTCCAATTGCTAAATAAATAAATAAAATTATATACCGAATACCATTCGTTTGGTTTTGTTTTCTATAAAAATTGTCTAGTAAAGGAATATATTTTTTTACCATTGGATCTAGAATTTTTTTCAAAAAACAAAATCCTGTAATTACTTTTCTCACCAAAGTGATGGAAAAGCCAATTACATGAAAAATGAAAAAATTGTAAAATGTGAAAAATATTTTTCATGAAAAATTTGACCAATCAAACAAGTCAAAAGTGAAAGTTAAAACATGGAAAAATTTGTCCAATCAAACAGTGCCTAAGAGTCAATGAAACTTCACCCTCTATTTGGCCCCATTATGTGGCAATTATAATTTTTGGAATAGTATTTTTTGGAGAATATGTAATTAAAAAAGATATAAAAAATTGTGTAGTTGAAAATAAGATAAGAGAATATTTATAGGCTTTTTAAAATTTTATAAGTATTGAATCAAGATATACTCCATCTGTTGTATACTTTCTGTCTAGTAGAGATAAGTTTGTTTTTATTTACATACAAATTAAGAAAACATAATTAATATAGTTGCTAATATAAATTTTATTTATATTTCTTCTTATATACCCTTATATTTAATAATAGTTCATATTTATTGATAACAAAATACATCAAATATAACATATTAGAAAATTAAGAAATCAACAACTTTCAACAAGGAAAGTGGTTTATAATGAGACAAACAAAAAAGGCAAAGAAAGCAAATATACATTTATGGGATGGTGAGAGTATTAAAAAACTATAAATGCAATACATATTCAAAATGTTTTTATAAAAATTTCTAAGATATTAATTTTTATAAAATTAAAATATGGTCTCTCATTCACCCACAAGATCTTGGAAGACTTCACAATAAAAGTCTTTTAATATGTATTTTTAATCTTTTCATCATTTAAACATCCAGAAGACCTCGAGAGACTTTTACAATAAATGTCTTTTCCGTTCTGTGAACCCTAAAGTCATAATTAAAAAATTAATGTTTTCTTTTCTACCAACTATATTTGTTCTTCTTTTTCTTTCTCCCCGCCTTTTTTCTTCTACCATTGAATATAATGGAATTTTCTCTCATGCACTACACTTGAGCATGGACATTAAATAAAATTTTTGCATGGAGAACTTGGAAATGTTTTTTACATGTTAGTCTGAAGGTTAAGCTAAAAAATAAAAAATAAAAAATAAAAAAAGAATATGATTCTATTTGTCTTTTAAAGAAATTAGCTTGGTACAATACAATTTCCTAGACAATGATACATAAGATTTAACTCATTTTTTTTTATTCATTGGCTTTAATAGAAGCAACTACGATCATTGCTTAGAATTCAAAGCAAGTAATAAAATCATGTTCATGTGTACTTGTTGCTATATACTGATGATATGTTCTAAGTGTTATATAAATGTGTTGTTCAAATATTTTAAATGAGAATTGATCAAATGTGATGGTTAAAAAAAAAAAAAAGAGACCGGCGCCATGAAAATGGTCCATGCGACCGCATAGGTCATTGAGGCTTGCGGTCGCATGGTGCCATCAGAGTATTCTGATGGCCGTTGTGCTATAACTATGCGACCACATAGATTTAGCCTATGCGGTCACATAGACCAAAAATATAGCCGTTGGACAGTTTTTTCCGGAACTCGTTTGACACATTTTCAACCTCAACTTCTATCTTTTGAGAAAAGTTGGCACTCATACGAAAGCGTATGAAGGAATTCTATAAATGGAGATAGAATTCATGGTTCAATATATCAAAAATTATCTCTTATGTTTTGATATCTTCATCCCCAAGCTCCCTCAAATTCACTTAGAATTATTTTACACTCTCCTTTTTGTTCTTTAATTCTGGATTTCAAAAGTGATGTTTGCAAATCTGTTTCTTGACTTGAAATCAGTTAAAGCTATTTGTGTGTTGGCCTTTAGCATTCTCATTATCGAGAGGACGCAAATAAAGCTTTTAGGATAGCAATATTTGCGTTGCAAGTCTTCTTCATCTCTTCACTTTCTTTGTCTATTGCTTTGTGGTTTTCTATATCAATTTCGTTTTTTGTGTCCATTTTGAGGCCTTGTTATCTACTTCGACGGAAATTCTCCAACAATAAGTCTTCATATCAATGTAATAAATCAATTAAGAGAAGTTTGAAAATTGATTTTAATACTATGGACTTAGATAATGCAACAAGAATACTTGGCATGGATATGCTTGCCTTTAAATAAACTTCTTATATCAGTAAAATGTTAACCAAATTTTAGATGTCTCGGGCTAAAGTAACTTCAGTTCCTTTGGCAAGCTACTTTACATTCAATAAAAAAGGTCGTTCTACTCAAGAAGGAGTACATCAAATTTAAGGGTCCCATATTCCAATGTTGTAGGATCAATGATGTACACTATGATGTATACAATGCATGATTTGGCCAATGTTATCATCGTGCTTCGTAGATTTGTGGCTAACACTAGGCTTGAACAGTGGGCTTCTTTGAAGTAGATGATACATTAAGGGGACTTAAAAACTTAAAGTTGATTTTCAAGCAAAGTAATGAAGGTATAAAATTAAGGGGGTAAGTGATTATGCAGGTGAGAGGAATAAAAGAAATTTTGTTTCTTCTTATGTGTTTAAATTATGTGATACTTGTATTTCTTGAAAATCATAGTTGCTGCACATTGTGGCCCTTTCGACCGCTTAATCTGAATACGTAGTTGCATGCTACAGAAGTTCTGAAGTCTTTTAGCTTAAAGGAATGTTATAGAACTTAATTATTTAAATGAGTATGTAAGATTATATTCAGATAGTCAGTCTACCATAAATTTAAGTAAAAATCATGTGTTTCATGATATATATGCATCTTCATTTCATTAGAGAAATTGTTTCTAGATATCAAATTAAACTTGAAAAGATAGCGTCTCCATTAAACGTAGTCTGATGCAATGGGGCTAATTATTTTCTTGAAAAACTTGTATCAAGGTGGAAATTACTAAAGGCGATATATGGGCCTTGGACTATATTCGCATTTCACTTGTGCAATGTAATTGGAGGAACACATTCTTGTACCATATTGATAATCCACTATTGATTAATCAAGAACGCATCACTTTCGTTGGATGCATGTTAAAAGGATTTCTCCTCTCATACTTCAGGGTCATTTGAACCCTAGAGTACTCTTTCTAAAAGTTGCGCCTCTTTCTTGATTCAGTTGTGTAATCTCAGAGTAGTTTCCTTGGTGGACTTGTGAGGTAGAAAGAGTTGAGATTACAGTAATAGTTGATTTCATCTGTCGATCAAATATTGAAGGCTTTGTGTTCAAGTTCTGAGGGATTCCTTCGTGGAAAAACGAGTTGCAACCATATCATAGGTCGAAAAATCTTAACAGCGCGCGGTAATTCTACTAATCGTCAACAAAAAGGGAGACATCCCATGAAGACTTCATTGTGTAAATGTCCGAGATTTTGAATAGAAGATCAGTTATTCAATCCAAGAAAATAATAGCAAATGAGGAAGAGCGTGTAGAGAACGAAAAATTAGTCACAATGGAACCAAACGAAGCATTGGCATTCAATGAAGTTAGATTTATCATGGAATTCTCCAACTTTATTGTTTACCCTAATATTGATTTTGTGATTAATGCAAATGAGGAGGTCAAATAGGCAGTCGGAAGAGCCCAAGTCATATCATGTTTGAAGCATCAACTAAAAGTGGGACTAAGTCAACTTACGCAGATTAAGTGAGGCATCAGAAGTCATGTTCAAAGTACCGTGAGACATCGTCCAAGAGGGTGAGGGAGCTAATCTGTGTAATTTAACCTGCAAATGTCTTGCCTTTCTGTATCTCGTACACGATTTATTATAATTAATGTAAACCAACAAAAACCAAACAATTTGCAAAGCCTAATTCTAAATTGTACAATAATTGCAATTTGTAAACACTTTCGGCATTTGAATTAAGTCAAACATATGAGCACTTCGACATTTTCAGAAGAATTCGATCGTTCTGAAGGAATTCGACATTTACAAAAGGATTTCGACAATTCAAAAGGGATTTGACAATTACAAAAAACTTTGATAGTTGAAAAGCAATTCTACAATTATGTGAAAAAAATCTATAATTCTACATACAATCAACATGTTAACCAGGATTCTAAAATTACGTTGTCGAAATTCTATAATTCTACAAAAATTTGACGTTTCAAATTGTACCTCCAAACAGTGCCCATTATAAATGATTGGTTCGATTTTAACTGTATTTTTTAATCTTATTTCATCCCAAACACTACCCATTATACATGTACATGCCATACTCCGTCAAAAAGTGTATTGAATCATTATTTTACATTAGGGATCACATTGTTGAAGATCCAAAACACAATCCATTGATTTTTTAATTTAACCCGAAGATCATTGATTAATAAATTCATCCCAAACATATTATTATTGGTTGAGCCTTACATTTAGAGAAGAGATCCTTTGAAGATCAAATATATATTCATATATCTCTTGCCTCGGCCACAAATCAAAATACTGAAAGATCCTTTATCAAATACCAAAAATCCTTACATTCACCTATAAGTCTTCAGAGTTCTAAAGTTGGACATGAGGCGCTTGGAGTTCAAGCACTCTAAAACAAGTTCGTTCTTGGTAATCCACGCGGAGAGAAAAGTAGCCCAGAGTTGCTAGGAAGTGTATGTTGCACGACCAAAGGAGTTCCTTGATGATTTACATATTAAGTGTCAGAGTCAGTTAAGATGTAGCAATGTCTGGACTATTGTAAGTTAACGTTTCTAGCGGATTCTACTGACAAGTTTGCCCGAAGGGTTTTTATCATTTGAATGAATTTTCTTCCGTGATCATATTTAGTGTTATTTATTTTACTGCTTTGATATGAATGTTTGTGATTTTTTATACTTAGGGTTTAAATTGATTTTCAACTTCATTATCTAGAAACAATAATCAAGTAATTAGTTGTTGCCTGTTATTGATTAATTCCGCATTTGGTCTAATTATTTCCCAACCGTAATCAATTTATAGGCTAATAGCAGCATTAATTTGTTTAGAAAATTTATAATGCAGCAATGTCAACTAGTTATACTCTATTATCTTGGATAATAACCACTGCAATAATGAGCTGACATGGTTAATGTTTTCTATCTATTACTTAGAAATAATGTTCAGCAAATTGTAGTGCTTTAAACCTGGAAAATGGTTGTTTAGATGTAAATTGTATTTACGCTAATTATATCTTAACTCGATTATTAATCAATCAAGTATTGTAATTTAATTTCGTTCCTGTCGAGTAACTACACTTGAATTTTATTTCTAACAATCACTTTAATTTGATTTCAATTGAAACACTACAATTTGATTAGATTTCTATTAGAACACTGAATTAGACAGAAGAAGCCCTTGATTACTGATCTATTAAAATAGGTAAATTTTAACAACTTCTTGAAGTTGCTTTTGTTTTCTAAGTAGATTTAAAGTGTTTGCGACTTATTAGGAGAATAAGCGAGAAAGAAGAGTGAAAGGTACATAAAAAATAATATGGTGTTACATTTCCTACCATCTATCTAATCTTGTATGACATCAATCAAATGTCCATTCTCGTTATTATTGAACGTATTCTAGGTAGATTTAAAGAGAGCTATAAGAAGATCGTTTCTTACTAACTGAACAAGTGTAAAGAGCGAAAGATACATTAAAAATAACAAAATTTTGTTACATTTGCTACAATTTGTCTACTCTTATGTATTATCTTAGGCGAATGGCCAGCCACATTGTTGAAAGAGGGTTGTCTTATTATTAGTGGAACAAATGAGAACAGCTAGGTAAAGGTCCATGGAAAATAACACGCTCTATTATATTTGTTAATGATCTAGTAATGAATTAAGTAAAAATGACGAAAAATTATTTATATAGTTGTGCATAGGACTTGATTTTTTTATTTTTTATTTTTTTACGTGTGATTTTACTTTATATTCACTTTCAGCTAATTAATTCTCTCTCTCTCTCTCTCTCTCTCTCTCTCTCATTTTTCATTTTGGCAGATGCCATTTAAAATGAGCCTTTTAACAGAAATTGAAAAGCAAATCATTATTTCATTAATGGCATTCGATAAAAGAGTGTAGTTTGTAAAACTGCTCATTACAAGATGAATGACAAATAAAAATAGACAACTGAACTCTGAAGCTCCCCTCATGAGATGGCAGAGTTGATGGAGTAGGTGAGCGCAGAAATCTTCGGTCATGAGCTCGATTCCCTCTGTCAACACTTTCTCGGTCGAGCATGTCGCATCGGGCATGTCTAGTGCGGTTAACCTGACTGACATGGTTTGCAGGCTATTGCGTCAACCCGAAGATTTATCCAGTGCGCAACTGAAGCAATTAGAAGTTAATTAGCTGAATTAATTTGCTTAGAAAATTTATAATGCAGCAACGTGAATCTTGGACAATTATAAATGCAATAATTGAGCAGACGTGGTTAATTGTTCTACCTAATAATTAGCAATAAATATTATAAATTTCAACAAGCTGAAGCAATATAATTTTTTTGTGGGTCGAGACATTGACTTATGATATTTACGGACAGGATGGTTGGCTAACACTTTTATCATGATACGCGTGGGTGGTGTCTAATCTATGGTAAATGCTTGTCTGGGACTGATTTTTCAAAAATTATATGTAATAATAATTGGAGTGGATGAATTTGATTGTCTCTCCATTAAACTATAAATTTTGAAAAAAGTAACACGTCCATATATCATATTTGGTGCTTTTTTATTGTCCTTTCAAATTAAATAATTTTTCAATATCGTGTCAAAATATAACTAATCTGTATCTTACCTAGACAATAAAAAATTAATAATAATGCAGATGTAGGTTGTCCCCTACTTAATAACTACTACATTTGGCTCAAATTTGTGAAGTAGAAGAGTTCTATTCCATTTAAGAGTGTTAAATGGGACGAGCCAAGCTATTTCGCTCTCCTAACAGTAGGCTTAACTGGTCGGGCGAGCGCTTGGTGTCATGAACCACTCGTAGCTCATCGGTTTTGACTTTCTTTTTTTTTTTTTTGTTAAATGAAATTGCACTTCTTCTCCCTAGAAATATAATGAATACTTAAATTTGTAAGGAATAGAAGAGAAGGATTTTTACAAATATATAACTTCTTTCATTAACAATATCATCGTACATTACAATTCTACCTTACCAATCTGCAATAGCAAATTTGAAAAGACGGTTTCATATTTTCAAAATCATTGACATATACACGCACGTGCTTTTATTCGAATTGTAATATTGCCTAGGTCATGGAATGTATTTCAATCTAATATGTTTCTTCCATGAATTATGCTATGTGTACATAATTTTTTACACAATACATTACACCCCCCTCACATGGAGGGAGGCCTACACACAATAAAATATTCGTGGACCCTCCTCCATGTGAGGAGGTGTAATGCATTGTGTACACCATAAGGTGTACACATAGCATAATCCTTCTTCCATTGTAGACCTTATGCATGTGAATATTGATAAAGCAAATGCGGAGGTTAAGTCATTGTTTGGGTTCCATTATTTCAAATTACAATGAACGAAATAGTAATTTTTTGAAGAAGACGTGGTTAAAAATATATGAAAAGTTTTTAGTTTTATGCGTAATATTATTTTATTGAATAATGTATGGGAGAGAGAGAGAGAGAGAGAGAGAGAGAGAGAGAGAGAGAGAGAGAGAGAGAGAGAGAATTTTAATTTTATGGGAGTAAAAAAATAGGCACCAGAAGAGTGGGGCCAAGTCGTATCATGTTTGAAGGATCAACTAAGAGTGAGGCCAAGTCAACTTACGCAAATTAAACAAGGCATGAGAAGTACTGTTCAAAGTGTCTTGACATCATCCAAGAGGGTGAGGGAGCTAATCCGTGTAATTTAACCTACAATTGTCTTGCCTTCTTGTATCTCGTACATGATTTATTATAATTAATGTAAACCAACAAAAACCAAACAATTTGCAAAGTCTAATTCTGAACAGTACAATAATTGCAATTTGTAAATACTTTCGACATTTGAATTAACTCAAACATATGGGCATTTCCACATTTTTAGACGAATTCGATCATTCCTTTTATGGATTGATCGCAAGATAATGAAAATAATGAAATAAACAAGAACAAAAATAAGAACATCAAAATTTATGTGGAAATCCAATACGGGAAAAAATCACATACAGAGGAAGAGAAATCCACTATAATCAATAGTAATTATGTTTACAACAAGATCTCAATGCTCTCAACTAAAATATAAAACCCTTAAAATGTTGTATGAATGTTATGAGAATAATACAAGTCGTGACTTATATATATAAAACCCTAGGAACCAAGTCGTAGATGAATAGGAGTCCAACATACGTTAAAACACGAAACGTGCTTGGGCAGTATAACACTGTCGCTCAAGCGACAGGTGGGCGAAAGGCGGGCGACAACCCCGTCAATCGAGCTCTCGGAGAATTGACAGTTTTCTTTGAAAATTTGTTGGTGACGCTCATGCAAGTATACACCATTCTTTATCTTCCAAACAAGCATCAATGGACTAAATCAATGACAAACACCAACTAAGTTCAAGCAATGCTCAAATTTAGCAATGAGAAATGATTTTGTCATCATATAAGTAAGATTATCATTTGTATCAACCTTGTTTTATCCTCTCATGGAATATTTGATCCATAGTGAGAAAAAACACTCTGATTATCACAATATACTATAAAAATCTTCAAGTTTTCACTGATTTCACTAATCAATCATCTCAACTACATAGCCTCCTTACATACATCTATAATGACCATGTATTTTGCCTCTGTTATAGACAAAGTTACTATACTTTGCAAAGTAGCTTTTCAGCTGATAGCACAGTCTCCAAGAGTAAATACATATCATATAAGTGATCTCCTTTTTTTTTATCAAGATCCCTACATAATCTGAATCCACATACTTAATGATTTCAGTTGTATTTCTATCAAAAATGCAAGCAAACATTAGTTAAGTCCTTCAAGTATCTGAATATCCATTGTACTGTTTTCCAATATTCATTGCTATGATTTGTCATGTACCTACTACTACACTAACTGCATGTGTTAAATCTGATATTGTACAAACCATAGTGTGCATCAGAGAACCAACTGCACTGGAGTAAGGAACTCGAGACATATAAATAATTTCTTCATCTGATTGAAGACATAATCCAGATGATAATTTGAAGTGGGTAGTCAATGGAGTATTGAGAGTTTTAACATTCAGCATATTGAACATTTAAAACACTTTCCCAATGTACCCCTTCTGACTCAAGTACAATATGTCAACCTTTCTATCCCTCAAGAATTTCATATCAAGAATTTTCTTTGCTGTACCAAAATCTTTCATTTCAAACCATTTACTAAGTTGAGATTTCACATTTCTAACCTCTAATTTATCATTGGCTTCTATCTACCATCTTCATTTTTGAAGTACACACAACTATTATAATTACTTCTAATGAAACTATGAGTAGTCATGAATGAATTGAACATTTTTTACCACTACCTTGGCGACTGTTTTAGTCCATGTAAGGACTTCTTCAACAAGACATATAGTCATCCTTCCCAAAAACTATGAAATCCTCTAGTTGTTGCATGTAAATGTTATCTACAAGTTCTCCATACAAAAATGATGTCTTGACAATCATCTGTTCAAGTTCCAGTAATTTATTGCCAACTATCCCAAGTAAAATTCGAATTGAACTATGTTTTACAACCGATAGAACACATCTGTGAAGTCAACACCTGAAATCTGACTATAGTCATTTGCTACCAATCTGGCCTTATACCTAGTATCTTCAATCTCTAATGTCCATTCCTTCCTTTTAAACACTCACTTGCAGTGAACAACCCTTTTTATCTTTAAGTAGTTTCACCAAGTCCCAAGTACAATTTTTATTCAATGACTCCGCTCCTCCTGCATAGTAATCAACCCTCTGCAAAAATCACTACAACTGACTGTCTTTGAATCTGTAGCAGGCTCCTTGGTGGAATCAATATCTTCAGCCATATTTAAAGCACAAGCTACCAAATTTGCTTCCCCATACTTCTCTGGAGGTTTAATCTGTCTGTGAAATCTATTCTTAACAATTGAATATTGTGATATTGCCAGGCAAAGTAGGCAAAAAAATTTGTCTATCAATTCTGGACTAGACTATTATAGTAGAGTGTTCTAAGACCTCTGATTATTCTCCTAGACCAATTTCCAACTTCACTTGAGTTGAATGATTTTGTTCTTCCCTTTTATTAGAATCCTCACAAGGTGAACTGTGAACCATAGTAAATTCATAAAATACTGCATTTCTACTAACCACCACCTTTTTTTATCTTAGGACTCCACAACTTATATGTTTTCACGCCTGATTTATATCCAAGAAAGATACACTTTCTAAACCTAGGCTCCAACTTCCCATTATCCAGATGAGCATAAGCAGGATACTCAAAAATTTTCAAATCAGAATAACAAGAAGGTTTACCAAATCATACCTCTTCCAGTATCTTTTTTCTCAATGGCAGCTGAGGTTGAGCGATAAATCTAAACAAGTAGTGGTAGCAGCTTCAGCCCAAAAAGTCTTAGCCAACCCAGAATTTGAAAGCATACAACAATCCTTTTCCATCAAAACTCTACTCATCCTTTCTGTCACACCATTCTGTTAAGGAGTTTCGGATACTGTCAAGTGTCTCAGAATGCCTTCAGCCCCGTAGAAACTATTGAATTCATCTGAACAAAACTTCTACCCATTATCTGTGCAAAAGTTTTACCTGCTTTCCAGTCTGCTTTTCTATAATTGTTTTTCAATCTCTGAAGGTCCCAAATACATCATTCTTCTATTTCAAGAAGAATACTCAAATTTTCCTGGTGAAATTACCAATCACTGTCAACAGATAGTAAGCACATCATCTTGAAAGTACCATGGTCTATCCCTAGATATCTGAATGGATATGTTCAAGTATTCTCTTCATGTTGTGTCTTCTTTTAGTGAATCTGACCCTTTTTCTATTTTTCAAAGACACAATGCTCACAAAACTCCATCTTACTGGTCTTCTGCCAATCAAGAAGTCCCCTCCTACTCAATTCTGCCATACCATTCTCACTCGTATACCCAAATCGCATATGCCAAAGTTCAGTAACTTCCTTATCAATCAAAGAAAAAGTAGAGACTATTTTTCTCATGTAACTATGGAACCCTATCGAATGTACAACTGTGTAGAGTTTTCAGTCCTTTCATGACAGCAAGAGCTCCCCGACTCACCTTCAAAACCCTACCTTCACTAGTGTATTTATGGCCCTTTAAGTCAAATATACTCAAAGCTATGAGATTTCACTTCACTTCTGAAACGTACCTGACGACTGTAAGTGTTCTGATAACACCATCAAACATTCTGATTTTGACTATACCAACTCTGACAGTTTTGCAAGGCGCATTATTTCTCATAATCACTGCACCTCTCGAAACTCTTTTATATGTTGTAAACCAATCCTTGTTAGTACACATATGGAAAGTACAAGCCTAGTTAAAAACTCATTCCTCAAAAGGTTTGGAATCCATATTAGAAATCACAAGAAGTTCTCCTTCACTTTACTCATCCTTCACAACATCAGACTCTACTATGTTAACAGTTTGTTTTCCTCTTTCAGTAGCACCAACAGTCTTATTCCTATTTTTCAAATAATAACAATTAGCTCTAATATAGTCATTCTTCTTACAGTAATGACATTCTTTCTCTACATATCTGGATTTTGATTTGCCTCTCATATTCCTACCAAGATTCTTATCTTGATTTCTCTCATGAACAACCAGGCCTTCAGCTTGACTCTCAGATCCTCCAACAAGATGCATCATCTTCTACTTAGATAGTAAAGCATCATAGACATCTTCTACAGTAAGAGTATTCCGACTATAGAGAATAGCATTTTTAAAATTCACATATGATGGCGGCAGTGAACACTGTAGCGGAAAACACTCGAGAAACCTTTGATTCGGGCTCAGAAATCAACCAAACGAACACCAATCTACCGGCTCGACCCAACAATCCTCTACACCTTAGTTGCCTCCGTTTTACCCACTACGTTACCCTTCTTCTAATCCACAAAGGACACAAAGGGGGTGGTGATTTGTAGCCACAAAGGCAAGGGAAAAGACTCCACAAATAAGGCAAGGAAGAGGCAAAGAAACCACCAAGTTATCAACCGTTTTTCTCACCTAGAGCTGGCCTGTTTTTCTCTCCCTATGGCTGCCGGAATTCCCCCACAAAGGGACAACCTCATTTCCCTCTCTCTTCCACACAAATCACACACTAAATGGCTAGGGTTTCTACCTTATAAATATGCTAGGTTTAGGGTTTAAGTTTGGGCCAAAATTTACTCACAATGGGCTAACGATAACCAAATCCAACCCAACCAAATTTAGGCCCTCCAAGGTGTATTAATTGTTTCCGAGTCGAGCCGTAACTTTTGGTGTCGATATTATATCCGACATCGACTTTTTCATCATCCGGATTATTGGGTATCAAAAAACCCAACAATCTCCACCTTGATTCCCAATAAACCTGCAAGCAAACAAAACACACAGTTTATACTTGCACAATCAAGGTAACCAATAAAATTGGTTTCACAGGCCTTACCTCGTGTTTCCGTCCTGAAACACATACCATACCTGCTCCGTATACTCACCAGGGCTAAGGTCAAGAACACCCAAGTAGAAGCAGATAATTACAGTAAACAGTCAAGAGCAAATAAACATGCGATGCCGATATACTATAGGATAACACATAGATCTTTTTCAAACACGTTAACACAGAACAACAGATTAACACCCAGTTAATCAACACACGGTCAACACATATGCAACAAATGCATAAATGACCCCACGAAAAAGATCTCACCACACTTATCCTATCCCATTCTGTGTTACTCCCACCTCGAGAACACATATCTCCACTCATCGCTCCACCATGCTCACTAGACTAATCACTCAACTCATGTCTAACTGGTAAGTCACAATAGATCCTAAGTTCTTGGGATAATCCTTTATCACCTCATCACTTCTCCCAAACTATGTGGATAATGGGGCTCCACCTAACAGAAGTGATAGAAGTGTCCTCTCTCACACTCCACCTGATCAGGGTCTCTTTCTGATAAAGGATTCTAGACATTTGATCACATCTCCACTCGTGATCCAAATGTCACACTTCACATCCCCCGGTACAAACCACAATGTACCCCTAGGCATCTATACTCCACCTCACCAATAGACATCCAACACATTGCCAATTGCATCACAAACTCACTGTGACAAAACAATACCTTCTGGTGACCACAAAGGTTAGGGCTCAATTTAAAAAATCCACCCACACACCACAAGGTTACTCCAATCACCAATGCTCAAAAAATATCCACAAAGGAGAGGGGTGAAAGTGGCTCTCACAAAGAGAATAGGAGAAAAAAAAATTTGTTACTTCACTACACTCACATAGAAGGTTCACAAAAAGTAAGAAGATAACCCTACATGGCTGTCTCACACAATCTCATAAACCACACAAGCTCACAAAGATAAAGGGGAAAACGGCTGCCCATCTTTCTTCTCACTACCACCCTCTCACACCACTCACAGAGCAAAACAGAGTACGTCACAAATCTCAACCCACTATGCATGCAAACATATTACACAAAGTAATAAGATCCCTCTAATTCATGCAATTACATACATCAAACATATTGAAAGTGTAACATATCAATGCAACAGAATTAAGCGATCACACATCATGCATAAAATGGGTTACACAGATGCACATGCAACAACTAGGTTTACTCTCAATAAACCTCACACAGGTCATCACTCGACCCCATGACAACATTCGTCTAACCTCTCATCTCATCTTTCATTTTATTATCATTTCTAGGACAGTCTATTTCACCATGTCCAAATTCACCACAGTTAAAAATACGTATTATTTTTCGCATTTGCCTTACACCTATACATGCCATCAATACCAATAAATGACCACAAGCAAAGTACATACATAATTCACACAGAATCGTCAAAAGAAATTTCCTAAGGCCACGTGCAATTCTAACAATATAAAAAAAATTAAATTCACAAAAAATTTATGGCACGTAATTAACAAGTAATTCCTAGGTCTAGCAACAGGCAATGGTTACCCCTTCACGGTAACCCCAAACCTAATGTTACCCCACACGATGACTTCTAATGCGAAAAATAAATTACGCTACACAATAATTTTAAGGGTAATTGGCGCAAAACGTCCCTACCTTTGAAGGTTTCTGTGGAAAACGTCTTCACCTTTCGTTTTTTGACGCGGAACGTCCCTACCTTTACCTTTTCTTGCGCAAAACGTCCTTCCGTCCACTTTCCGTTAAAATGCACCGTTAAATCTTTGGGTAATTGGTACAAAACGTCCCTACCTTCCACATTTCTTTGCGCTGAACGTCCATTTCATCCATTTTTAGCAAAAAATAACTAATATACCCTTATATTTAAATAAAATAAAAGAAAAATAAAGCACAAATTATAATAATACTCTCAAACTTTTTCAAAATGTGCAAATGAGTCCCAAACTTTTTATTAAAATTGCAAATGAGTCCAATCATTTGATCTAAGAATTAAATTTTGTTTAATGTACACGATAAATTTTCTTCAGAATTGACATTGACCATAATTTTGACTAAATTTAAAAGGATAAAATGATAACTTTACATTTTTATAATAAAAATAACTAAAATCAAATAATTAAATCAAAAACCCTATTATCTTCTCCAACCACCCCCACCCCACCACCAGTAATCCACATTACCAGAGTCGCCGGCACCGCTACTGCCAAGGCGGCCACCACCAACAGAACCCCAAACGCCACCCCCAAAACCACAGGTATCCACAAAACTGTCCACCCAGATGCAGCAATTGACCTTACCATGGTCGATTCATATAACGCAAGGGGTTGTTTGAGAGAGTATAGTGATTGTCTCTTGGTCCCTTGCAACGCCTCCACTGGTGAACTCGCCCTTATGGTCTGAAGGTGTGTGAATTGTGGAAACGACGACCATTTTTTTGGGTGTAATTGTGTTAAAATAGGGTAGAGTAGGGTGGGGTGGTTGGAGAAGATAATAGGATTTTTGATTTAATTATTTGATTTTAGTTATTTTATTATAAAAATATAAAGTTACCATTTTATCCTTTTAAATTTAGTCAAAATTATGGTCAATGTCAATTCTGAAGAAAATTTATCGTGTACATTGAACAAAATTTAATTCTTAGATCAAATGATTGGACTCATTTGCAATTTTAATAAAAAGTTTGGGACTCATTTGCACATTTTGAAAAAGTTTGAGAGTATTATTATAATTTGTGCTTTATTTTTCTTTTATTTTATTTAAATATAAGGGTATATTAGTTATTTTTGCTAAAAATGGATGAAATGGACGTTCAGCGCAAAGAAATGTGGAAGGTAGGGACGTTTTGTGCCAATTACCCAAAGATTTAACGGTGCATTCTAACGGAAAGTGGACGGAAGGACGTTTTGCGCAAGAAAAGGTAAAGGTAGGGACGTTCCGCGTCAAAAAACGAAAGGTGAGGACGTTTTCCACAGAAACCTTCAAAGGTAGGGACGTTTTGCGCCAATTACCCTAATTTTAACTGCAATAATAACAAGAAAAGAATACGATACCGAGCGGACCACGTCTGAAGGTCAGTAAATATCGAGAGTTGCGAATTCACCACTTTAGGATCGTCGTCATTCGTCCTAAAGTCTCCAGCAATTGCTGCAACACGAAACGACACCGGCCACCCGGACGTCCAATGGCAAAATCGTCTAACTTTCACCGTATTGCTCAAAAATGAAATCCGACAACACCGTAGGGTCCGTCTCATCGTTGGGAACATTCTGTCTTTTGGAGTCATCGCCGGAATCCGGCCGACGCGCCATCCAAGCCCTCGCCGGAGTCACGCGCCGGCGGCGGCCTCGGCGTCGGAATTTTTCACCCGACCCTCTCTGATGTGCCTCGACCTGCTGAGTTCAACAGTGGTGTCCGTTTCTCCATCCGATCACTGGTTTTGTCGAAAAACGCAAAAACAGGTCCGATTTTTCAACAATTTTTCCGTCCAGATTTCTGCCTATTTTCTGCTTCGTTTCTGGTCATTTTCAGCCCCTTTTTACCACCAAAAATCATTGATTTCTCAACAACTCAAGCTTTGATACCATTTGTAACGGAAAACACTCGAAAAACCATTGATTCGGGCTCAGAAATCAACCAAACGAACACCAATCTACCGGCTCGACCCAACAATCCTCTACACCTTGGTTGCCTCCGTTTTACCCACTACGTTACCCTTCTTCTAATCCACAAAGGACACAAAGGGGGTGGTGATTTGTAGCCACAAAGGCAAGGGAAAAGACTCCACAAAAAAGGTAATGAAGAGGCAAAGAAACCACCAAGTTATCAACCGTTTTTCTCACCTAGAGCTGGCCTGTTTTTCTCTCCCTATGGCTGCCGGAATTCCCCCACAAAGGTTGCCGGAATTCCCCCACAAAGGGGCAGCCTCCTTTCCCTCTCTCTTCCACACAAATCACACACTAAATGGCTAGGATTTCTACCTTATAAATATGCTAGGTTTAGGGTTTAAGTTTGGGCCAAAATTTACTCACAATGGGCTAACGATAACCAAATCCAACCCAACCAAATTTAGGCCCTCCAAGGTGTATTAATTGTTTCCGAGTCGAGCCGTAACTTTTAGTGTCGATATTATATCCGACATCGATTTTTTCATCATCGCCCGGATTATTGGGTATCAAAAAACCCAACAAACACAACAATATCAACGCACAAGTCCTCCTCATCATACTTAACCTCAATGTCTCCAAATCGGCCAATCAAAGTCAACCAATGCTTCATCCAAATCCTTATGTGCTAGGACTGCTCGCATCTTCACTTGTCATAAAGTAAATTTTCTATTTCAATCCAATAACGGAATATCATATTTCATCGTTGTCATGTGGAATAATCAACATTGCTCTGATACCACATGTTATGAAGTTGTCGCAAGATAATGACAATAATGAAATAAATAAGAATCAAAATAAGAACATCAAGATTTATGTGAAAACCCAAGATGGGAAAAAAATCACATGCAGTGGAGGATAAATCCACTATAATCAATAGTAATTGTATTACAACAAGATCTCAATACTCTCAACTAAAATCTAAAACTCTCAAGATATTGTATGAATGTTATGGGAATACAAATCGTGAATTTTATATATAAAATCGTAGGAACCAAATTGTACATGAATAGGAGTCCAACACGCGCTAAAACGCGAAACGAGCTTGGGCCGGATAACACTGTCGCTGGAGTGAGAGGCGGGCGACAGCCCCGTCGCTTGAGCGCCAGGCGAGTAACAGTTTTCTGTTGAAAATTCGTTGTTGACGCTCAAGTTGCCAATTAGCATAGGGCTAGCGAAAATGCGACGACTTTTCTTCCAGGTCATAATTTTGATCTCTTCAAGACCATTTCAACCATAACTCTAATACCCACTAGAATTTGGGTCAAACTGCAACAATTTCAAAGGAATTCGACATTTACAAAAGGATTTTGACAATTACAAAAATCTTCGATAGTTGAAAAGCAATTCTACAATTCCATGATAAAAAAAAAAAACTATAATTCTAGATACAATCAACATATTAACCAGGATTCTACAATTACGTTGTCAAAATTCTATAATTCTACAAAAATTTGACTTTTCAAATTGTACCTCCAAAGTTCCGAGTTCTCAGAACATATCAAAATTTCCGAAAACAGCAGATATCTTCCAACATTCACATTTCATGTTCATTTAAAACACTGGCATGCATTTTGAGAGAGAACAGAACCTTTTTACCCAATACCTTCAAGCAAAATGGACTAAAAAAAACAAATGTTAATGAACTAATTAATCATCTTCCTTTGATCTACCACCATTAGTTAAAAATTTTATTTTTCAACTGATTAAATAAAACACCTATTAACCTGCAATGCGCTTAAGTTCTAATAGTTAGAATGGACTTAAATTTTACTGGTGAATTTATCCCACCGAAGTCATTAAGAAAATATTTTTAAATGGATACCAAAACTTCATGAAATTTGCGAAGTGTACACCCCGGTGTGCAACCCCCTCACAAGAGGGGGCTCACACCCAATTCAAACTTCATCTACACTTTTGATAAATCCATAGCCAGCAACGCCCACTACAAAAATATTGAACAGATTTCATTGATATTCAAAGGAAAGTTGAACTAATTTCAGAAAGAAGACACATGATTATTTGGTAAGAGTTGCTAAGTAATGGCTCAAATGGCCATAATTTCCTAACCTAACGAAGTTGTAAACATTTTTATGTCCGCGTCTTGTTCAAAGTAAGGCATGTCTTTTTCATCCAGATGCACCCATGCTTCAATTCCACCACTCTCTTTGCTATTCAAGAGCGTGACGAGGTTTTTGATGGGCACATTTGCAACACTCGCTAACATGGGTTTCCCCCATCCAAAATCAACTTCATAAAGTCCTAGCTTGCTCCAGTCAGTAATCAAGACGACGTTTATGTCACTATCGACTGATTTTTTAATGAAACCCACAATTGAATCCACGAGCATCTTGTGCCCATCTTCTCCGTTAGACAATATTTTCGCGCAATCTGCAACGGTTTTACCCACGTTATCACCCAGCATACGAACAAGATCCTGAAATCCCATGTTTTTGCCTTCACCAGCACTGCATTCAGTCGTTGCTATTGCCACTAAGTTGCCAAAACAATATTTTGGCACTGGTGGAACTGTTCTTTCCTGAACACTAACAAGCTGTGCGACAAGTAAATTTCTCGAATTTCCATACGTTGTCTGGGCATCGACAGACACAAGAGCCTTAGTTATGAGCGCAGACACAACTTGTACTCTCGAAGGTTTCTGTTTTCCTGTTTTTCCTTCACTGATCTTAACCCTTATCCCTGATATTGCCTTGTTATCAAATACAAACCTCCTGGCAACAATCTTGGCAACCGGGATATGAATATCCAGATCCCTGGTCTCTTTTTTCCAAAATCAGGAGCAGAAAACTTTTTACCAGGGAAAAACAAGGGGGAGTTGAAACGTGAAGAAATTGCCTCAATTTTCTCACCTTGGCAGGCATTCGCCCAGGCAGATATAAACATGCCAAGTGAAGATGCATCAGCAATCCTGTGTGAAATACTCACAGAAATTGCTATCCCGTCACATTTAAACTTGCTTACTTGGATTGCAAGAAGTGGTTCCATGGCATCCTCAGTTGCAAAGCTTTGGCATGGAAGGAGATCATTTAGCTCCTCGGGTTTTGCCTCGGAGCCGATAATCTCCAGGAGTTGGCAATCCACTTGAGCTTCAAGAAATGCAGCACCCTGGTCACTACAATCGACCAAGTGATCATCCTTCAAGTATCTTCCGGCAAGTGGGTAAAACTGAGGCAAGATTTCTGCCAATGATTCTTCCAATTTTTTAATGATTAATAAACCAGGTGAATAGTAGAGAACTGCAAGCACGTTAATGGAGGGAGCAAGCTCATCAATGAACGATATTGTGTAATGACGAAGAATTTCAGGTGTTGGAATGCATGGTTTTATCAACTTCCTACTCACAACCTGGACTTTCATGGTTCTTTCTTTGAATGCTCGATGCTTAATTCTCTACCAAATTTGCTGCAGTATAAGAAGCCCACTCAATTATTTATCCGTTCGAATAGGCAAATTTTAGCCCTGTTTTGACAATCATTAGCCTCCGTTTAGCCCCATTCTTTCCATAAGAATGTATTTTTAAATAGTGTATTGATGGAAAATGTGTGATTAAAAAATAAGGAAATTTTTTTTATTTACGTGTAATATTATTATATTGAAAAATATATGGTTGAAGTGATGTCAAAATACTGTTTAAAAATGTATTTTTTTTCAAAGAATGGGACTCTAACAGGGGATAAAATAAAAGTCTATCTTTTTACAATAATTTGAAACGATAGAAACAATTTATGTAATGAATGCAAACGATGAGAACGTTTTGTGCTAATTATCAAGAAAAAATAAAATTAAGAGAGTAATATTGGATATTTAAGCAAGAAATGTGATTGAAAAGGTGTTTTGGCACTTTCATTAAGGGTATCACTATTTTCATCCACACTTTTTATATTTACGTCCACTTTTAAAAATAAAATTTTGTTATATTTTAAATCCTATGTAAATTTATTGAAATAGATATAAATAAAATTAAATAAAAATATATAACTCTATATTCATCCACTTATTTTTATTTTCATTAAATTACCAAAAAAAAATTACCTTTTTTTAGAATTTGTATTCATCTACAACTCTAATAGATCAAAGAAATGAATATGTTTTAAACATTTTAAAACTTAGAACTTCAATAGACAAAGCGAATAATATATGTTTATATAATGTTCAATTAGTTCAACTTTGTTCTTATTTCTTTCTTCTGATTTAGAAAAGATTATGGTTTTAGGGAATATATGGATTTATAATGTTAGAGATGTATTTAAAGTGGGATGAATGTATAAAATTCATTTGGATATATAGTAGTTAAATGAATGAATTTAATAAGGACAAGATTGGAATATGACGTGGATGTAAATAGTATTTTTTTTTTTTTAAATTAAAAATTTAATAAGGATGAACTTATAGTGGAATGGACATATAAAAAGTGTAGATGAAAATAGCGATACCCTTCATCAAAAAGTAAACAATTTGTGAGGAATTATAAAAAGTAGATTTTTTGTTTTTTTGTTTTTTTTTTTTTTTTTTTTTTTTTTTTTGAAGGCATAGGCAAACTAATTATTCTCCACCGTTTCCTCAACTATATTTGATAGTAAATCTAAATATTAATTTTAAGCTTAACTGTTGTAAATTGTAGGTTTATTAATGAATGACAATTGTATTCTTATAGCTCTAAAAATTATTATTTTTGTATCTCTAATTCTTTCGTATAAATATAGAACTCTGATTCTCAATAAAATGTACACAAGTCCATTGACATTTTATTTTCTTTTTTCTTTCTCCCTCTTTTCATAACGTGTTATAAATACCATTGCTCAAAACTTCTTCTACATGCACATCTCCATCACATCCCATGATTACAAAGTGGCCTCCAAGTAATCATTACTTTGTAATAATTACAAAGTCAGTATAAAATATTTTTTTCACGAGGCTGACCGAGGTGATGTGAATGAGATGGTGGCATTGACTGCAAATTCGGATGAATGCCACGACCTTGAGCCTGGAGATATAATTTGAGAAGAATTGCTCTAATCTGGAAAAACTTGTTGGTACTTGTTCTTTTATGTGTTCGGTGGTTTAGACGGAATGTGTTTTGATTATATTGGTATAATTGTTTTGTATGCACTAAAATCCGGTAAGAAAATATATTTATTCAACTATTTTGTCTTAATTTTTTTTCTTTCTTCTTAATTATCGTTCAATTAATTATTATGTTCCTATTATAAAATATTGTTAGTCATGAAGTAATACACTACTATTTACAAATATTTTAGTTAGATTTTACTTATTTTCGAAGATCATAATAAATACGACATAACGTAAATTATGTTTTTAATCCTGAAAAGTAAATTCTTGTATAATTTATTATAATAATATGTAATTGTTTTTGAAGAGCATGAATTATAATTATCAATATTTCATAAGAATATTAACATATTATTTTTAAAGAAGCAATAATAAAATATAGTCTACTCTCGAAGTAGCAATTGTTTCAAAAAATTATATCTAATTATGTTCCTTAAAAAACACAAATTAAACAAGGTTGTAATTTTTAAAGGAAAATAATTTTTTATTTTATTTTATTAAAATTCAAAAAGAATATTAATTTATCGCTCTAGAAAAGCATGACATTACAATTTAAATATTCGAAAAATATTACTTGCTCATTAAAGGCATAAAACTATAATTTTAATATTTCAGAAGAATGTTGACAATTGCTCTTGAAGAAGTAATAATCCAATACAACATGCTCTCGAAGTAGAACATTTTTTAAAGAATATATAATTTTGAATAAGTATTTATCCCTAAAGAAAAACATATAACTCATATCATGTGAATACTGATTCTTATATGAACATATCATAGTTAATATTTTTTCGAGAATTAAATATGTCTTTCGTTTGATTGATTAGTTATTCAAATGACAAATATTGTATTGAACAAGAAGTTCAATAACTCTAATATTTTATTGTCACCATGTCCAATTAGATCATCATTGGATTAATAATGATTAAAAATGAGAATTCAAATTAACATTTAACGAAGAACCTGAAGATTCTTCAATTAATAAATTTTTATATATTATTTGTTCTCTTTATCAAAAACTGATCATTAAACATCACTAGTTAAAATATAAAGTGAATTTCCTATATTTCTGAAAATTAATCAGGATGATAAATGAGCTCCATTATTCTTCACGTTGACCATTTAAATATTATTTGTATCTAATAGATTTGATACATATACTAGATGATTGCATGATATTCGCAACCTGAAGTTTACGAAATTATTGCTCAAATTTTAAATTGTATGCATAATTTTCTGATTATACGATCAAAACAGTGTCTTATTAAAAATAGTTATATTAAATCTCAACATTTTAATAAGTGTTAGTTAGGATGTCGATAAATGATTTAACATTACTGTTTATTAAACGCCTCGAATTAATTGAGAACAAAGTTCTTCACATTTCTGTTTAAGAAACATTATTACGCATCATGTTAATAGTTCTCATCGTTATAATTGGCTTATAGTTAGAGCATAATTTATTCATCATATTATTTTGATGGTGTAATTAATCCACCACATTGCATTGAAATTTTAAAAAAAAAAAATGCTAAGAAGAAATTCGTAGTTTTAATCTTTATCTCAAATGGATGATATTTAACAACGCAATTTTATTGATGTCAATTTGATTGGATAATTCTCTCAATCAATGTTCTAAAAAGCACGCCTAGGCGCGAAACGTGACTAAAGCGCTTCCCCTTGAGCCTAAACGAGAATTAAGCGGTCAACGAGAATGTTGACCGCTTAATGCGCACCTTAGGCAATCTAGGAGTATGCGCGCATTAAGCGGTTAACATTCTCGTTGACCGCTTAATTTTTTTTTTATCTTCATTAAATGTACTTTTTTTATTTTTTTTATTTTTTATTTTTGTAGATGAAGAAGAAGATATTGAATTGGAGTCCAATAAAGAATTGGATAAAATTTAAGCTACAAGCTATCTATGTTATGTAATTATAATTTTGAAACTTATCTTTTTTGTAGGAATTATTAAGTACATACAATATTTTATAATTTTAGATATTTGGTATATATTATATGAATTATTGAATATTTTTTACAATAATTAAAAATTTAAAATCAAAAAAACTTTTTTTTACGCCTAAGTTTCGCTTAAACTTGCTAGACTCGTAATGCTTGAAATTTGACCTTCACGCCTAGCCACGCTTTATGCTTTTTAGAACACTGCTCTCAACATTAGAGAGGGAAATTAAGAAGTTGAAAATAATATGCAAATGCATCATTATATCCTCGCAAAAGATAATTCGAACCAGAAGTTCGAATGATGATTCACTTAGATGTTTTTATTGATCAAAGAAATCAACAATATCTCATGTACTTGCTTTAAATGCTCTAATTCAAATTAATATCATTGAAAATAATTAGCTAATATTATATTTGATATATCTATGACGCGTTAGAAGTGTGAATACATTCGATTCTAATATAAAAATCTCCAAACAAAAATGGTGCAATTAGCAAAGATAGTCTCATTAAGGAAGCATATACTCTTAATGATTATTTAGACATAACAAATTATAAAATTTAATAATAGATTCAGGGATCTAATATATTGAAAATAGAGATATCTCAATAAATCATTATAGAAAGTTATTGAATCGAAAAAGAAAAAGTTGTCGACACACATTTGCACATGATGTACCGCATCATATAGTGAGAAATCAAAATAAATGCGTCGAAGTATATCGATCGAAGTAATAATTGGTCAAATAAAAGAGACAACCCTAAATAGAACTTACTAGGGAAATCTGAAGTTTTTGGACCAACAGTCCAAAAATTTAAAGATGTAGACTTATACAAAAAGAAAATGAGAAAATTAAAGTTGTAATATGTAATGCATGATAGTAAACTCGCAAAGATCGTGATGGATGTAATCACAAATCTCTATTTTATTAGTATGACAATACATGAAAATTGATGTGCATATAATATATTTAATTATAATCAACTTATTTGGCATGACTATTAATGTTATCTTGAAATATTTTATGTTTGAAGCATATAATTCAATTGATTTTATCATTTTCCTTGACCAGAATTTTGTTTTATTGGGTTTTCCTGATAAGGTTGTTAACGAGACAACTTTTATAGCGTATTTAAAAGAATAAATGTACCATTTTTCCTTTATTAGGATTTTTTTCTAATAAAGTTTTAACGAAGTATATTCTTTGTATAATAAATGTTCATAACATACAAGATATTTACTCTCAAAATAATACTTATGCATGTATAAGACTCCCGAAAAGATCAACAAGAGCTATTTTTCGTATTATCATGTTACTACAGTCATTAAAGGTTAATAAATATCTCATATGAAGACAATGTTATTTGAAAACTATACAAGATAACATGAGACATACTTTTTCAGAAATTACAATTTTGAAAAGGTTGATGTACAAGATATGAATCGATTGATACAAGAATTGAAATCAGGAGGAGCAGTTGTATTCTTTTTCCTTCTATCAAATTTTGTTTGACTAAATTTTCTTGACAATATTTTAACGATGCAAGTATTTTGGGGAAGTGTTGTAAATAGTATGTTTATTAGTGAATGACAATTGTGTCTCTATAACCTTAAAAATTATTACCATTAATATTGATAATTCTTCACTATAAATATAAAATTTTGATTCTCAATAAAACACAAATAAATCTATTAATTTTTATTCTTTCTTCTCTTTTCTTTGTTTTCATAACGCAATTTATCTCCTTGATTTGATAAAAAAATAAAATAAAAAATAACATGTAAACAAATAATTTTGGGCCCACTTTCTTTTTGAACCATGCGTTCCATGCATCTCTTATCCGACCCCTACCCCAACTTATCCGACCCGACCACCCAGCTTCCTGAAATGACCACAATGCCTAGGTAATTTAAGAAACCACATTGGCGGGTTTCTCTCAGAGATGTAGAAATATCATAATGGCGGGTTTCAAACCAAAATGCCCAGGCAAGATAGATGCTCTCTCTCATAAATATAGATATCTCATAATGGCGGGTTTTGTCATCACATTGGCTAGATTCTTGCATTTACTCAAGAAATTGATATTCTAATTTCTCCTTCAATAACACATCAATATATCACATTTTCTTGAAAGATATTAACATATTTTTTTACATCTTCTTAAAAAGATGTGACGTGTCAATTATCAAAAGGATTTTGCTATTTGTACATCCGGGATGACATCCCGGATGACATTCCCCCTCACAAGAAGGGAGGGCTCACACTCCAATAAAATAATCATGGCCCCCCTATTGTGAGGGGAAATGTCATCCCGGATGTACATATAGCAAGATCGTTATCAAAAATGTATTTAAAAAAATATAGAACAATGAATCTCAACTTGTAAAAGAGTATAATGTAATTAATTTGTAAGAATTTTATAGAAAAATGTCTCTATTCATCATCAAAATAAATTAATGCTTTTGTAATTAATTTGTAAGAATTTTATAGAAAAATGTGAAGAGTGTTTGAACATCCCCCTTTCATTTCAGTGGATATTCGTATACGAAAGAAAATTTTGTTCTGATTTCTTGCTATTACCCATTTTGGTGAATTAAGTAATAGAAATGTTCTTAACCAAACATTTTTTTTGGTCTTGGAGAAATTGGATAACCAATAAAATTTTCTTATGACAACTAGCCAATGGGGACAATTAATATATATTAAGAACAACAAAAATCAAGAAATGGATAGGAATAGTTAGTCATAATCTTTAAATCAAATAGGGAAGGGACAGGTCTCAATTATCAAACAAATTATATGTGAAAACACAAGCCAAGAGAGAAATCAAGTCCCTTAAAATCTAATTAATCCTATTAATTTCTTTATCCAATGTCAAAATCAACCGGAAATTGGTTTTTACCTTCTAATCTTTAAACTAGGAATTAACAAAGGTGATTGTAAATCCAAGATTAGAGAAAAACTTGATTATTTTAAAAGTGTCTGGTCTCATGAATTCAACGTAGTTATCATGTTTAATTTTGTCTCCCGGACTATAACAATTTATTTAATCCATATTGGTTATCAATTTTATATAAAATATTTGACAATCTCTATTGAGTAGAACCAAACATACCAAAACAAGTAAATACATTATATCTCTATATGAATTTCAACATATTCAAGTACATTCGATGACAAGAATCCAAATCAAGATCGTACAAGTTATAGAAGCATACCACTATCTCTTATGTAAATTCATGATTTTTATAAGTAGTGCTAAATTGGTGTTTTACCTTTCAAATTCGAAAAAAAATTCACAAACAATTCATAGATCGACCAAATTTATGATAATGCATTAAATCTACGATAATATTCAACCCAAAATCATAATAAAAATCAAAACATGAAAATTAAAATTAAACAATTTAACTAGGTTAGAATGTTCGTCCCAGCTAAAGAAATTTAGCCACTCATCATTCTATTACATAAATCCAGGAAATCGTATGAAAATAAGAACATCAGTGAGAATTGATGGAGACAAAATTGAATGGATGAAAACCGAATTGAATCTTGAATCAAGAACCCCAATCTTCACATTTAAATCTCTATCTTCAATAATTCTCAGTCCAAACCCATAAATTTGTAGTATAGAATTGTTTTTTTTTTTTTCCAAGATTGTCACTCCATATATTGACTATTGTGTAGTCAAGAAAACATTCATCATGGGATCGATAACCCAAACTCATTAATCCACTTTATTACTTGTATGCGATCCATGCACTTGCAGTTTACATTTTTACTGGAATTATGTAAGTGATGATATCTTGACAAAACATATCCATTTGGTCCCTAGCATAGACCAGACCGTATTTCAAACGATGGAGAAAGGAGACTCTCTACATGGGGTCTTAGTCCGTCTCGGAAGCCTTCTACTTCGTGTCACAAAAAGTTCCGCAAAGTGGACTGATGAACTCCGTGAAATTCTAATAGAATGTTGCCTGAAACAGGTTGGTTGGGCAAACATATATTGAAAACTATAAATAAGTGATGGTTTTAATTATTAATAACAAGTGGAATCAATAATCAAAAATGACATTTGAGTGAAATTGTTCCATATCCTCATACAAATTCAAACCTTATTTGCGTTTATGAAGTTCTTGAAAGAAATCACAAGTGCTCAAGTGTTTTTCTTTTTAAAAGATTGTTTACTCTTAAAAATCATTTGTCGGTGAATCCCTTTAATCACTCTAAAAAAAATCCTAGAGGAGTTTAAATATCGTTTGAGGACAACAATGACCTATTCAAGCCTATTATTCTTGTTTTTGAGTGTTCTCTCCTATTTTTCATAATTTTCCAACAGAAACGGCCAAATCAATGCAGATCCCGGACGGTGGGAAAGAAAGATTAAGGTAATCGTGCAAGGCCTTACTATTTAGATGCGAACTATGGTTACTTGCAATCTGATTTTAAGTTCTTTTAGTATGTGACTGCTTTCAAAGATGGCTGTGTTCTCTTTACTTTTGCGCTGTCCTTCCTTGAACTTGATGTAGTAACACTTGAGCTTTCTATATGTGCAATTAGATTTGATGCTGAGGCATTTTTGTAAGTATTTTTTGGAATTCATAACTGCTATGGTTTTGTCATTGACAACAAATAATATCAATTATAGTCTCTGATCTTGCACTTTTCATTTTTATTTTATTTTTTTCATGTCTAGGCATTTTTTTTATGTTTTTACGCTTTAATTATTAAAATTGATTTAAAATTTTAAAATAATATTAAAATAAGAAAACTTTTTTTGTTCCTAGGCTAGCCTAACCCAGAGGTTGGCCTCGAGACCTCGCCACGCCACTGATTTTGTTCAAATTTGTGATTATACCTTCCAATCAGGAAATTTCTGGTTTCTGCTTTATAACTATTGCAAAGAAAATGTGAGTTCAAAAAACAGTACACATTTTTTTAGAAACAAGTTGTAGAGTAAAACCGGCCTAAACAGTGTGACCATAAAAGTGTGAAAATGTGAACCATACCCCCAATAAATGAACTAAAAAGTTCTTTTTTACAGTATTAAAAGCCTTCAAGTCTGCTACAAGTTCATACCGTTCACTAAGTTTACACTTCCGTCAACATAAAAAGGGCACGAGAAGAAAACTTTATTTTGCAAACCTGATTTCATTCTTAGTCATCAGATGCACCTTCTGCATCACTTTGCTGCATATCCACGACATGGTCAGGCTCCGACTGCCTCTGCAACGGCTCGTCTTCATCTGACTCCGACCAAGCTCGTCTCACTCGACCCACATTTGAAGGAGGTGCAGCCTTCACCAAGGAGAGAACAGGATTTAGAAGATCAGTTCATGTGCTAGTAATTAACAAAGAACATGAACTCTGAAATTGAAAACAGATGGTTGCTTGAGAGAGCACAAATGATCGATGATGTACAGAATATTACATGGTCGTAATGACTAAAAATGAGTCTATAAGATACCTCAACAATGCCAAGTTATATTAAGATTGCCTTTTTCGCATCTAAGGGGCAAGCAATTTTTTTTTACGAAACAGCCACCTATTAACAGATCAGCTCCATTGAGAGAGAGTTGGGAATGGGGTGGGGGAGAGAGAGAGAGAGAGAGAGAGAGAGAGATTACAGCATCATCCTCGGCATCAGAATCTTCAAGGCCAGCTGCTGCAAGGAGATCTTGAGGATTGTTTTCTACTTGATCATCGGGTGCCTCTCTGTAATTCGTATTGGCATCTTCATATTCCACGTCTTCCTGATTCTCCATGTCAGCTTCTACTTCTGATTCATAATGTGACGTCTTCTCCTTCTTCTTACGCTTTCCACCTTTTCGCCTCCTTTTCTCACCGTGCGCACTCTCCTCCTCTTCAGTTTGGGACCTATCCTTGCGCTTCGAATTAGAAACACTACTCTTCCATTGTTCCTAAAAATAAATACAAGTTTTGAAAGCACGGCAATGATGTGGACAGATGTGGAAAAAAGAAATAAGGGCAAATCTATATAAATGTAAATTTTTTAGCGAGAAAAGGATAGCAACTGATGTTTAAAAATTAAAAATCAGTTATCATTGTCTGGAACAAGTTCTCAAAGTCATTATAACCATATAATTTTCAACCTTAATACTGGACTTGAATACGCTGATTATCACTTCACATGACTAAACAAACAACAGGCAAATTACTCTCCTTACAGTAGATCTCATTCAAAAATTGATCAAAAGGAGATATCAATAAATAATACAATGCATGAACTTAGAGCAATCAAATAAATGATATTCTTATGCAATTTTGTTCCTAACCAATGTATCTATCCAGATTGTATCCAGGAAAAATAATGTAGTAACGAAAGGGAGGAAAGGATTTCCTAAAGAAAAATGAGATTCTAAATAAAATGAATAGATCCTAACGTTCAGTTACTATATTCCTCGCATATTCCAGTCAACATCATGAATTAATGCCAAATTCAACTCTTGGCGAAAATATTTCCCGAGTCATAGCAGTGGCATCTCAAGGAAAAGAATACCAGTCCATGAAAAATACATATAAATTCGCCAAGAAAAATTTCCATCCTTTTACTCTACAAAATTTGCAAGGCTGAAACTATGTTGGTGTGAGTGTGAAAATGCTTGAACAAGAAAAGAAACAATATTCAAGAAAGCCTCAAACATAAATTTACAATGCACACCAAATTGACACAATAAAGTTACCTTGATACGCTCTAAATGCTTCTCTTGTTGCATAACTTGCTTCAGTTCATCCTCTTGCTTCCTTTTCTCCAACTGTTTTGAATGGTATGAGCAAATGCAAAACAAAAAAATATACATTTCATGTCAAGAAATGCACAGTAATGACCTGAAACTTTCTCTGCTCTTCTGCCTTCCTGCGGGATTCATCAGCCAACTCCATCTGTTGCATAACTTTTAGCCTTTCCTGATTTTTTTGCTCGTCTCGTTCAGCAAGCTCACAATGAACTTTTGCCGCATCAAGCAAGTGCTGGCAATATCCAACATGAGTTCCAATTTTCCCCTCATCAAATCCATGAAAATGAAGATTAGAGGCAGAAGATAGCAGGCTGAACAAACGGACAGCATTTTTAAGCTCAGCCACAGTTGCTCGCACCTACCTCATCAAGAGAAGTTTCATAATCAGCAAAAGCAAGTCTCAAAAGTGTAAAGAAAAGGTTGGCAAGGGTAACTTAGAAGTTTTTGGAACCTAAGAAACTGTAGAAGACAGAAACTCTAGCAATTAAAAAATTAATATCCATGAAAAGGGCAAAATGGTGGCAGGAGTTTGTGCATGAAATTCCATTGCTACAACTAAGATATAGTCAGTACATGAACTGTTGAAGTGGCATCCAATGTTAGATCCATATATGTGCAGTGCATGGATTGGTACAGATGGTAGACAAAGCTACCAGCATTGGAAACTAACATCAAGAATAATTGTGGAAGATATTCACAACTCCTTAAGCAACTTATGATTTGTTAGAAACAAAAATATTCAGCAACAATAATGATAAACATGATCCTCAAGCCTCTAGTTATTATCCCTTTGAAGCTGGCTGCAGAGTGTCTCAGCTGTGCACATGATCGGTAAACACTTAATGCTCCAATGTTGACACAGTTCAATTCTGTAGCCTGGTGAATTGAACGAGACAAAATGAACATGCAAACTAAATGGATGGTGCGGTGCCTATCGTTAATAAATAACACCAAGTTTAATATATATAAAACCTGGATATAACAAGTATATGAGTTTCTTAACATCATATGAGTCTGTTCATCAGATGAAAAACCAAATGAATAGCTGCTAGCCAGCTATCCTTCAAGTGAACTTTCTCCACTGATGCATGTTCACTTCTATGCAACTACAATAATTTTTGCAAGGAAGCAGATGACTTGATTATGTAATATTGTAATGCACACACCATTCCCACCACCTAACGAAAGGAAGGAAGCGAGGATTGAGTCGAAGCAGTTATATCGGAAATGAAACTTAAAAGTTACTGGTCATATGACTCCAAACAAAAATAAACTCAGCTAAAAGATGAGAACCTCATCCACGGTTCTTTTAGTCTTTTGAAGAGTCGAAGCCGAGAACTTCTGCATTGCAACTCCTACATCAAACCGAAATGTGTAATTTGAAGGAGCCAAGTGAATGGCTCTTAGTAAAGTTTTTTTGCAGTCTTCCCACTGCTCAGCTTCATAATGCGTTCGTGCTAAGTAGAGAAGCACTTGACTGTCGGTATTGTAATAGAACTTTCGCAAACAGTTCTGATACTGCAAAAGACACGCATGATTTTGAAATGCATTCAAAAAAAAAAAAAAAGATTATTTCATCTCATAGACTAAAATGGAAACGAATTGCTGGACAGACCATTTTCACAGCCAATGCAAAATTTCCTTGAGCAAAGTGAACATGGGCCAGGTTAATCCAGATATCTGGCATCTGGACATTGAAGCTTCCACTTGCAGCTTCTTGTACCTACAGAAATAGGGAACACAAGAATCTCAAAACAAGCGCAAATCTTCCCTCAATCACTACCAACACATAAAACGTTCAGCAGACCTGTGTAAAAAGATCCTTAGCTATATCAAATTGTCCTTTTTCTGCCAATACCACACCAGCTCCATTTGCTGCATAAAGGTTAGCAGGATTATGTTGCAGAACCTGGTAGGATGGAATATTTTAGTCACGTGTCATGAGGAATTATAGCCAGTCCCTATATATAAAATTCACAAACAAATAATAAAAAGGAATTCCAACCACACCGCCTAAATGAGTAAAAACCAACCAAGGAGAACTTCTCTACTTAAGGTATTTGCTAAAAGCCAGAGCACTCTCCATAATTGCACTCATTTTGTTAACAAAAGCTTAACAATAGGACTAGCTTTCTATTTAGAGGCTTCCAAGATAAATGCCATACTTTTGTGTACAGTTCCTTAGCCTTCTCTAAATGTGTAGCTTCCAACTTAGGAGCTCGTTTCTCATTGCGAATGGCTGCAAAGCAGTTCCAATTTCCCTTGCAGATATAAAAGCAAGATCATAAATTACCAGATGTAATAATTATTACAAGAAACGATGATTGTAAAACTGCCAAAACTAAGACAGAACATAAACAAAAACAATTTCCTTCAGATCTGCACGACGAGGAAAAGGAAAATAGCCGGAAAACACCTTCAGCAAGTTGGTGAAGCATTTGTTAATAATCAGAAAAATTTAAACAGAGAAAGCATTCTGAATATGGTTATACCAAACAAACTGCAGCATAAGAATCTGTCCCATCAGTTGCATCTTTAGCAGCCCGAAAAGTTTCCTTTGCCTTGACCCAGTCGTCATTCTTAAGCTCCAAGTCACCAAGCATTAGCAAAGCATCTTGGCACTTGTCATCCACCTTCAGAGCATCACCAATCTAAGACCAAAAACATCTTTGCTTGAAAAAGAATGCAATGGTATAAAAATGTTCGAGAAAATGAAAAATAAATTTGTAAAATCGCTATAAGGACATAACAACCAGTTCGATACTTAGTTGAATATTATTTCGAGCTTTTGCAATGGCAGCGAGCCTCAGATAAGCATCTGTATAGTCCGGATACTGAAAATTCATGATAAAGGTTAGAATAAATTGCAAGGACAAAATACAAGCGAATCAAGTCTATGATACATAATACAGAATTATTGTATTCAATCAGCCTTATCCAACTACTTTTAACACCAAACATTGCAGATGAATGAATAAGTGCTGGTTTGGGATGAATCTAGGTGCAGTTGTGCTATATAAGTCTATTCACAAACCGTAAACATCATAGAGGATGGTGAAACTTGAATATTTTCAAACACCTGTATCATGCTGCAGATATAAAGCACATGGGAGGGGTAGAACATTGAGGAAAAAGAACAACGATGAGAAGGAAAAGATAAAAGATCATATACCGACGTGAATTTTCCCCAAGTCTGGCAACTCGAATCGAGACAGAAAAACAATGAAGTGAAGGGGATAGAAAATGGTTTGATGTAATTTGGGTAGATGATTTGATTCAGCCTTCAACTCGTGCCACAAAAATGAAAATTTGATGCAAGCTCTATCTACAGAAATGCAACCTCAGTAGTCCCAAATCGGGAAGAACTAATACCAAATCAATAGAAAATTTACATGAAAATGTAACACTACATTCATGTTAAAGAGTTCATGTCTAAAAGTGGTAAACCAGTTCTAAAATGTGCTTATGCATCAACTTGGGGAATCTTTATTCATGGTTCCTTTATCATTTCATTAGCAAACTATCCCATTCTTGCTTCTACTGCTTCATTGGTTTCTTTTAATGAAAATTAAGGGGTAGTCCTGTACAAATTCAAATGATAAAAGCCTAATTGTAATATTAAAGTAATTGATTATTCAGTTATACAGAAAGCATAACTATGAAATCAAAGCATGATTTTTTTTCTCCTCAAGGCATGCAATGCAAAGAACTTGCAGGAAAAGTAAGCTATATTGCAAAATTACTTATCTTTAGATGAAGACCAAGTTTAAGACCATTTCCATTTACCTTTGTGGTCATCAATGCTCATAATATCTATCGGAAAGGGAAGTGAGAAGAGTAACCATGCATACCTTATATAATATTAGACGATAAAAGATGCTAGCCGTTTCGGTGTCATGCATCTGCTCCAATACTCTGGCAAAATTAAACAGTGTTGAAACTTTATTCCAAGGAAGCTCGACAGATGTACCCTGTTCCTCAAGTCGATGAAATAATTGAAAGTCCCTGGGTTGATGGAGAGATGAGCTGGCATCAATTGGATATAGTGCACTATTTATTAAGCTGGACTGAACTTTGCGGCTAGGACTTAATCTCTCTTCACTAACATCTGATTGTTCCACATTTTTAAAACTGGATTGTGCTTTAGCATCAACAAAGTTACACCATAAGCCATCTCCCAGAGCTTCCATAAAGGCTTCACCAGCAAGCTGGAAGTCCACAAGCAATCAAGGTTACTCCTAGAAACAATCAAACAAACCACCACTGAAGTATATCAAACTCAAGGAGTATTAAAGACCTCAAACTCTCCCCTGTCAAAATGGAGAGCCCCGATATTGTTGAGCAGCTCTATTGGTACTTCCTCATTCCCCTTTTTCAGAAGATTACGAGCCTGTATGAAACCACCAAGTTTCACTATCTTGTTTCAACTCCCACGAAAAAAAATTAAGATGTTCACAATATTTAGAAAAGCAATAACTGCAACAGAAACTCGGGGGTCATGGCTCTCTCTCACCCCCATTTGAATAAATGGTCAAGTCTTCGCAGAGCAAATTTTTTAACATATCATATAGTCTTTTTTTCATCAAGTTCATTGACACAATAGACAGATAATCACAAGAACATGAAAGACGACCTTAAAAAAACAGGACCCACAGAAATAGGATCTTAGTGAAATGGTTGAGAACTCTTTCAAAAAGATGACAATAAAAAAATTTATATCAGCTACCTTTTCCTCTCCATCCCTCTAGAATGAGAAGCAGAAGAAGAAAAGTCTAATGCATTTGCTTTGAGTAAGGTAGAAATAGTGATAGAAGGGAAAGGAAAATTTCTTTAAATAAACAGTGCGAGGACATATTTGGCAAATGACTTTGGAAAAGGTGTGAAGAATCTTTAATTAAATGGTTTGGATAAGAAACAAGTTCTAAACAGACAGTACTAAAATTTTCAATAATTCTTTCTCATATTCACAATCAACTCTGTAAAGGTGTGAGATTCTTTAATTACTTGGAATTTTGATAAGAAACAGTTTCAGACATGGCCTTAAAATTGTCATCACTTATTCCTCCCATTCACAAATAACAATGTCTTTCTTACCTTATAAGTTCTACTAACAGTGTGATCATCAGTAAACAATGTTTATGGGTACAAAAGATAAAGAGTATAAGAATATAACTTGAACCAAGGGCATAGGCGAAAGAAGTACTCTAAGAAGCCAGAACATATTACTTGCTGGGAATTGACAAAAAACTATATGAAGTTCAGAAGGTCCTTACTGTCTTGAAGGCATCTAGAGCAGCACAATCATCTGTTGACAATAACAGCTCTCCCAGATCCAGAAATGCCTGTAAAAATGTAAGTTAGTGAATAAAGCTCAGTACTGTGTGAGATTAAATCATCAGATACTATGTGTTCCTCTGAAATTCATGAAAAAAATCATGCTAGACAGGACAATGCTGACAACAAAAAGGTTAACCCTATGAAGCATGGATTCGGCCACAACATGACACAAATACCAAGTCACCCACTCATATAATGGAAATACAGAAAGAAATATTAAAAATATGTATTTCAAATTTCCAATCAATAATGCATAATTTCGTAGAACGTACACGAATGGATTTATCAAATTCAGTGTGTATTCAGCCTCAGAAACAGTCCAATGCGGTCGAATTTCATAAGCTAACACGAAACGTTTTGAAAAACGAGCACACAGGACATGTCACAGACATGTCAAATCTAATTCTTGGTTTTGATTTTTATACTTTTTTAGTTATCAATAAAACTAGTACTTTTCTTTGATTTTGAATTTGTCGGAGCAATCCTTTGAATTATGGGAGTAGCTATTGTTGTACTAAGATAACATTGTGTCGTAATATTTGTTACTAGTGACAACAAAGTTAGTTGATACAAATTAAATTTAACCTATAATCGTTTCTAAAAGGTCAGGCACTTTCCTAATTCTCATTAGCAATGGAAAGACAACAAAATAAAAATGAAGACAACACGTAAAAATAGCAGTTTTACCAGCATTGTACTATTTGTCAGAAGTGACAATGTCTCCTAGTACATGAGGTTTAGTGACTCTCACATGCATTATAGGTTGGTATTGTAAGTCAATCCAAAACATCTAATAATTTTATTAGAACAGAAATGTTTAGCTTCATATTTAATTGATGGACTTGGAAAAATATAGAAGCACGTCAATTTGATCTCATATTTATTTTTAAAAAAATAAGGTTTTTACGTCCTACACTTAAAATACAAGTATAGCAATATCATCAAACTGAATAACTGACATGACAGTTACCTGAGGATCTCGAGGATCGACTTTGGTAGCTTTCTTAAAAAGTTCTTGGGCCTTCTCATTTTGCCCAAGTTGAAAATATATGTGTCCAAGAGCCTAACTCACAAATAAAATTTTAGTTTGGTTAAGTACAACCCATGAAGAGTGAATTTATAGAAAAATTCAAAACCAGATGACATTCTTGAATGTTTATTTACTCACCTTCAATGTCTCGCAATTTTCTGGTTGCACCTCCAAGACTTTCTCAAAATTTGATAAGGCACTTCTCAGGTCTCCCAATTTCATTTGAACCTGACCCAAACCTATTTGAAGGAAGCAAAAGTTTTCAATGAACTGATGCCGAATAAGAGAAGCTAAACATGAGAGAATTTCCAGGACAATTCTTTGAAGCATCATGCTCATTTCCACATAGCATGAAATTACTGCTTGGAGTGCCATTGCAGATCTCAGTCAATAGATTTTTTTTAGTTTATCATGAGAATGCACAGTTCATGCGCAGTCAGAAAATGTATCAAAGCACCTATCACCAGTTGGTTGTCTTTTCACCGAGGTCGCTACTCGCTACTCCAGCTTTCCTTAAAGACAAGCTAGGAGACAGACCCCAAAATCTAAGGATGCATAAGGTCCGAAAGGGTTATATTAGATGCATGGGGAATTGCATAATATTATGGCTTTGTTTGAACCTCATTTTTTGAAAAAAAAAAAAAAAAAAAAAAAAAAAAAAATAGATTTTGTAATAGTGATGTTATTGAAGAATGTGTGGTTGAAAAGTATGGAAAAATTTTGGGTTTACGTGCAAACTATTTTATTGGGAGGATGTGTGGATGAAAAGAGTTTGGAGAAAAATTATTTTTTGGGGAATAAGGCTCAAACAGGGGATGTATATTTGACTTTCAGAGGGAAACAAACAGCAGCCACATACCGTTTACTCAAAAATCAAGGGGTCATAATATGAATATCTATCATTTCGTTTTAAGGTACAAAAGCTTCTTTTATCACAGTAAAACCAAGATTTTGCTCTTCCATTTTTATTGATTTCATCCCATTTAACTTGTAAATTTAAGCCAGAAACCAAAGTAGAAGTACGCCCTACATTGATCATACACAATTCATCTATTGATATCAACAAAAGCTGCAGAACAACCTGGACCTGTGGTTAGCAGAAAGTGGTAAAAGGACAACACCTACTTGGTTTCCTTTATTCAGTTTACTCCCTTATCCCATGCTTGTCCCAACGAGGATGCACAGAATTAAAACCCACTTCACATATTGACTTCATATGGAAATTTAGAAAATGCAATTACTGACACCAATTTAACTTCATGGGCAAGTGGACAATGTTGACCTGATCTGTTGCCACCTTAACCTAACTCACATACCTGGGCACTTCATGGAATATTGAGCATGTGAGATTCATGCACCAGAAGTGTGTAGTAATGTACTAAGAAGGTCTTTCACACTGGACTTCAGACTATTCGTTCATATGTCAGTTCCCCCACCCCCTCCTTTATGGCCTGTATCTCATCCTAACTGACAAGAGGTCTTATTTTTAGTTACGCTTATCTACCTAAACTTCTACATAATAACAATGAATACAACATTTCTAAAAAATTTGGGATTCATAGATTTATACATTAGGAAACAAAATAAGGTCCAAAAGTATGTCCTTGCAATTTTTGTTTATTCTTGCATAATCATAGCCCCATAGATGAACTATAATTATTGACATATATGCTCGAAGTATTTGGATTCCTCTAGCTGATTGAATTATTATCTATACATTATTATTTGTTTAAAACGTGATCATGTTAAGGAATTCCACGTCTTTCATATTATAATATATTCATCATGAATATGAATTGCCTAATAAATCCTTATATTCTATGTATATCGCCGTCATGATATGATGTGTAAAATTTGAAATGCTACATTTACATTGCAAATGAATTTTTTTTTTAACAATAATCAATAGTATTATTAACTTTTGTTTTATTAAACCATTGGTGCTACAAGTGGACCAACAGTTACTACTGACCACCGAGCTTGTCCTACATCTGCCATATTTTTCTTTATTGGCACTAACAGAGGGTGATGACTAGTGACAAACAGAAGGCGAGATATACCCACCATAGTATGGCAATATAAATTCATGAGGCTTATTGCTTTCTTTTACGGACGCCATATAATACATTCCAGCCTTTTCATAGTCCCCCTGAAATAAAGCAAAAAATTAGACATATTATCAGCATAGGTAAAGGGCAAAAGGAGAATAATTGGAAGGATAATAATTTATCGAGTTGACATAGTCCATCACTGGCAACTAAAAGAAATCCATGGTCACCTAAAGATTAAGTAGATGAGAAAATCATTGAGGTTATTTATTAAGCAGGGGAAAATAAGAAAGGTGAAATTCTTCAATATTTTCACCACACACAGATTTGACAGACCAGGATTGATGATCTAAAGGCAAACATGGATATAATATCAACCTTGCTATGGTAAGATCGAGCTAAATTGTAGTAAGAATGTGACTTTGTTGGGCCATGTGTAGTTACAGCAAGGGCAGTTTCAGTCAGTTGCTCAACTAGGAAATGTTGACCAGTGAAGAAGAAATGATTCGCCAGATAATTCAGTGACATGGCACAGTACGGATATATCTCGAAAGCCATCTGCATCTTTTCCATTCCACTTCTAATAGTAGAAGCTGCAAAATAGTTTGGCACAAGTAGAAAGATTTCATAAACTATGGCCAAAACAAAATTCATAAACTTAAATGATCCTCCAGCATCAAAACCAGATTTATCCCAGAACTACATCATAGAATCAAGAACTCCAAAAAACTAAGATCGATTTAAATCTAAAATGACAATGACGCACAAAATTAGTGAAACTTAACTGTCTGAGAATCATCATTAAGCAGATATCTTAGGCTCATTGTCACCACTAGTCAGATGTTTATTCACATCGAGTAAAATCACAAGCAAGTAGAAACTCGTGCCTAAAACTTACTGTCAATGTATCCGTATATTTACAATATACATGTTTGTAAAACGAAAATTAACCTTCATTAGTTTGTAAATCTGAAATTCCAAGTGCCACAAGAGCCTCAACATTTTCTGGATCTAACTGCAGATTATATATTGTCAAAGTACAAGCCCATGTCAAAATTATTTCAAGTAAAATGAAGTCATAGTTTACAAGCTGATTTAATGCACAAAGCAATGGTTAGAAGAAACTTGCCTGTAAAACACGACGAAATGCTTCTTTTGCCTTTTCAAGATGACCCAATTTGTAGTGACAAAGAGCAATTCCAAGTCTTACTGCTGCGGGACACCGAGGATAAACTTGCAAGGCCCTCTGACCAATCGGATATAATTTAATAGGAAACAGAAACATAAAACCAGGTACACAGCTCAAGGTAACAGAATAAAAAACAATAAATTTTTCATGAGAGGACTCCTTTCCCTAGCCCACAACCAGAGTCCCAAACCTATAAACGGGAAACCTTTTTATCAGAAAGTACAAAAGAAATGGGAAAACCTTATATAACTCCAATGAATCACTATATCGACCACGGCTAAAGTGGACACAGGCCTGCAGATAAATAGAAGATTGTTAATTGCTACAAAAGCCACGATTCAATTCTTAGAAATAACGAGCCCACAGTGTTATAAAGTACATCAGCCTGAAACTTATATAGCTGATCATGAAATGCAAGAAGATTGATACCTGGGAAGTTTAATATGTATACAGTTGGGAAACTTAAAAAGGCATGATTAAAGACGAGAAGGATTGGGTGAGAGGGAGGCAAAGGAAAGAAAGGAGAATGAGAAAATTTCATGACTTGCATTTCCAATCCTCACAATTCTAAGAGGGAGACAAATTGAATAAATCATACAATAACCTAAGATGGAAAGATACTAGCATTCGGTAAGGGAATAAGTAATCGATATCCCCTTTCAACTCTTCTAATTCGCCTCCTACAAAACAACTAAAATGAAGAGAAATATCCTTCGCCAGAGCAACAGAGTCAAACAACAAACCTTCCCCACCCCCAACGACAAAAAGAAACAGAAAAAAGAAGGGAAGAAGAGCTTCTCATACCAAACTATTCTAAGAGAACAACGAAAAGAAAAGGAGAGAAGCAAGAAGACAGTGGAGGGAATTCGTGGGGTAGGAAGAGAGTTTTTAATCAGCTGGGATGCACCCTGACCAATTAAATCTGTTTATTAAAAAGAAATGCTTAAGCAATTCTCAAACAAGCATAAAAGTTAAAATAAAAAATACCCGATTAAATTATTAATAATAAGTCATTTTATACAAAGAGCATTAAAATAAAAGTACCTGACCAAGAAGAGCTGGAACATTATCGCGGTCTCCATCCAGTACAATCTTGAAAGCATTAAATGCTTGTTCAACATCACCCTTGGCCAGTAAAAGCTGGCCTGCCAAAGAGAATGTGTGCAAGCATTATAAACAAATCATAAGCTGGCAGAGAAGAAATACAACGATGAAGGAATCCAAAAACCTAACAACAAGAGAATTATTCACAAAATAATAATAATAATCATATATGCCAGAGAAGCAGCTAATGGACTTAACAAATTGTGGAGACTTTGATGGTTTGTAAAATTAATAATGCCAAAAGGTAAAACTTTAACAATTGACACGTCCTTGAAATTGTCATCTTATGCTCATTCCATCTTCCACGTCAGACCATATGTTTGGTGGGAAAAATTCTAAAATACAATGTGCCACTCCTGATTTTGAAAGTATCTTCTCTGGCCACATATATGCTATAAACAGTGGAAGGAATACACCGTCATTTGCAGGAATTTTTTTCCAGTACAATTAGAGTTGGGCAAAACTCTCGAATCAAATCGGACCGAACCAAACCAAGCGATTCTTGTAAAGTTAAATACCCGAACGGGAATTGTCATCTTATGCTCATTCCATCTTCCACGTCAGACCATATGTTTGGTGGGAAAAATTCTAAAATACAATGTGCCACTCCTGATTTTGAAAGTATCTTCTCTGGCCACATATATGCTATAAACAGTGGAAGGAATACACCGTCATTTGCAGGAATTTTTTCCAGTACAATTAGAGTTTGGCAAAACTCTCGAATCAAATCGGACCGAACCGAACCAAGCGATTCTTGTAAAGTTAAATATCCGAACGGATATCTGAATCGAGAACCAACGGGTTCGATTCTCGATTCTAGATCAAGAACCAAAGTACCGAATCTCCCTAATTTTTTTAATTTATTTATTTTAAATAAGCCAAGTTATTTTATTATTTTTTAAATAAATTTGTTAATCCAAAAATATAATTCTCCTATTTCTAATTTTCAGTTCAAGCCCAATTTAATCAAATTGACCTAAATTTTATCCAAATCTGTTATTCTACTATAGTGTCGTTTCTTCTGAAGAAATCGAATTAAAGCTCGACAGCACCTCTCTTAATTATTGTAAACTCACTATCGTTCTCTTCCTGTAATTTTCACAATCAAATATATGAGGAATTCAGCAACGAGGGACGTAAAAGACACATAAAATTGGACTACGTTATTTTATAAGAGGAAAAATTGTACATGTCATTAGTTGAATTAATGTAACTTTGTAAATATTAAAAAAATTAATTATAGTATAGAACCTGGAAACCGAATGTAACCAAACCAGAATGGTTCCATAATTAAATTTGGATCCGACGGTTCCACTTACTAGATACCCGAAAATTCCGGGTCCAGTCCAGTCCTGTTAGAACCAAACCGAACTGAACTGTGCCCAACCCTATGTACAATGCTCCAAGATCATGGAACACATTTCTCAGGACCTTGAGAACAGTGTGTATAATTGGAAAATGATATGCTCTATATGTCTATGATAGTCATTGTAATCCAGATTTTACTGCCCAAGCACCAGTAAGTAACAAGAAGCAGTGAAAGGCTGTTTACCTTTCCCAATCCAAGTTGAAGGTTCATGCATGTCAATTCTTGATGCCTTGTTATAGTACTGTGTCGCCATAATATAATGCTCTTCCTTTTCTCTTTGTTTTGTCTCTATTTTGCCAAGATAGCTGTAATACGCCCCCAAAGCATTTAGAATGGCAATCCTCTCATATCTCACATCTGCATAATATTCGTCGATCTCTGCAGAACAGTAACCTTCATCAGAATCTAACATATAGAAATGTTTTTATCATCTAAAAGGAATGTTAGCAAATCAACATTATGAGAAGAAAATTTACCTGGGCTAGACCCTTCTTCCAATATTTGTCGAAACTGTTCAATTTTACCTTGTTTGAAGTACTCCCTCTGCACCCAAACTAGCAAATTCATACACAACATACAAAATCGATACAAGTACAATACATGCGCCAGTTTCCAATCCACATTTATACCAAATCCTGAATCTATGACTAGATCTTATACTTGGAACATGAATAACAAAAATCACAAGTATCAAAAACTTCAGCTTCCCGTACACAAGTTACAATTGCACATGAAACTTGGCAAACCTCTCACAAAAGTAATTTATGAGTCTAAGCGCTTGTTTGAGAGAAATTTTAATGGGATTATACTGAAAAGGAGGTGGATCCTATTTTAATGTCTAACTTTGACTTCAAACTATACTGCGATTATATTTTCACCTCAACCAGAATTCACTAGATTCAAATAAAATAAGTTAAATTCAGTCATAGATGCTTATTTCTTATCTACTCTTTCTGCAAAATGGACACCTGGATACTTCTCAAAATGTAAGTAGAACCCAAAATACTGAATCCAGCTGGGTGCTCATTTAATAATGCCAAATGCATCAAACTTTACAATTACTACTGTCAAGAAATTTCTTTTACCCGTACCTAATCATACAAGTAGATATACACAACAATAGATGCACATGTACATACAGGAAACACAAAATTTAATTCGAAAAACCAGTCTTTCGTCTTAGCAAACATCTATTTTTGCACACACCAAGTACAACACTAAAAACTTTTAACTGTGCACAACTAAAAGATTTTTTAGAACACTTCCTTACATATACATGTATATCAACGAATAAAACACAATTCAAAAACAAAAAAAAAAAAATTCTCATTTCAATGACAAATTCACACCCACACACACACATGCCTGGACAATTAGACACCCAACCCGTAATCTCAATGACCCAATTGCAAGAGTGGAGCTCTACCAACTGAGCTGTACCCCACCAAGCCATATATGTAAAACATCCAAATGTACCTCAATTTGAACACAAAGGATATAACTAAGTATTCAAATGTATAAATGGATATACCCACCAAAGTAACAAAAAAAATTAACCTAAAAGTCGAACTTGAATACAAAATCAACTCATTCAAACACATATTCATAGATAGAAACAACCAAAAACACTTAGTTCTTCAATAAATAAATAAACAAAAATTCAGCACACCTTTATTCCAGCACAACATAGTAGAACATTTGAAAACATTCACGTGCCTGTTTATACATGAACTAATATGATATAACAGACCAATTAGCTGTCTATGAATAAACTTACGGCGATAATAAGCCAGAGGTCGAGGGGAGCCTGCTCGGCCTTTAGAATATCGAGGATGTCTGTGGCGTCGCGGGGCAGCTGGTCCAGTGCCACGCGCACCTCCTCCTCAGAGTTCTGCACCGGTATGTATACAAACGCCATTCTTCAGCAAATCAAATCAGCCTCAAAGATCAATCTTTCTGTCTCAACTGCTCAATTGAATCAGAATTTTTCAATCCCCATTCAAGCATGCAAACTAGTCATTCCCATGACCAAACCCTAGAACCCCGCACTCGGGAAATTGAAGATGATTGGGAAATTTTTGGTTCAGTTTTAGGTTCAGTAATTTGGTTTCTGGAATTATCAATTTTTGCTCAAGAGTAATTTTACAGCGTGTTTGGCATTTAGATTACTTTTTCATTTTGGTTTTGATAATACTCAATTAATATTTATTCGACCGACTAGTGTTTACTAGATCGACTAATATTTATGAGATCAATTATATTTATTCGGTCACAATCACTCATGAATTGTATTGCACCGATTAGAATGTATGACATCATCCTATATTCATTAGATCGATCGATTACTATATTTTATTTCAATCGATCACTCATTAATTGTATTGAAATTTATGACATTGCCCACATTCATTAAATCGATCGATTGTTATATTTTATTCAGATGAAAAATCTTCATCCCTATTATAAAATCATGAATACAAGAGAAAAAGCAAATATTTTTTATTAATTAAAATTAATGATAAGTAAGTTATTTATTTTGATAATATAATAATAACGTGAAATTATTTTTGAAAAATTAAATTTTTTACACAAGGTAATAAAATAGTAAGTCATACAAATATCTTTATACACAATAAGTAAAATTGCTTTAAGCAAATAAAAATTTATTTTTTTGTGAATCAAAGTTATTTAAAAAAAAAAAAAAGGAACTTGCATATAATGGCCCTGTTTGATTCCCATTTTAATTCTCATTATCATTCTTCTACTCATTTTTAACCACACATTTTTCAATAAAATAATATTTTCCATCACATCAATAACTTTTCCTTTTTTTTCAACCACACATTTTCCATCATATCACTATTTCAAAATTCATTTTTCCTAAATAATGCCTATCAAACACACTCATTGACACAGATGAAAGAATTTTTTTCAAAAAAGTTAGTTTTTTATTTAAAAGTAAGAGAAAAATAAGTTATCTAAATACATTTGTAAATAAAAATTTATTTTATTTTTATAATAACCAAAAATATTTTTATAAAACTTTTCCCTTTTTCTAATACTTGTACATTCCTCTAATACAATGTAGAGTCGTTATACTGGACCATTAAAAATATATAATATCAAAATATGCTATGAAACTAGTCAAAATTATTTAATTAGGATCAAGTTCGTCTCCCTTTTCGTCCAACCAGACCTTAGATGAGATCATATGTATTAAAATCAAGATTTTTCCTTTTCGTTTAACTTCAATTAAGATGATTTTACTTTACTATAGGCTAAGTTCGTTCCTCGCCCAACATGGTTTGACATGTAATTACGCCGACACACTCATAATGTTAGCATGTCAAGCGATAGACTCATGCTCGTTGAAATGCTATAGCTTGGGCACTGCCTAGATGGGGACGGAAGCAAGACAATATGTTAACTTCAGACGGAGTACATGTGACGGGCCAATTTGACTAGACTATAGACCGAGTTCGTTCCCCGCCCAACATGGCTACACGGGCACACACATAAAGCTAGCATGTCGAGCGTTAAACCCGCGCTGTGCAAGTGTGCAAGCAATCTACTTTATAACCAAACCTAGTTTGGTTTCATCAAAAAATATGCATCTGTCACTGCTAGGGGCAATGAAAAATTTTCTTGTAACAGAAGTTTAAAAAAAAAAAAAAAAAAAAAGGGGAGAATAAATTATTTCGGGTAGTTACAACATGATGGTAATGCTGAATACTCCGATGGAAAATAGAACATAATACAGAATCATATGTCCCACCTCTTCTTAACACGGAACATTAAAACAGATGATTTGATATCATCTTGTGGAACTTGGAGCATGAATTGCACTTTCATCTTCATTGGAGCTGTCTTTGCTTTGCCATCTTCATCTCCAACCTGGAACCATATGGTTTATTACATATCAAGATTTTTGTTTCTCAAAAACATGCATCAAACTCGTCTGCTTAACTAAATATCGCCTAATAAGTGACAGTTACTATTTGGCTCAGGTTTTGACGACAGTAAACTTCAATGGGTTTCGATGATATACTAGTACGAGGGTCGATAAAAACGAGAAAACACAGAAAAAACATTCACGACATCACATTAGTTGTTCAATTTAAAGAAAGTGAGTTTTATTGTAAGATATATATAGATCTATACCAGAGTATACAAAAAAGAGAGGGCTCGGAAACTTTAACAGCACTCAACTTTGGTTTCCACCACATTTTCATCTTCTGTATCCGTTAAATGGAAGAAATTCTGACTTGGGCACTTGGCCAAAGGAACCACTGGTAATGTTTGTGAGTCCCTTTCCCAACATCAGAATTACTCATGAAAAACTCAGAAAAGCTTTCACCAATCTTTAATGAAAACTAGAAAAATTCAATAGCTGTAAGTTCAACCATGCTGATTGGACAGCTAGAAGTTCCTAATCGATGTTTCATTGAAGTCGCTAACTACAGAACAACTTACCCTTGCTTGGCAAACTCTTAATGGATAATATAGATTACTAGCCTTGATTTTCCCTTCAGGAATGATTGCACAAATGTATAAAGACAACCCGGATAAAGTAGCATCTTAGTTTCAATGAAACTTAAAAGAGTAATTCAAAATGCAGGCATCATCATGAGAAGGGTTTGGCATTTGTTCAGACAATGTCACTTAATGCGAAAAGAAAACAGACTGAGCAAATTGCACGTGAAATTGAGAGCGCAAATTTAAGCATAATAAAATAAGAAACTTACCCAGAGAGACGCCCATCCAAGTCGCACTTCAGAATCATAACCAGCTTTAAATTTGTAGTCCTTCCCAGCTGTATGTTTATACACGGCACTCCAATTGTTTGAGTCAAAGTAGTACCAGTAACTGAGCACACAAACAAATAAAGTCTATGATCACTACTTTTTGTCTAGTCAACATAATGTAGTTTACCATGATAGAGAAGGGAGGGGGGAGGGATTCTTAAAAGGCTCTTCCAGGATGTTAAGAGCATTCAAAAATTTATGTTGCATCTTAATGGAACTGCAACCAATTTTCATAGTTATACCAAAGTGTTGGCGGAGAGGAGAAAAAGATGAGAGAGAGAGAGAGATCACCTCAACTTGTCTGAAGGACTGCATCTCCGTTTAAATGCACATGATAGTGCATTTGAAGGCAGAGAAATACTTGGAATGAACGTCAATTGCTCATCCTACAACAAATAGAAATTCTCAAATAAATTCACCAGGAAACAGGTTTGCAGGATGATAATAGTTGAAGTTAGAACAATGCATACAAGAACAATCTTAATCAACAAAATAAGCAATGTTGATAGTCAGATGGGCAAAATAACATAGAAAAAATCTCTGAAAATGAGCACGAAAGGGGGGAAAATCATCAGAAGATGTTAAAACGATTGTGAGTCAAATAAAGTTATAAACTGTGATAATAATTTTTTTGCCGAAGTCAAGAAAAAGAGAAAGAAAGAATAATATCCTTTGTGGAAAGAAAGTCAGAAAGAAACTACCTTGTATGCATATCTTAAATTCAGATTTTCTTCATGGTATCGAGCAGTACAAACTCCATTCAGAATATGGCTTTTAATAATCCCATTTACTGACAGAGTTCTTTTTTGTTCCTCTTCTTCCTCCTCCTCTCTCTCCTCAAATGAAACTTCGCCAAGCGGAAATTTCAAGGTTGCTCTTGGCTGCAGCACAGAAAAGGCATAATGCAGTAAGAAAACTTAAATGTCTACTAGTCATACTTAAAAAATGAAAAGAAGAGAAGAGAACATATAGTAACGCAGTAGAATGACAGAAATCAAAAGAACAACCATGTAAAAGATGCTCGAGATATAAACTTCATCATGTAGCACAATAACTATGACCCTTTGCATGTGAAGTCCATACACTTCAAAAAGATACTAGTATTGAAGGTAAGAAAGTATATGGTCTTTCATCTTGTAACTAAGGCGAAATACAAATAGATATAACATAACTAGATGTCAGGAAAATAGATTTGTAACATCTGGCTCAATTTAAATAGGACAAGCATATTAAAGAAATCATGTGATGAATAATTCTCACCATGCCAACAGATGGAACAGCAGAAGATAATTCAAATTTGTAGGCCGGAGTCCCAAGATCTGCAACCATTGCAACCTCTCCTTGTTGAGCCTAAAAGTTGCACAGAAGTACTGTAAGCAAAAGAGCGTGGACAGACATAGAATTGTATAATGTATACCTAGACAATTAAAAAGATATTGCAAACTACGCATTGTTGACCTGCTCCTTTCAAATGGTTAGAAAACTACTCCATCTCTCATTCTGGACAAAAATATTGCTTTTCAATGGATCATCATATGACTGTACTACCAGAAATAAGTCATTTTCTCAGTATATATAATCATCCTTTCCAGTTTACTAAAATCAGTCTACATTTTTACTCCTGAGTCCTAAAACATCAGATCCAAATTCAGAAGAACAATATTTAAGAACCTAGTATTCTAGGGATTAAGTCCTTCGGGGTAAATACACCTTCAAATTTTACAGGAAAAGATAGTGCGTATATTTGAACTGGTGTTAACTAACCCAAGAGGACATATCAGTCCCAGCCAGTTAGTAAAGTAAATTAACAAAAAGATTATTGGAACAGTCAGGAATTTATTACATTTTCTTTCAAAACCATAAGCAGTATTGTGGAATGCAACTGTCTTTTTCGAAAAATGTTAAAATAACAAGGAAATTTGTAATAACAATCTGGGAGCACATCCAATTTTATTTTTTATTTTCTGGGAGGCAGAACTCATCCAACAATCAAGTAAAATGACTGCATAACCTTGAAATTAAGATAATTGGTCTGTGTCAATTATGAATGGTATTTTTCAATCTGGTCCCCGGGCATCGACATATTCAACTAGCAACAAATTATCCAGTAGTTCTACTTGAATGGACAAATGTATTATCCCCTTCTCCATTTATTCAAAAACATAGATAAAACTCTATAGTAGTTACACATATCTGATTGATATGAATCATCAATCATCACAAAAGTGTCATTGGTTCGACCATTTTAATTTATCTATTGGGCTTGTATTAGTGGGCTAGCCCAAAGCCCGGTTATTATTTTGTTGTATATTGGGTTGTATGAAGGTTTTGGGAGTGTCGTGAATTGATGAATTGAAACTGTGGCTCCTACCAAAGTCGTCTTCTCCCTGTGCTCCTCCTCCTCCTCCCTGGTTCTTCTCTATTTTCTGTGTTCCTCCCTGTGTCTGATATTCTTCTTCTTCTCCTGCTTCTTCTCATGTTCTTCTTATCCTTTTCTTCTGTTGTTTCTCTTCTCCTCTATTGTGTAACTCTTTCTCTTTATATTGGTGTTTTACTTGTAATCTTCAGCATTGTAACATAAATTATCGATTCATGTGATGGAAATCAGTTGTTATTGCTAGTTATTTCAGTTTGTGCTCTTCAATTTGGGGTAATTACAATTTCGAGTTGGTTATTGGCTTGCATTGGTTGAAGTTGGGCTCCGACCATCACAATTGGTATCAGAGCAGTACATGAGCTGGGGAAAAAATGGGAACTCTTGAACAATTTCAAATGTTCGAAAAGAAACTGAGAGATTTGAATGAGACTGCAAGTTCATGGAATCAAATGTTGAGGGGGTTTGTACTAAGCCATGATACTCGGACTCAAGTACGGGTACGTATCCAAGTATCGGATCTTTCATTTTCTAAAATGTAGGATACGGGGACATGGCTAAAAAGAGTCTAAATTTTGGATACGGGTAGGTGTGTACGTCTTTCAATTCAATTTTTTTCCAAAAATTCTTAAATAATAACTAAGTAGCAAATAAATCATCCCACCCCACCTAACAAAATCAAGCCCAAAACAGCCCCAATTGCATACCAATGGCAAATACATATAAACCCAACAGCCCTAAATACAAAAACAATTGTAGCCCATATAACCAAAGCTCATTTATCTAAAATTATTTTACTCCAACCCAACCCATACAATCATCCCTTCATTACAGACAAAACCTAATTTGGGACATAAACCACTTCGTCTTCTGCAGTTCTCCTATTGCGCAGTTCTGCCCTCGTCTTCTTCTTGTTGCCCCTCATCTTCGCCAGTTCTCCTCTCCTTCTCCAATTCTGCTTCCATCTTCTCCAGGTCTTCTTCCTATTGCTTCTTCCCGCCGCCGCCTTCGACGTCGCCTATTTTCGCCTCCTCCCCACATCCAAAAGCTGCCATATCGACTAAAAAATTGAAGAACCCGCCCCGTATTTCATACCAGTACCCGTGTCGTGTTGTGTCAACAAGGGTACTCCGGCCATTTGAAAGAATCTGAGCATCACAGGTACTAAGCAAGATATGATGGAACAAACAATGGAAGAAATTAATAGGATGTTAACTAAAATGATTGAGGCTAAATCAGCCTCAGATGAGAAAAGCAGCTCAGAAGTCTTGTGTCAAAGAGTGTAGACGAGGATTATGTGAAGGAACAGGTTAGTTTTGAGGTAGACGAGACACCAAAATATGAAGCTAATTCTTCCAAGTTTAGTAGCTTACATGTATTGTCATCTCATGGTATTCGAGATATTTTGGAGGATGTGGCAAAAATCAGAGATGACTTCCAGATTGCCTCTAGTTGTGGGAAAGAAGTTGCAAGGATGCTTGAAGTTGGGAAGGGGCCTGATCATACTGGCTACCTAATTCTTTCCAAGATTTTGCACCCAGTTGCTCCATCCCTGTTGTCATCAAACCCTCCATCAATGCAGTCAATAAACTTAGCATCTAAAACATCGAAGTTGGCGAAGTCTTATTTCGGGGATGTTGAGATGGACAAAAACTCCCAAGTATGTAACCTTTCCTCCACACTGGATAAGCTATATGCATGGGAAGAAAAACTGTACAAGGAAGTAAAGGAAGAAGAAAAAGTGTGTGTGACATATGAAAAGCAATGCAAGAGGGTAAAAGGTTTAGATGAGATGAATGAGGCATATGTCACCTGTGCTCCTCCTCCCTAGTTCTTCTCTATTTTCTGTGTTTCTCCCTGTCTGGTATTCTTCTTCTTCTCCTGCTTCTTCTCATGTTCTTCTTATCCTTTTCTTCTGTTGTTTCTCTTCTCCTCTGTTGTGTAACTCTTTCTCTTTATATTGGTGTTTTACTTGTAATCTTCAGCATTGTAATAGAAATTATCGATTAATGAGATGGAAATCAGTTGTTATTGCTAGTTATTTCAGTTTGTGTTCTTCAATTTGGGGTAATTACAATTTCGAGTTGGTTATTGGCTTGTGTTGGTTGAAGTTGGGCTCCAACCATCACAAAAAGCCAAATAGAACATAAAATTTGAAATCGAGGAAGTAAAAATCTAAAAAGAAAATACACTCCTTACAGAATACAATCAAGTCAACACAATTATTACATTTTATGTATTCAGATGCTATGCATAAACCAACAATTTGCAAAATCGAAAAGAGAGAAATAGACCTTGACTCCGTGGGCAGCTCTGAACTGGAGTCCAGGCACGACATCAAAAGACGCCTTGAGGAGAGCATCGCTTTCTTCGAGATCGTAGTGCAATGAAAAGTATTTCGAGGTAAATGAAATTTGGGGGTCGGAAACTTCGCCTTTGCTATTGTTCTGAAACGAGAGCTTGAATTTTGCCAGATTGTCCAATAACTTGCAGGAGACCTTGTGCAGGAACGCTGAGCTGTCACTGTCGTACTCCGTGGTCACGCGGAGTTTCGGCCGGCCCAACTGGAAAAATCCCCCGACAACTCCATTGTTGGCGGCGGCGGCGGCGGTTGCCGGTGGTGACGGCGGAGATTGAGCATCGAAGTCTACTTCAACCATTAGTGCTGATTGTGCTGCTTTCGGGAAAGGATTTTTTTGCACTCTAGTAATACTTGGGATTTTTTGGGAAATACATAAAAGAGATTATAAACTCCATCACTTTAGGCGGAAATGTAGAGGGAGATTAGGCCCCCACTTTGATTTCGATTTTACCCCCAATTTATTTTTTTGTTACTTTCAATCTCACATTTTTCAATGTAATAATATTAAACATAAATTCAAAAAAAAAAATTCTTAATTTTAGAAAATACATTCTTTCTTTTAACATGAAAATCAAACAGGACCTAAGTGATGAGAATTTTTGGAGATAATTTTTCAAATGATTATATTCACGCCACAAATTTTATTTCTTACATTTTATTTTAATCTATAATTTCTAATGTATTAAATATTGCGAATCATTGTTTTAACGATCTTAACTCTACTACAATTCAATTATTTCAATAAAAGTTTAAAGGATTATATTCACGCTACAATTTTTATTTCTTACATTATATTTTAATCTATAATAAATATATTAAATGAGAATCATTTTTGGACGATTTTAACTCTACTATAATTCAGTTATTTTAATAATATCTTACTTTTCGTTTTCAATATAGAATAAATACTACAAAATCGTTTTCATTTATGAATTTCATGTTATTAATTCTCAATTAATTAACTTTCGCGTTATTAATTTTCAATTAATTAAATTTCGCATTGATCTCCATAAATTTAATTCTTTTCATGTATCTAGAAATTTGATGAGTGTTTAAATTCATGAATCGGCAATTAATTATTATGTATCAAACGTAGTATAAAAAGTTGCTTATTTGTTTTCTTAATTTTATATCCTAAATTGTATTTTCTTTAATTCATTTTCTTTAATTCATTTGAAACTCATTAAATCCTACAAACAAATAAGTATCAAATATTACTTTCACACTACTAGTGGTGTCAAGACGGGCGGACCGCTCAAGCCCGCTCGTAGGCGAATCGACCCGCGAACCGAGCGGGCCGAATTACGGGCCTCAAAATTGGGAACCCGGTAAAAAAAAAAAATTTTAAAAATTTGGCTACAGGCTGCTGCTGCCGCCAACAGTCACTTGCACAGTGACCGTTGGCGACTTTTAAGTAATTTTTTTTTTTTTTTTTTCAAACGGTCATTTTTTTTTTTTTTGCCTATAAATTGCGAATTTTTCAACTTCATTTGCATCTTGATCTTGTAATTTTTGTGCGAAAATATCAATTCTTCTCTCTTATAATCTACAAGTTTAAAAACTCTATTTTCTCATTCTCAATATCTCTTAATATTTCAACAAGTATTTTTAATATTTAGTATTTTATGTTTTCTTTTCATCTTATTATTTCAAAAATATTTGTTACAATATTATGGATTCTCGTGAATTTTCTTCAAAAAATATCAATTTTCATGATAGTAGTTCTCCAATAAATTTAGATGATGATAATGATCCAAATATTGGATCTTCTCAGCAGCTAAGGAGAAAAAAGCAGACATCTGATGTTTGGAAAATCTTTACAATAGATGAACCAAACAAAAGAGCAATATGTACTATTTGCAGAAAGAGTTATGTATGGGTTAAAAGTCAGGGCACAGGCACATTACGAAGACACAAAAAGAAACATATGAATGAAAAAGGGCATTTTGATCCTAAACAAGCTCAAATTACTGCTTTTACTAATACTAGTGGATTGGCTACTTTTTCTAATTTTGTTTATTCGCAGGATCGAATGAGAGTAGGAATGTCTGAATTTTTGGCAATAAGGGAGATGCCTTTTACTTTCGCAGAAGATCGATACTTCGAAGAATTTATGCAAAAATATGTTCAACCCGCTTATCGGTTTGTAAGTAGAAATGCTGCTCGATCAGATATCTTGAAATTATTTCATACAATGGCTGAAAATTTAAAAATTGAATTTAATACTTTGATGGAGTTATGTGTTTTACATCTGATTGTTGGTCTGGACGTAATCACAATGGCTATGCATGTTTCACTGCACATTTTATTGATAATAATTGGTTACTTCACAAAAGAATTATTGCTTTTCGCTTATTAGAATATCCACATAATGGAATAAATTTGTGTGAAAATTTATTACAGATTTTTAATGAATTTAATGTATTCAACAAATTATTTAACATTAGTTTTGATAATGCTAGTGCAAATAATGCATGTATTGAGCTTTTGAAAATGGTCATTACTCCCTCATTTGACTTTAAATTATTTCATATGAGATGTGTTTGTCATATATATAATTTAGTAGTGCAAGATGGTTTGAAATTAATAACACCACAAATACATAAAATTAGAGAAGGTATTAACTACATTTCTTATTCAGATTCTAGACGACAGGAATTTGAAAAAATTTGTAAAAATCTTGGATTGAGGAGACGAAAAATTTATTGATGATATTCCAAATAGGTGGAATTCAACATATCTTATGTTAAAATCGTGTGTTGGTTACACAAATGCTATTAATGCTTTCGTTAATTCAAAACAACATCAATTTCAATTAGATGATTTTGATTGAGAAGTTGCATTTAAAGTCATGAAATTTTTGAAACCATTATATAAGGCAACTAAAATGAGTTCTGGAGTTTATTATCCAACAAGTAATCTTGTACTTTTACAATTTGTAGAAATTGCTAATCAATTTTCAAGTCATAAAGACGATCCATTTTTCTATGATATTATTTGTACAATGGAGGACAAATTTCAAAAATATTACGAAAATATGCCAATGATTTTTCCAGTTGCAGATGTAATGGATCCTCGTATTAAACTTTTTGGAGTTCAGTGTGCTATGGAACAACTTTCTGAAACTTTATCTTTCAATATAAGTGTTTCAAATCGGGAAATAAAATTTTTTATTAATGAAATGTACAATAGTTATTTTATAAAATATGGTAATAATGAAAACGTTTCTTCCAATATAAGTTCTGCTACAACTTCCAAAGGTAAAAATTCTTTCTTTTCTTTAATAGCCAAAAAGAAACGCAATGCATCATATACTTCAAATGAGAATGCTACACCTACTGAATTAGAAAGATATTATAATTTTGATCACTACAGTTTAATTCCACAAGATGAGGTTGATAACTTAAATATTTTACAATGGTGGAAGTTAAATGAACGTTCATATCCTATATTATCAAAATGGTCCGAGATCTACTAACAGTTCCAGTTTCAACAGTGGCATCGGAGTCTGTTTTTAGTGCAGGTAACAGTGTGCTAGATGAAAGAAGATCAAGACTTAAAGAGGATGTTTTAGAAGCTCTCATATGCTTGAAAGACTGGATTTTTGCAGATAGAAGAATGCAAGATAAAATTGTTGACGATATTGTTGAAGACTTTAAAAATCTTAATATAGCTCAAGATGAGTAGAATTTGAGTTGTAAAGACGAAATTGTAGTTAAGTATGTGCCAACCTAGTTGGGATGTACTTTAACTATAAATTCATAAATAGTTAAACACTATTTAATTTGTCAAGTTAGGCAAAATATTATTTAAAAAATTGTAATTTTTTGTTATTCATGTAAAATTTATTGGAAATTAAATCAATCTTATGTAATTTTTATCGATTTTTAGTTTTTACTATAATTAAAAAAAATTATTTCTTAAATGACAATTTTGGGACAAAAATTGAAAAAACAAATATGGGCCGACCCGAACGGGCCAACCCGTTAGCCCGGACCGTCGATCGGCCCGGAAACTCACATGATGCTGGCTTTTCCCACGAGCGGGTCGATCCGGGTTGAAAGGTTTGCGGGTCGGGCCGGGCCGGTCCACCCATTTTGACACCACTACACACCACTTATAAAGTAATTTAGAATAACGTGCAATACACGTTCAACTTTGACTAGTTATATTTAAAAAAAAAATTAATCTTTATTTATTATAGTACTTATATTTTTGACGATTTTTCATGCCGCTTTTATTTTCCTTATTTTCATTAATTAACACATTTTGTATTCGATAATAATTTCATGCCTAAAAATTCGTTGAAATCGTGAAAATAACTTAATTTTTCATCATATTTTTAAAAATAAATAAATACAAGGTAGACAAATATATTTCCTTAGTTTCAAAACATGAAAATAAAATATTTCAATATAAAACATCATGTAGGACGAGACGTACTAATTAATTGAAGTTAAGAATTCGAAGAAAAAAATATAAATGAAATAATTGCTACAATGAGCAAAGATTGAGAAAATTAACTGCAACTAAATATAGTGTAACAAATAAAAATTTCGATTTCAGTGAGCCTATTTGAATCTTTTTTTTTTTTTTTGTCCAAAATACATTTTAGAATATTTTGATAGAGAATATGTGATTAAAAAATAGAGAAATGTTTTGAGTTTGTGTTTAATATTATTTTATTAAAAAATATGTGGTTGAAAGGAATAGAGATAACAATAAATTGCGTGTAATAGTTACATTTTAGAAAATAAGAGAGGAAAAATGTATTTTATAAATAATGGGAACCAAAGAAGGGCAATATAACCACCCAAATACGATTGAATGGCCATTAAAAATTATTATTTTTATCCTTGTTTGATAGAGATTAAAACTAATTTTTTTAGGGGGTTTTAATAAAAATTGCTAAAACATCTGATTAAAATTTGTGAATAACATAAAATATGTGATTAAAGAGTAATGTTATTCAGCACCACTGGGTCAAATACCACTGTATGTGACAACTGCAAGACATTAATGATGTTTCATTTAAATTTAATGTCACATGATTTATTTAATTAAAATTATCAAATGTGATCACCTAAACCGATGCTAAATAGCATTATTTATAGTTAAAATTAAATTTGATTTTGATTTGTATTAAACTTTAGATTTTAATCCTTATCAAATATGGGAATTAATAAATGGTTACTTTTTTTCATACAATATAACTATTATTTTTTTATGTGCACAACTATGGAGGTAAAATTTGAAAACTTTTAAAAGAATATTTAATCCTATTTGATCCAATTAAAAAAATTAATCTACGTTATAATTAACAATTAATTTTAACTATATATTTAATAAAATCGGCAACTTTTTAATCATAAATTTCATTAATTTTTATCACAACTTACTAAAATCTAATTATTCTCTATACCAAACGAGCTTACTTTTGGCGAGACAATTAATTAGCTCACGAGATGATTCGATTAATCAAAATAATTTCATTTGCCTATCATGGATAATTAAAATTATTTTGATTAATCAAATTGTACTCTATCCTCCAAGACAGTTATAATTATCTTCCAGTACAATTAAAATTATATGTATTATGTGTTGAAATAATTATTTTCAACGCGGACTCCACATCAAGCCCAAAGGCCCCCACCACCCCACTACTTGCTCACGAGCACTCTATGTCAACTTTAAAAAGTTGGGCCCGTTTGATCCTCATTCTCTTCACAAGAATGTATTTTTGAATAGTATATTGATTGTAAATGTGTGATTAAAAAAAAAAAAAAAAGTTTTGAATTTGCGTGTAATAATATTCTATTGAAGAATATTTAGTTGAAATGATGTCAAATCAGTGTTGTGGAATATATATTTTTGGAAGAAATGAGACTCAAACATGGGCCTAGTGTGTCCACTAGTGTTTGCATCAAACTTGTGCGAACCCTAAAATGCCTCAGTTGCCGAAGTGACCAATTAGCAAAGACATGCCTGACGCTAAAACTTAGATTCAATGACAATTTAAAACATCGTCCAAATTATGAAAATAAATGTACCGACTCGACCTCGGACATAGACGTCATTTTAAGTGTATCTTGATACAATCAAATTATCGTAATTTTCCAAACTAATGCATGTACATAACAAATTCTGTGACGAGTGTCACGTAAGCACAAACTCAATCAAAATATTGAAATTTGGACTTAATCATGACTTTAAATAATGATGAGTTTTTTCATTCACAAGAATGATTGTAAAGTCTTTAAAAATTGTCTATAAAAAGGATTATAAACACAACAATAAAAGGGTTGAAAATCAAATGATCAAAAAGCTCAAGGAATAAAATTCTTAGGGTGTGTTTGATTGCGAGTATGAAATTTATATGGAAATAAAATAAATTTTAAACAATTGAATTGCCTAAAAATTATTTGTATAAAAATTGTCAATTAAATGTATTTGATTGATTTTATTTTTAACCTAAAAAATGTTATACTTGTCCATTTTTTATTAGTAGGTAGATAGGAAAGAGAATAGGTAGATGAGAGAAAAAAAAGAGTAAATTACTTGAAAAATAAAAACGTACTCACCCTAAAAAATATTTTCCTTATTTTCAAGGACAATATGGTCAATGATTAAAAGTAAGAAAATATTTTTCATAGAAAAAATATCAAATAAAAAGTACAAAAGTAGAAATTTCGGTGAAATATGTTGACAATCAAACACACTCTTAGAGATCCACTCTTCCACTCTAAAAATCCATCTTAGAACAAGGCAAAATTAGGGTCGACACTTTTGTAAATCTTAATATCTATTATCGCATAAAAAATTTGTCGAAAACTTCTACTTTATTCATTCAAACAAAAAGTTCATCTCAAGCAACCGAATATTTGCTCAAATTCAGGTAGAAATATTTCATTGCTGGCAATAAAAATAATTTCTGTTTTGGAGGTCAACGATATGTAACTTCCCTTGAAAACTTTCAATATTTGTCTCAAAAGTTACGCACAAAAAGAATATTTTATTGGAAGCGTCTAATTAGCGTATTGAATTGGGAGTTTTAAACACTTTTAAGCATTTAAAAAGTTTAGAATTATTCAATATTGATTTTTTTGGAAATTTCTAAAAATATTGATATATTTAATAGAGACTTATATATACTGATATATTTAATCGAGACTTATATATACTTTAAAAAAAAAAAATTAAAGTCATGGTGTATTCAATTAAACTTATTAAAAGTTTTTATACGTTATGTGTATTCCAAATGTCAATATCTTTTTAAAGACTTTTATAAAAGTTTATAAAGAACTTTTAAGCAGAACTACAAAAATAAAATCTCAAATTTTATCTTTCATTTCATCCCAAGATTTTGGGAGGCTTTCATAAAGAATTTAATTAAATATGCACTTTTTGTCTTTTGAGACTTATCTTTCATTTTCTCTTCTATGAACCATTAAGTGCCGTTTGATTTCAAATGTGAAATTTGGGTGAAAAGAAAATTAATTGCAGGAAATTAATTGCCTAGAAATTGTTTTACTGAAAATTATAATTAATTGTGTTTGATTGATATAATTTTTCGCCTAAATCGTTTGGCTTTGTTTTTCATGCAAATTGTTAATTTTTTAAGTACATTTTTTTACGATTTAGGATAAAATTTGTTTAGATTGCCAAAAAGTAAAAAATAAAAAAAAATCGAATTTTTATTTGTGTTCGTTTGTTTTTGTTTTTCATGCAAATTGTCGATTAAATGGATAATTGTTTACCATTGAATCTAGAATATATTTCAATTGACATAAAAAAGGGCAATTCCCACATTTTAGGGAAAACTGGCGCGTGAAGCAAAGAAAGGGAAAAGCATTTCCCTAGAAAAAAATACTCAATCAAACATGATAAAGTGAGAAAATGGAAACATGATACACAATTTTTCTCTTTTATCAAAGAATACTGAAATATTATGCCTATTTGGTTTAGATTAAAAAAATCATAAATTTAGTAAATTTTGATAATAAAAGTAATGTAATGTGTGATTGAAAAATTGTGGATATCATGAAATATATGATTAAAATTTAATTGTTGAATTTAATAAACTTTTTAGCTGAACCAAATAGAGGTTATATATTTTTTGTATTTTATTATTTTATTTTATTTAATTAAGGTGAGTTAAATTTTGTATTCTTTTAAAAATATTTTTTATTACATGAGGATGGAGTGGGGAAAGGGGATGGGGGATTTAACCTCCCCCTCCTATGTGGAAACATTCCACTATTGAGCTAGATTTAAGTGAATTATATATTAAATGAAAGTTTTTAAAAGTTTTTAAAAGTGTTATGAATTTTATAAAAATTTTAAAATGAAAATTTTATAAAACTCTTCTATTAATTTCGTACAAATCTATGAAAGTTCATGAATTTCACAAAAGTTCCTAACGTTTAAAAAAAAAAAAAATGTTCTACAAAAAAATTTAAAAATCTCAATTGAATACGCCCTTATATAATTAAATTTGTCCAAAAACATGGCTTCACACACAACAACCTCATTTTTTAGATGATTATTTTTTAAGAGAGTCTTTCTTTTTGAAATAGCATAATCTATCATTTAGAGAATATCTATCAATTTAGAAAGTCAAAATTTTGAAATACTCCAACAAACTCTTTATATTTAAAACTTAACCCTTGTTTGATCTCCATCTTTTTCAAAATACATTTTTTCCCACTTTTTTTCAATCACACATTTTTCATCAAAATAATATTACACGTAAATTTAAAAAAAAAAAAAAAAAAAAACTTTATCCCTAACCACGCACTCTCCATTAATAAACTATTTTAAAATGCATTCTAAAAATAAAAAATAAAAGGCGGGGGGGGGGGGGGGGGGGGTGGGGTGCTCAAACATGGTGTTAATTTTATTACGCCCAAAAAATATTTATTATTTGTCTCTATATTTTATTTAAACTAGATTTTTTCTAGATTATTTTATTATTTTTCAACATTGAAAAGTGTAACACTTTGAATGCATTTAATTATAGAAAGTGAGTTTGTTGGAAAGTCAAACCCTCTCTCTAAATAAAAATGTTAATTTAAAAAGTCTTTTGGGGCATGATTTTAAAGGTCGACTCTTTAAAATAGAGAATATCTCATATTTAAAGAATATATTGGAGATACTCTTACCTTCTGATGATTTGTTTTAAAATATTTCTTATTTAAAAATTACTAAACCTTCTAAATAATTTTGTTGTAAATGACTTCATACGTAACAAATGAATGGTTAGAATATTAATTTTAGACTTTCAGTCAACTCAAAAAAAATTATTAAAGTCGGATTCATCTTCATTCAAGTCAAATGGATCCTAATTCGATCTAACGAATTTCACAATTTGTTACTTGCTTATTATTTTTACATTCTATCAAACTCCCAGTCCTATATTCTCAAACGCAAAAATAGTACGTGAACTTTACATCACCAATTTTTTATACAAGTGTCTTTGTGTAAAAGCTAAATTTAGAGCATTTTAGAGAAACTCAAAATCTTACAACTTTTAATTTTAATTTAATTTTTTTTTTTGTGGTCAAAAAGTAATCAAAACACTTCCATTGTAACGTCCCAAAATTTGATAGTATACAATTATTTAATAATAAGGATTTTTTTTAATCTAAATGCCTTTTAATAATTTTGAAAATAAAATAAAATAAGGAACTAAAGTGAAACGGTATTAAACTCAATTTTATTTTGGCCAAATAATTAGAATTTGATAGAGTGGGTATAGGTATATCGATATTGGACTCATTGCGTGAATTGTAATTAATTATGAGTCTTTGATTTGAGAAAAAAAAATGTCTTGGATAAAATCATATCAAGTTAAATTTGGAAAAAAAAATTTAAGGAACTAAAGTGAAATAATATTAAACTCAATTTTATTTTGACCAAGCAGATGAAGTATAAGTATATCGAAATTGAACTTATTGTGTATATTGTAATTTAATTAGGAGCCTTTGATTCAAGAAAAGTTGTTTTGGATAAATTCATATCAAAAAAATATAATGTTAAATGAAATATAAAGGAATATGATATATAATCTAAAACCCGTTTTCCTTCTTTTTAGCCTTGATAATTATGAGTTTGATCAGGATAAATGTTAATTGAAATTTTAATTTTAATTTGATTTTGATAATGATAATCTTTTTATGATTTGGATAGAGTTTAATTGTAATATTAATTTGATAAAGGTTAACAGGAATCATACTTCTATTATTTAAAATCAATTATTTTCCAAATTCCTTTTATTACACAGTTTCAATTCTAATTGCATACAAACTCAATTGAGAACTTCAACTATAACTACTTTAAAAATTCACATTGTTTCACCACATAAAATTGTTTCGCGCGAATAACGCTAACAATTAAAAAGGATCAGACAATTGTGTGAGGAACTACAACTTCTCGAGACAAAGTTTCAACGAGGGGTGTGTATTCATGAAGATAACAATTTGCAAAGGTTCTAATGCCTCTAAGGGGCACAAGCACACAAAATTTAACTAGGATTAATCTATGAAAGATGCAAAAGAAATTAAAATTATATATTCTCTGTTTGAGAGTGATTTGTTCGGTCTTTATTTCTGTGTTCTCTTCTTCCTTTTATACTTTTGGATGATTTCCTTCGTGGAACTGCTTAAAAATCGCTGTTTGCTCCACGATCGCCCACTTTCTCCATGACAAGCATTCTATCCAGAAAACCTCCCACCTTCTCCATGATTTGTAACCGCTATTTTTGAATAGTAGGATGCGATAAAGTTCTCCCTTAACTTCTTTGGCAACCGTTTCCTTTGAATATTTGTGGTTGTAACGTTCGTTCAAGCATGGGGTGTCTCGCGCGGTTGTGCGACATCGTTATTAAACTCGCTCAAGTTTGGGTCGCTTCGTGTAGTTGAGCGACGTCCAACAGGTTTGGGCGATCATGAGTTATTGCAGCACAATTCTTTCTTGGATAATCTCGTTCGAGCTTACCTTTTCAAATTGGGTCTTGCCTTCTTCCCGAATTAAACTCCACACTTGGGCCATTCAATTGGGCTTGTGATTGATTTTATGTGTCAACAAAAATAAAGAGAGTTGCATTATATATATATATATATATATTGAAAAATAATAAGAGAATTTTATGTTTGGACTTGAAGTGTTTGGATACGTTTTATCTCATGAAATAATTTTAGAGAATGAGAATGTTGACAACTCATTTATAAACGTATTTCTTCCCATTGATTATCTCATCACGACTTAAGCCCCTTGTACAGGGGTCTGTTGACAAGGGGGGTTACAGGCCCTTCACTGTAGCTGGGCCCCCCATGTATTAAAAAAAAAAAAAAATCTAGTAGACCTCACAATGTGAGTACCTGTCAACCCCCCTGTCAACCTGTAGCCCGATTGATAACATCATAGTCTGCTGGATTACATTGCAATTGACTTCCCTAGGCTTTCTCATCATGTCATCATCCACAACATAAACGTCTTCATGCTCGCTATGGTTGATGAACCACTTACTCGATGAGCTAAAGAATTAGTTGACACAACTGTGTAGCTTTAATTTTTCGAATTCTTATCTAAAAGAATCTCTAGGAGTAAGCATAATATCGTACTTCATAGTTTATAGAATTTTCTAAAAATTAAGTGAACCATCATTCTTTATATCACACGCTTGTTCTCATATGAGGTAGTCTATATGATATAATGAATTGAATTGATAGATTGTCAATAGGGATTTTTGAGAACTAATAGAGTTCCAGAGCTCCAATTTGGCTCTCATTTTTTTTAAACTCATTTTCAATAATTTATTTCATGAAACTCATAGTTTTTAGAAAATTTTAAACCACAAATTTCACGAACTTTAATTAAAAACTACTAAAAAGCTATTTTTTTATCCAAACCAAGCAAGGGCTACGTCATTTGAGTCTATTAATACTTTGTATATATCACATTCTTGTCCGCGTCTAGAAGACTATTTTTATTCACGATGTATTAACATATAGGCATGGCCATAAGATTGTCTATACAAAATTTTGAGAATTGAACCATTGTAGTCTATTTAAAACACGTTTAATTTAGTTAAAATTTTAATTTTTAATAGAAACTAATAAAAAATGATGAAACGTGTGAGTCACTAGAATGTATGATTAAAAGTAAATTTGAGGAAAATGAATTTTGGAAAGGCCAAATATATTCATATCACATTAAAGATTCATAACATTTACATATAACTACATTTATGTCTCAATTTTTTCGTCGTATTTTTATTCTTAAATTAACATAAATTGTTCCTGATTATCGTTTCATCCCAATTTTTTTTTTTTAAAGATAAACTAAAAAAGATTCATTTTGTCGATTGTATTTTTGAATAAGTATAATAATTAATAGAGCAAAATTACAATTAAACATTTGACCATGCACGTTAACAACATTTTTGGACGAAAATCATAATTAAAGACAAAATTTTCTAATTAATGAAATCTTAAAAATAAGGATGTGAAGAAATGATAATAAATAAATGATAATGACATTTAATGTAATTAAAATGTGATAATGTACTGTGAACGTAACCGTGTTTTTACAAAACGAGATTAGATTAAGACTTTATTCTTGTTAATATTACATTTTTCTCCTCATCTAGATAATTTTGTTTGTGCTGTATAAATAGGTATACGTAGTTATAGAATGTATATTGATTTGTAAATTGGATAATTAAAGTTTATGACTAGTAAATTGTTAGAATTTACATTACGCTTGTCACATTCCTAACGAAAATAATTTTAGCATATTAAACATCATATTGCTCAAATCATTTCATCCACAATTCCACAAAACATACTGCAATCAAACTCGCTTGCACCATATTCACGTAATTTATTTATTTTTTTTACTTTAAATAAATTAAAACATAAAATTTCTTTTTTTTTCTGGTTCTGAATTTTAATTTCGAGCCTGTTTGATTCTCATTAACTGGGAAAAAAAATGAGTTTTGTACAGTATTTTTAGGAGAATGTATGGTTAAAAAGTAATTAAATTTTTTCGATATACATGTCGAATATTTTATTGTATGAATGTGTGGTTAAAAATAATCTTGTAGCAAATCATAAAATAAATTAACGAGTATCAATCAAGCACTTAGTTGATAAAGATAATCAAGCAAGTGAATTAATTATTCTTTCAAGAGATTGAAATAATCTTTAGGCTTATTTCAAGCTTAAGCTCTTATTGAAATCGATTTTTTTCATCCAACTATTTCTTAACTTCAATTTCATCCTCCAACATTTAAGAAATACGAACTTTGTCATCCAACTAATCTTAAACATCAATTTCATCCTTCAATTATTTTATCCTCAAACTTTTATTAAACTCGAATTTGGTCATCCTTAATACTTAAATATCAATTTCATCTTACAGCTATTTTGAAATTTAGATATCAAATTCATCCTACAACTATTTTGAAATTCGAATTTGGTCATCCAATTATAGTTTAAATTCAATTTCATCTTTCAACTTTTAGGAAATTCTAATTTGATCAACCAACTAAAATTTAACTTCAATTTCATACTTCAATTATTTGAAATTTCGAATTTGGCTATCCAACTATAATTTAAATTCAATTTCATCCTTAAAAGTTTTATGAAATTTTAATTTGGTCATCCAACTATTTTTAACTTCAACTTCATCCTCCGAATTCCAGGAAATACTAATTTGGTCATCCAACTATTCTTAAACATCAATTTCATCCTTCATCTATTTGTGACTATGAATTTTGTCATCCAACTATATTTTAACTTCAATTTCATCCTTCAACGTTCATTAAATTTCAATTCTGTCATCCAACTATACTTGAATTTCAATTTTACTCACAGCGAATGCCAGCGAGAGTGCAGATTTGCCTGCGGACAGAGTCATCAATCAAATCCTCCCCCACCAATTTTTTTTTTTTTTTGTTTTTTTCACTCAGAATTTTATCTTTCAATAAAAGAATAATGATTGAGACCAAATTTTAAGTCCATGAATGATATTTCACTCTGAATCTCTTGACATCATCAAGGAAAGATATGCATCCAATTTGTCAATTCATTTACCATTCTCGATGAAAGTATCAATAATTGTAACTTGATTTCTTTAAATGTCTCGAAAACATATATTCAATGAAGAATTTACAAAGTATTACATTGACGTCAATCTACATTCGCACTATGGCATCCTCCGATCCCCCTAGACTAGAGTCTCCTTTGAGTCTCGACGCAAAATGTTAAAAAAGGAGAAATAAAATTCAACATATAGATTTTCGTACTCTTTTCAAATATATCCCAGGGCTGAAATTAGTGGGAAAGTCTTGATGGCGTAAGACAAATTAAGAAATTGTGTGAAACTTAAAAAGATCTTTCTTTATTTCTTTCTTTCGTCTCTATAAAAAGACATAAATTTAATGGTGAGTCGTTTATGAACAGACGCATTCTTTCTGAACAGACACAAATACACCCTTTCATCATCTATAAATAGTTGAGAAGATTTGGCCTTTTACATCAGTGCATTAGAATCAATTCAAAATATATTTTCTATCGAGATTTTCAAGCAGGCACACAATGGCCGTAAATAATAGCATTCTGATTGTCACCTTCTTAATGTGCGCATCGGCTTTGATGGACATGGCAGAAGGGGAAGAGAGAAATAAAATTGCACATTGCATGGTAGAGTGCTATTGGGAATGCACACAAGTCCAGATTTTCACGCACAGCGAATGCGAGAGCGCGTGCAGAGTCGTCTGCTCAAGAAGAAATGCGAGGAAAGTATCAGTAAACGAAGTCGGGCTCCTGCCTCCATGGGTGTGACAGAACAGTCATCATTTATTTATAGCATTTCAATGCATAAATCTGTTTGTTTTTATCTATTAATATGAAAGAAATTAAAGAAGTCAAATTTGGAATATTGATTCTTTGTGGATTTTTCAAAGATTTGATATATGGTATATGCAATCACCAGTTGTGCTATAGGTACAGAAAATGTTATAACATCTGTATGATTTTTGTGGGAATTATTCCTGCAATCACAAAGTGAATGTCTTTCTCTTCAAGTCAAAGAACTCAAACATGATAGGTTGAGCATGGATAATAATCAAATTCTCCTCCATATTTAGGATATGAGGCAAAAGAAACACCAATTGTGCTTGGGGTATAGAAGAGAAGCCCACAGAATTTCTACAAAATACACACAAATAGGTGGGCCCGATTTTTTGGTAATATTTAATTCATATGGGGCCCACCTACCATCTGAACGAGATATATTGTCAATTCATGATTAAGAATAATTGGATTTAGATGTGTCAGACATAATTAGAGTTTTGCAAATACGAGGAGAGGTTGTACAAGTACGAATTTCAAGGACGAAATTTATTTTAAGAAGGAGAGTTTGTAATGTCCCAAAATTTTATAGTATAGAATTATTTAATAATAAAGATTTTTTTTTTTTTTTTACCTCGATGCCTTTTAATAATTTTAAGTGAAATAATATTAAATTCAATTTTATTTTGACCAAGTAATTAGATTTAGATAGATGAAGTATAAGTATATAGATATTGGACTTATAGTGTAGATTGTAATTAATTAGGAGTCTTTGATTCAAGAAAAAGTTGTTTTGGATAAATTCATATCAGATTAAATTCGATTAAAAGAATATAATGTTAAATGAAATTTAAAGGAATATGATATATAATCTAAAACCCGTTTTGTAATACACTAGCCATCTAGGCTTATCATCTTGTTTTGAATTCAAAAATTAATGGACTTGAAGTGTCTGGACACGTTTTATCTCATGAAATTATTTTAGAGAATGAGAATGTTGACAACTCATTTATGAACATATTTCTTCCCATTGATTATCTCATCATAGTTTGCTGGATTAATTTGCAATTGACTTCCCTGTGCTTTCTCATCATGTCATCATCCACGACATAAAACGTCTTGATGTTTGCTATTGCTATGGTTGATGAACCACTTATTCGATAAGCTAAATAATTATTTGACACGGAGCTAAATTTTGATATATTTGTGCTTCTTTCTTCTCACGAGGGAAACTTTATAGACCTTGCACTTCCATTTACAAAGCTCTTTTTAGGGTTGGTGGGTGAACTGTTGTATGGGGATATTAGTCGATAACTTATCATGATGTCTCAATTATGTAGCTTTTAAGTTTTCGATTCTTAACCAAAAGAATCTCTAGGAGTAAGCATAATACCGTACTTCATAGTTTATAGAAATTTTTGAAAATGAAGTGAGCCATCACTCTATTTATATCACATGCTTGTTCTCATATGAGATAGTCTATATGATTCGATGAATTGAATTGATAGATTGTCTATATGGATTTTTGAGAACTAGCAGAGCTCCAGAGCTCCAATTTGGCTCTCATTTTTTTAAACTCATTTTTAACCATTTATTTTATGAAATTCATAGTTTTTAGAAAATTTTAAACCACAAATTTCATGAACTTTAATTAAAAACTACTAAAAAGTTATTTTTTATCCAAACCAAGCAAGGACTACATCATTAGAGTCTATTTATACTTTGTATATATATCACATTCTTGTCCTCGTTTAGAAGACTATTTTATTCACGATGTATTAACATATATGCATAGCCATAAGATTGTCCATACGAAATTTTGAGAATTGAACCATTGTAGTCTATTAAGAACATGTTTAATTTAGTTAAAAAAAATTAATTTTTAGTAGAAATCGATAAAAAATGATGAAATGTGTAAGTCCCTAGAATGTACGATTAAAAGTAAATTTGAGGAAAGTGAATTTTAGAAAGGCTAAAAATATTCATATAACAGTTTTTAATAACTAATACTACATTTTAATCACATTAAAGATTCATAACATCTACGTATAATTACATTTATGTTTCAATTTTTTTCATTGTATTTTTATTCTTAAATTAACATAAATTGTTCCTAATTATTGTTTCATCCCATTTTTTAAGATAAAGTAAAAAAGACTCATTTTGTCGATTGCATTTTTGAATAAGTATAACAATTAATACAACAAAATTACAATTAAATATTTGACTATCATTTTAATGCACGTTGACAATATATTTGGACGAAAATCATAATTAAGGACAAACTTTTCTAATTAATGAAATCTAAAAAATAAGGATGTTAAGAAATGATAATGTATAAATGTTAATGATATTTAATGTAATTAAAATGTGATAATGTGGTGTGAATGTAATTTTGTTTGTGTTATATAAATAGGTATACGTAGTTATATAATGTATATTGATTTGTAAATTGAATTATTAAAGTTTATGACTAGTAAATTTTTAGAGTTTACATCATGTCTTGTCACATTCTTAATGAAAATATTTTTAGCATATTAAACATCATATTGCTCAAACAATTCCCCAAAACATACTGCAATCAAACTCGCTTGCACCATATTCACGTAATTATTTATTTATTTTTTACTTTAAATAAATTAAAACATAAAATTTCTTTTTTTGTCCGGTTCTGAATTTTAATTTCGAGCCGTTTAATTCTCATTAACTGGGAAAAAAATGAATTTTGTATAGTATTTTTAGGAAAATGTATGGTTAAAAAGTAATGAAATTTTTTTGATATACGTGTATTTTCTTGTATGAATGTGTGGTTGAAAATGATCATATAACAAATTATAAAATAAATTAACGAGTCTCAAACAAGCACTTAGTTGATAAAAGATAATCAAAAAAGTGAATTAATTATTCTTTCAAGATATTGAAATAATCTTTAGGCACATATAACTCAAAGAATTTAACAAATAAAAAGTCATTAAAGAATTACATAATAATTGGAGTTCCATAAACAGAAATTGAAATCTGAAAAAAAGAAAAAGAAAAAGAATATATATAATAATAATAAGAAAAGAAAAGAATGGGTTATCAGCAGTGGGTCCCACTATAAACCCCATCCTACTATTCGAAACACAAAAATATCGTGTGACTGGTGTGGTGAAGACGAACTGGTGCTACATATACAGTCGTGTATATGTATCGATACCCCGAGAATTCCTCTCCTCGTGTCTCTCCATTCGCCCCCAACCCCCAACACTTCTCCTTCCCTCTTACACACACTAACGTAGTGTCTATCTGGGCTCTGTGGAGAGATTTCCAATTCAGTCCACAGAAAAAATCGACCCAGAAATTAATAAATTTACTATTCAGTTAGTTATGCGTATATTATACGCCAATCAAGATTAATCAGTTGATTGTAGGACCTATAGTACCAGATTGTAATCAGATCGATCAAGATTGTTTGATGGATCAGCAAGATTACGAAACCCTAGGATCATCGGACTGTAATCAACTCAACCTTGCCTCTATTAGCAGTAAGCTCAACGCCAAGGCGCCTGAGTTCGTCCCACGGTCGGCTTCTGTACCATCGCCATCACAGTCACAGTCTCCACCGCCTTCGCCGGCGGTGGCGCAGCGGGTTTATACGAGGCCTCCGTTCGTGTCGCCCTTGAGGCCTTACTATGGATTTGAGGGTCAAGTGGCGGTACAGAATTATTATCAACATGGGGGAATGCCGTTTTATGGGTACTTAAATCCGTCTCAGGAATTGTTGAACGGGATCCAAACCCCGGCGGTATCTGCAGAAGTGGCCAATAGTATTACCGCCGCTGCTACAGTTTCGACCAAAAACGGAATGCCAGATGCTCATCAGAAAATTCTCAGCCAGGCAAGATTTTATTATGGTTTATTATAAGTATTGCGAGTTTGAACTATTCGATTATAGCACTGTTTGACAGTTACTCGGTTTCTTGTGATTGTGTTTCTTTGATTCTTTATTGTTTGTTTTATTTAGAGAGAATTCGCCAATAGGGTTACTGTGTTCCTGTACTCATATCTAGTTATGAATCCTTGAATTTATCCGTTAACTCAGTGACATTTTAGTTTAATTTATAGCCAAATTTTGGATATTTTGCGGATGACGTATTATGTATTATGCTATTGCATTTCTCATATTTTGATCTACTGTTGTGATTTTGAATGATTATTATTGGTGAATTTGGGATTGTTTGGACTCATTAGTGGAAAATATGGTATATCTTGGTTAGGGTAGTATGGTTTTGATTTATCTGTACAAAATGAATAAATGATGGATACTTGTGACACCGTGTGCAGTAATTTGTTTTGTGTACATTGACTTGATGAGGTTTGACCACTGAACTGATTATGATTATTATACAAATGAGCATTTGGATGGTTAATCTTCAGTATGTATGTCTATTTTCTGAGAAGACATGAATAGCTGAAGCACCAAACCTTGCCGAAAGTTCATTACGAGAAAAGAAGCTTGTGACATACTCTGTCTATTGTAATATCAAGTGCTTCATAAGTTACGACACAGTGTTATTGCTCTGAAATCAAGCTTGTTCCGCCTTGAACAAGTTATGGGGAAAGGATTAGTCAGCAAGATCAAGTTTTTGATTCATTTGCAATAAAAAGCTCTTTTATCTAGGAGCATTAGTATACTTTAGATATAGCCATTTCCTGTCATGAAAACAAATCTTTATGGTACCAAAGCAAAAGGCATAATAAAGATCCACCTACCACTGTTGACTTTGCAGTTGGCTGGTTTTTAGTACTTAACATTTCAGTCTGATTGTTTATTTAATTTAGAAAATCAGTTTCTTTATATTTGTACCTCTAATACTTTTGCATTTTCTTAATGCTTTTCCTAATGAATTTAGTGTTGTTTTTTTCCAACATTAGCAAACGCTTCGTTGCTTTCGTTTTATAAGAACATGCTAATTTTAGATACCTTTATGTTGCAGGTGGAGTTTTATTTCAGTGATATCAATCTGGCTACCACCGATCATTTACTTGGGTTCATGATTAAAGATCCTGATGGCTATGGTAAGATTTTTTTTTAAGAACGTTTATTTTCACGATCATTTTGCCTGCACTATTTAATTTGTTAACTTTCTAAATCAACCGCTTGAGAAAATCTTACCTTTACTGCGGTATGTAATTCCTATTGTCGTGGATCTAACAGAAAAAAGTTAACGCTGTAAGAAAATATGCTTGTTTGATGACATTTGGATGATTTGGTTATGCATATGCTTACCTGTTTGAGAGGCATATTTGATGTTGTATGGGAAGAAACAACTAGAATATTGTAAAGCGCTAACACGTTCTGGGGCTAGTTAGCTGGTGCCCGACGTGTCCGAAACTGGCACACCACGACATGTCTCCTACGCTTGTCGGAAACGCTAGGATTTATTGGCTGACTTCGTACCGCCAGACATGTCTCATGACACGTAATGAGCTATTAAAATTCATCGGAAAAAAATAAAAATGGATGACTACCTGGTTAGTAATTAGCAGAAGGGAGGGGCTATTTCATCACCGATGCATGAGAGATGGTATCGGATGCACGAGAGAGGTTCTAAACCTAGAATAGGAAAACAATGTTTCCTCTTTTTAACTTGCCAAACACGTTCTTTTGTTAAATACAATTGACCTATGAATAAAGAAATTGACTATGAATAAAGCAATTTACCCTTTTAGCTAATGAATAAAACTTATTCTCAGAACATTTATGAAAAATCACGTAATGGTGCTTACCCATCTTTATATTTGTTTTCAAGAAAAGATATTTTTAGTAAATTGATTTATTGAGGAAAGTTGATTGAATTTGAGGTGATTGACCTTTCTTGATTAAGAACTCTTTTTTTTACTGCGACGGGATACAGAAGGAGAAGGAAATAGTGGGAGTTTGGAAGCTGGTTCATTGATCAAAGATTTATCACTTTATTCCCTTATGTTACCTTTCTTATACGTAGATAGTGGCTACTTAATTTAAGCAAAATAATTTTGGTGCAAAAAGAACAATAAATAATTCATATATAAAAATATGGAGTTGAATGCTCGAAATCTTTATGGGACTTTAGTAGAGGATGAATCAAGTTAAATATCATAGTCTAAAAAAACTATGTAATGGTGATAGGAACGTGGATAACTCAGACTCAAGGGCATTGCCTTTATTTTTCTTGAATCCTATGCATGGGAAAAACAAGTAAAATAGATGTGGACCAATGAAATACATGCCCATCCTCTGGTTCTAAGCTTTTAATGGACATGTGTTGACCATATAATAAAAGCATATCTTGGTCCATGAAAGTCCTAAAAAGTTAAGAACTCTTAATCTGTAGTCGAAGTGAAACCCAGGTTTTGTGCCCATCAATAATTCCCAAAATTAAGGTTGTCCTTAGTGTATTTTTGTCGATTTCAACATGCTTTGTTCAAATCATGTTGTACTGGGGTTTTTGCTATCTCAATAGCTGCTATGTTATCACAGAAAAGCAACGTGTTTATTTGGACCAAATTCAGTTCACCGAGAAGAATCTTCAACCAAATAAGTTAAGTGATTGCATGGTATTTAGCATCGACACTAGACAACGATACATCATTTTGTCTCTCATTCCAAGTCACCAAATTGCCTCCAACAAATGATACATACCTTGACGGAGACTTCCTATCCAGTCTCGTTCCAGCAAAGTTTAAATTTATATATCCCACAATATCCAGATGCTCGTATTTAGAATACAGAATATGCCAAGATACGATTCACTGCCTGCATGTGTCGATCACTAGGATTATGCATGAATTTGCTTTCAAGTTACAACACTCACTATATATGACAAGCCAGGTCTTGTATGAGTCAAGTAGATCAACTTCCCTATTAGTCTTTGATTTCTCTTTGTTTGTAGGAGTTTAATCGGGGTAGTTAGATAAGCCATGGTTTACCTTGATAGGAGTGCTTGAAGGTTCACATGCTAAGTACTAGTTTTTGCCGAGAGATCTAATATATGTTTTCGTTAGGAAAGAAGAAGCCTTTGTTTAGATTGAGATACCTCAATGCCTAAGAAGTATTTTAGGCCACTTAAATCCTTCATTTCGAATTCTTTCTCAACCGCATTAGGGTCACTACTAGTTACAATTATGTCATTGACGTATAAAATAAGTAGCATGACGTCCTCACCATCCCCTTGAAAGAGAGCGTGATCTACCAAAGCCTACTTTAACCCATACTCCATTGAACAACTTAGCCAATTTCTGCTTCCAACTCTCTTGCTACTCCAAATAGTAAAGGCCCCCTCTTTCTCTGCCAGTGCCATCGTCGCCTTTGTTAGATTTTCGTGAAACACAATGAGTGGACGAGAAGGTTACAAGACAATTAAGATGTTTCATAATTTTACTGATCGAAAGAATATTATTAGAGAAAATAGGTGGTTGTAAAACAGAAGTCATTAGAGAATGTGGGAGAAAATAAGACATTTCTGGGCCCAATAATTAGCATAGACGTCTTCAAATAGGAAGAATTACTAGTAAAATGATGGGTTGCTCCTGAATCATAACCCTTGTTGGAAGCAGTATCGGTAAATGCTACTACAAAATTTCTTTCTCGAGGAGACACATGAGCTACATGAAAAGCAGAGGACGGAGAGGTGTCAGTGAGGGCAGCCTGATAATGTTTCCTGTTCTCTTCTCAGTTTGCTTAAGTTTGAACCACTCCAGATAGCCATGCTTCTTGCAACACTTACCAATAAAATGTCTAGTGCTATGGGAGGGTTCATTAGGCTCAGTAAACGGTGTTGATTGAGAGTTGATCTTGGGGACAGGCAGAGCAGAATCCTCAGAGTAAACTTGTGTTCCAATGGTGAATTGTCTTTGCCCCTCATGATGGACCATTGAGTAGACTTCCTCCAGACTCGGGAGAAGGAAAATAGATAAGATTCGACTACTCACTTGATCCAAACTGTGATAAAGACCTTGAAGAAACAGATGAACATGATCCTTAGCAGTTTGCTTCCGTAATTTTTCAACATCAGCTTACTACTTATATCATTTGGCCTGCAGTAATCAAGCTCCATGAATTGAAGATCAATTCATTGTAGTACTCTGCAAGAGGCTGTCCCCTTGATGTAACTGAAACGACTTCTACATTAGTTCATAGACCATTGATGGGTTAGAGACATCAAGGTAACATCTTTTTACGGCATCCAACACCTCCTTGGCTGTTCCACATTGAACAAAGTGGGACATTAGATTATTGGTCATGGAGTTTATAAGCCAAGACTTGACTAGAGCATCATCAGCTTCACACACTCATCGTAGCATTGATCAGTCTCTGCTGCTACAGTGTTCCATCCTGAAATGTGACCTTTCTTCCAACCGACAGTGTGCATCTCCAAAATCTTAGTCCAAACTTGATAATTTGTGCCATCCAATTTACTATGAATCAGAGAGGGAGTCTCACGTACGTCCTGTGAACCATCACTACACCACACACACCACACCACCAGCCATCATAAAACACTAACAGCTCAAAAAAAAGAAGTCTCTAACCAGAAGAAGCCCACAAGCTCACCTTTAGTCTGAAAATGGTTCTCCGCAGCAAGGCATGCCTGAGGTTTGCAGGAGCAGAAGAGGTTTCATTGTAGGTCCATGCAGATCTTAGTTTGCAGAGGCAGCTAGAGAGAGAAGTGCGACCTGGTGCTGAAGTAGGTGTCAAAGGCACAACCCGATGCTGGACGTGGGGTCGCTTATGTCTGGGTAGGTCGGCGAGGGTTTGCCAGCATCTGGGAAGGATGATAGAATGGCTTGGGTTGCTACCAAACTTCTAGGGTTTGCTCTTTTGATTTTGAGAGCTAGGTTGTTTCTTTTCCTTAGCTCTGATGCCAAGTTAGAGATAGAGAGAAAATTGTTGTATAAAATTATGTCCCAAGAGTATGTTAAATGCAAAGATAAAATAAAGAATGTATTTACTAAATGGCCCCCAACTATCTTAAAGTGACCAAGTTGGGTCCATACTAGTCAAACATATTTTAACTAAGATCAGTGATGCTTGTTATGGAAAATACTTTTGAAGAGATCTTGTTTTGATTGTTTATTTTGATGCAATAAGGATACTCATCTGCTTCTCAATTACCAATTTGAAATGAATTTTAACTGTTTTGCTACCTTCATGTCATGTAGTGCCAGTCTCTGTTGTCGCATCATTTAAGAAGATAAAAAACGTCATCAGTGGTGCTTCCCAACTTGCTAGTATTCTGCGGAGCTCAAAAAAGTTGGTAAGTTTGCATATTTTTGGAAAACATTCACCATACTGCAATACATCGTCTGATTGCACAGTAGTCCTGTGGCCCATCTCTTTGTCATTTGACTTTCTTTCCAGTTTATGAAATTTTCATTTGTGGTTGATTTGTGTTCTCTAGGTGGTTAGTGAAGATGGCAAAAGGGTCAGACGTCAACATCCTTTGACTGAATCTGACATGGAAGAGCTACAAGTAAGTCATACTTAAGATAAATTTATTTCTTTATCGCGTGAGGTGAACCTTGTTCAATTGTTGGTATGTCCAAAATATATGCATGTACAATTTTTAATGAATTTAACTCTTGAGACTTTTCCATTTATTGTTAGTTGATTGCAACTTACATGCTTCCTTAATGTAGTTACTTTTTCTTCTAAAAATTTACCTTTGACCTGTATCTTCTCCGTGTCTATAGTCGCGTATAGTTATTGCTGAAAATTTACCCGAGGACCATTGCCACCAGAACCTCATGAAGATTTTCTCCTCCGTGGGAAGGTACATTTTCTTCATCCTTCATCGATTATCAGATATTATACAGGAATGTTTCTTCACAAGTACTTTTTATTTTTACCTCTTATATTGTTGAACTGTTCTACCAGTGTGAAGTCAATTCGTACTTGTCTGCCTCAGAATTCCAATGGTGGAGCATCATCAGCATCTAGAACTGCGAAAGGGAATGCAGTGCATTTCAGTAACAAGGTATAAATTTTTGTAACTATTTCTTATCATAATCAATGCCCCTCTTAACTAGTGCTCCAATTTTTTACTTACTACTAGCTTAATCATTTGATTCAGTTTTGGTTTTAGGTTTTCTGGCAGTCAAACCTCATTACTTTATTTTTGTCAGTCTCGTTACTTTATTTATTTGTGGTTTGGGATGCCATTATAAAATATGCAAGGTGAATGTTAGTTATGCTTGTAATATTCTTACATAATCATATGAACTAATTGTTAATTAACTGTACTATACCTGATCTCTTACCCTGTGACTTTTTCCCTTTGGTTCTGAATGATGATTGATGTTTGTTTGGGGGATGGATAGTTGGCTTATCTCTTGACATGACCAAAAGCAGGCGATTTAAACTGCATCCATTCCTGGAGAACTCTCAATTGTTTTCTTCAGATGTCAGCACAATAATTTCATGAAACTTGGGGGGATCATGATTGCTTTAAGAGGCGGTTTTTAGGGAAGGAGGGCGTTAATGCATGTGCCTAGGACTTGTATGGAGTCATTATTTTCTAGTGTATTTTGAAGTAAGAGAACAGACAATCCCTCAACTTTAACGCAATATTCCCATATCCCTCATGAATGTCTAGGTTTATCATTTGACATGCTTCACTACAACATTTTCTTAGATTTAGATTTCCTTCTCAGAGTCAGAAAAATGACATGAGCCATAGGTGACTTGTGCCTGCGCCTTTGCATAAATGTGAAAACAATAACCAAAAAGGTCAACCTCTTTTTCAATCTTAGTGAAACTTCCTTTGAAGCCGAGACATCCCATGAAAGTGAAATATACTGAAACATAAATATTTGTAATGCTTTGTTGTTGTGGGTTGTTGAAGAGAAGAGATGTGTATTCATGAAATAGGCAATAAGTTCAGGCAGACAGAAGGAGATAATGATATTGGCAATATAGAGAGTGGGATACTCTTCTTTTACTCATGATTTGGGTGAATGGTGGATAGGTCTTTCTGTATTTTCCATTTTTATATAATTACTCTGATCTCTTTACATGTTTTTTTATTAGAGAATCTACCCAAAATCCATAAAATCGGCAAGGGAAGCACAAATTGACATGAGTTCAAACATTAAAAATGCTGTTCAACTAATACAAGCATGATTGATTTACCATTTATGGATCCAAAAAGAAATGCATATCTTAATGCTGTATTTGAGTGCCTTCAAATTACTTTTTAGTCACTGACTACAATCAGGAATACAGTTTTCTGGAAATATTTTGAAGAATTAACATTATCAGGGTGCTGATTATTCTGCTTTTGTTGTATTCATTTTTGGCAAGATCACACCCTTAACTTCTGAATTTGATATTTTCATGTAGTTGCATGCATTTGTGGAGTATGAATCTGTTGAGTTAGCAGAGAAAGCAGTATGTGATTCTTACCCTTAAGTAAACTCATCTTCCCACCCCAAGGAAACTTATGAACTCAGCTCGATTTAGCTTCTCTACAATCCGTGATCTGTGCTTGCTGTTTTACAGATTATGGAGCTAAATGATGAGGGCAATTGGAGGAACGGTCTAAAAGTCCGTTTGCTGATAAAGAGTACAGTATGTACCAAACAATTTTGTTTGTTTTGTCCATTTATTTTCTGAAAGCACTATTTATATTCTTATGAGAAGACATTGCAGTGCTACTCGGTTCATCATGTGCCAATGGAACTTTCAGGGATGCTTTATTAGGAATATTGAAAATGAAGATTGATTCTTAGCTGTAGATAAGTATTTAAATATTGAGAAACTGGCTAAAAGAATCCTATCATTTTAATCTTTATGATACTTAGTTTAATAGTTTAGATATTGCTGTCCAAGACTAGTCCTTTTCCTCTTGCTTTTTGTGCATCTGGGGTGATATCTCTGCAATGCATTTAAAGGGGAGGTGAGGGAAGTGAACCTGGTTAAAGTACAAGTTAAGGCTGTGTTGTTTCATGACCTTTGTCAGATTATTGGTTGTTGAATTTATTTAAATATATCTGTGCTACTGCTTTCGATACACAGGTGAAGTCTGCTCAAGTGCGAGGTAAGAAAGTTCATGATGGTCAGTCCAATGGTAAGATAGATGAAGCAGTTGTGCCAGAGGGGCAGCGACTCAAGGAGAAACATTTAGAAGATTCACTGCAGCAGTCAGATGCTCAACCATATGAGTTTCAAGTAAGAGACATTGGGATTCCTGTTCTTATTGTTATTAATTTCTATCCATTGGAGAGTAAATGAAATGATTCAGTTGGAATATATTTACATATGAAGGGCACATTCCTGTCACAGTGTTCCTATCTGTCTTACTTTTTGGTGAAAGAAAATGAACTTAAGAACAAAAGACTTGGTTGAAGTCTGCTTGTTTGGCATAAATTGACTAGAGTTATTTTGGAATACATACTAATATGCAATAATTATAAACATGGGCGTTCCTGAGCCGAAATTCGTACTTGTTATCATGTAAGAAGTTCTAGCTCAAACGCATTGTAATTTTCTTCAAAAATGTCACTTCTGATTTCAAATAGAATTAACAATTTTATTAGGCAAATATATTTGAATTCTGGGGAAACGCCTCTGAAAATTAAAATTCTTGGGTTGAGATCCATTTCTGCCCAACAGACCCTTGAACAAGTTGATAAGTTGTATCTGAATCTTGCCACTTCGGTTCCAGGCTTCCTCCCAAAATGTCTTTTTCAGTTTGTAGGTGGTTTTATTTTTGGTTGGTTGTTTATGTACTGCCTTCCAAATTTGTTGTTTGGTACATGAACGGGTAAGATTATACTGATTACTGTTTATAAGCAGATGGATTTCCATGGTATGATTTATCTAAAACGTTCATTTGAAGTTTTTGAACACAATTGCTTCCCTTTCTTTCATTCTGAGATTTGAGTACTAATTTATTTTCCTTGGACAGTGGGAGGATAACACGAACAATAGTTCACAGAGGAAAGCACACAATTTTGTCAGCGGCACTGGCAGTGGGAAGGGCAAGGGACAGGGGCAGGGGCAGGGCCGGGGGAGATCTCAGCATCACATCTACGGAGGAAGTCATTTGGGATCTTCACCATTGGACTCTTCTGTCCATACCGAGAAGCTGACTATAGCCAAAGCATCTCCTGTCCCTCGCATGCCAGATGGCACTAAGGGATTCTCCATGGGTCGAGGAAAGCCAGTTGCTATTTCAATAGCTTGAAATGCTCTAATATCTTAAAAAGCAAGTGCATCTCTTGAATGCCAGCATGCAATTCTGAGGACAATTGTGGCTTGTTACGTGCTGTATGGGAGGAGAGTTGTTAAAGATCGTAGAGTGGTTATATAGCTATTACAAGGGTTAGTCTAGTTATGTGGATCGACATATTTCTTTTTGTATGTGCGTGTGTCAAGAGTGAAAGAGAACCTCCTCTCGAGGTATTATAGCATTTGAACCTTTCTGTTCAGTTAGAGGTTCCCTGAATGTAGCAAATGAATGAATCTACTGGATACACCTATAGTAGAATAGAAATATGATCGAAGAAAGTTCGACATTGTAAATCTCCCTCTCTCTCTCTCTCTCTCTCTCTCTCTCTCTCTCTCTCTTTGCGTGCTCGCATGCTTCTCCCTTGCTCCCTGTCGGGGCTGGGGGCGCATAACTAGTTTGAAGGTGACACAAACTAAAACTGAGCCTTAGAGAGATTCATTTTGTTTAACAGGAGAATGGATTTTTTTTGTTTTGTTTTGTTTTTTTGTTTTTTTTTTTTGGCGGTGGGGAGTAGGGGGGATGACGGGATGTGTCTGCCCCATTTTCATATCGTTATATGTCCAGAAGTTTTAAACAAAATCAAGATGTTGATCAGAGTGTCATCCTAGTGCTGGTAAAAACATTCTCTATCTGATTGAACTTGAATGAGAGAGACAAAAACTGCTTGATAAATTTAAGAAATTTCTATTTCCAAAATATGTTAAAATTTGTTGATAAGAAGTAATGATAATTAGGCCTTAAGGGTTAATTTTATCGATGATCATTGAATTTTGTATCTAGTGTTTGTTTCATACTCGTAATGGAATTTTATATAAATGTTTAATTCAAACTTATGTGTCCGTCTGAAAGGTTATCAAACTCTTCAGAATTTTTTATTAAAATTATACATGGCATATGAACATTTAGGTTTTTTCAGTTAAAAGAAGACATTAAATCAGTGGTTCGAATGAAGTATTCTATAAAGTTCAATTATAAATTCTAGTGACCAAAATGACAAAGCGAAAAGTTTAGTCCATTGGGCAAAAAAGAAGAAACCCCAGTACTTCTAAAAATGATTTTCACTTTGAATTTTTAACAATGACATATTTTCACAATGGTCTTTAGGATGTTAAAAGACAAAGATGCCCTTAAATATGTTATACAATTATAAAATATGGTTTTGTTTAAAATATAATAATATCGTTTTAGTTAACAGTGAAAATCAGACAATTTCCATTTAAAATTTCAAAATCTGATAACTTTTCTTATCAGTTTATTCTAACACACATAAAAAACTCTCTCACCTTTCTTTGCTTCAACCTTAAAATCTTAGAAATCGAACCTGTTGAGTACATCATATGCATGAATGTACTATGATTTACAAAATAAGCTGAATGCCGATCACTCTCGGTACGTTATAGAATTGGGAATTCAATTCAACAAACATTCATCCATTCTGATTCCATCTATGAAGGTTACTTTTGATACTGCAGTGAATTATCTACTTGAATTGAACAATATGCATACTCATCTTTGCGTGATTTTAGTGAGGAAGAATGTTGTCGAAGGTGAACATGAAGAATCGGATGGAAGGGATTACAATGCCAATAATTTTTGGGACGAATTAGAGATAACTCGTAAGGATGATGTGGTTATTCTCGATATAGTTGTTCTTGGCTGTGATCTCGCTATTATGCATAGAATTTCGTTGGTAGTTTGCGACAATGATAATGAAAATGAATTTAAAAATGAGGATTTGATTACTTTATCCCATCAGAGACATATGTGGGGTGGAAACTCAGGGGCTGGATCAAGTTGATCGTCATCTAATTCTTCGCGTGTGGTTCTCGATGACGAGGACTTGTATGCTGAGCAACTGTTTGAAACAAATAAAGATTTGTAGGAAACTGTGCACTGAATTGCACTGAAATATAACAAGCTGCAGCAGTGGTTTCACGATCGATGTGCGGAATCACAGAGTTGCACGATCGTGCTAGCATTGGCTCAAGAGGATAAACTTAAGGCTGCAAATATTGCGAGGAAGTTGAATGAGGAATCACTAGATGAGTTCCACTTCTTCTTGAAATGTGCGTGCAATATTGCATACACGATGGACTTGATAACACTTGCACTTGTAGTCGATTTCATTTGAAGAATTTTTCATGTGAGCATGCAGTCGCAGTGACTATGTATAGAGACTTTGCAGCGAGAACCTTATAATCTCCTTATTATACGGCTAATTATTGGAGAGCGGCGTTTGCTAAGACTAAATTTCCTCTACCAAATGAAGTCGAGTAAGAAGTTCTCGACATATTCTTCCACTTGATAGTTTGTTGTCACCCGAAATTGAACAACGTGGTCCTGGACGTCCACGTACGTCTAGAATACTGTCTACCGGAAAGTTTTCTCGTCTACGTAGGTACAGTAGGTGCATAGCAACATGACATACTCGCCAATTTTGTACAAGTCAAATTTTCCTAAATGACAATTAGATGGATGTGTAATGGTATTGCTGTTAAATGATCAATATTTACAATTTTTTACAATTAAATAAACAACTAAATATGTAATATTTATTTATTTTTACAATTTTTACAATTATTTCACAATTAAATATACAATATTTACATTTTTTTTACAGTATTTACAATTATTTGACAATTAAATAAAAAATTAAATACACAATATTTACGAATCACAATTGAATTCATACAAATTGGATGCTAACTTATTCCTTCAATTTTATATCCAGAATTGGTTGATTCGATCAATTTTATGTGCTATATTAAAAAAATTGACATACTTTATTGTGAACATGCCACAATCGCTCCAACAATTAAATAATAATATATTAGTTCGGTAGCATATAACTAAAATCTACGTTTTCAAATTTAAAAAATTATAAATACTTATGATTTCTAATGTCTCACCGTCGTCGTGTTCAACACAATGATTAGTCTATCCTGGACAATCACCCCTGCTCGTCTGGCCATCAAAGGAACGATCATAGCCACCGACTTTAGGTTAAGCTCGAACTTACCATGTGTTAGACATGGATGATTGGAGTCGTACATATATACAATGGAATCAGCAAATACGATCTCCATGACAAAGCAGTAATGCTTCACGATCACTGGAATGTACATATGCGTCCAACCCTCCCATGACTCTCCCTCAATACTCGACTACATCCCTATGACCCAATCGAGCATATATTCGAGCACCGCGTACTAATTATCCACAAGTTAGAATGACTAATACTCAATGTAAACGACACGTTGGAACTCGATGCTCAATATGACTCTGCCAGGAATGTCAAATGATCTCAGATGTTTTTGTGCCCGACCGCGCAGTGAGTCCATAGCTAGATCGATGTGCTATATCAAAAAACACCAATAAAAAAGATGGAGTTATTTCATTTAAAAAACAAAAAATTATGTATACATAATAAATAATAATTGTGATATTACACTTACATCGTCGGTGAGCCAAGCTCCCAAAATCGTGATGTCATGAAACATTTATAAGCATTCAAGATCGTCCTTTGAGTTATCGTGTGGCTAACTCTGAAAAAGAAACATAAAAAATGTTAAAAGAAAGTATAGATGAGTTAACGTAACGTACTTTACAAAAATCATAAAATACTTACTCGGGTATAATTATTTCCACTCCGTCTCGAACGCTTTCCATTTGACATGGTCTACCTCCTGGAAGAGATTGGGGTATGTCCCATCGACGAATATCCTCATCTTCGCCTCAGCCATGAAGAGAGAAACAGCGTATTGTGATGGCAATTTTGGCCTCTTGCCGACCACTTGCTCCAACATGTCAATAGTACACTTTTACCCTTTGTCACGATGAACGTCCTTTCCTCATCCTTCACCACTTTCGTCTCGGGGCTCGCCATCTCATTCGTCATCAGAGCCACCCCTCCATCCTCTCCTCACCCGCTACCTCTCCCGTTCCCATCGGGGCCACCCTATTATTCTACACAGATAACAAAAATGATTCTAATGCACCATAATTTGTCTACATCGGTGTGTGACCTTGATCTACGTCACCCTCTCGGTCACCCCATTTTTCGCACACTCGTCTGCTTGATATATCACCCAGAGTGCTACGACCTCATCCTGAACGTCTACTATATGGCCTCGTAACACCGTAACATCATGACATAAATCTTATACCTCGCCTCTTAACTATTGTCGTATTGTCCATACCTCCTCTTGTAGTGCGCCCATCCTCTCTCAACTTTTTTCGTAATGCGCCCACTTCCTCGGTCCTAAATTTAGTCAGGCGGATATACATATCGTCGAAATAATGACCTTGACCGTGTGCAAGAGATTTACGAGAGACGTGTTTGGATGGAGGAGAATGAGATCTCATCGGTGGATGTGATCTCCTCGGACATCTGGTTGTCTTAAGTATGCATAAAGGCTAATTCACGTACAAAATCTGAACCCTCCTCCTCCGTCGACGACATCAACTCAGTTAGGACTTCAAGCTACCATATTAACATTTCAACTAGCTAATGATCATGTGTTGAGATTTTGAAACAACTTACAATATAAATCGCAAATGTATAATATTCACCTGAGGGTTGTCGAGGAGATCTGATAACTATCTGTTAGATGGACCTCCGTTTACTCGGGATGCTTTCTAATGATGCATTCGAGGGTAGTGTGTCTCCCCTTGCTTCGCAAATCGGGTACCCAAAAGAGGGAAAGTCCCATATGCCCAAATCTACAACACATACAATTATTATATATAAATTTAGTATAAAAATATTTTAACGTTAATTATGTTAAATATTTACCAGCATTGTCAAGAACAATCCATAAGTATCGTACTTACGTAATGACCCTTTGGGTTTCGAATGTGATATGGAGAAAATGTGTACGATGTCCTCAAAACATCTCTGCCCCGTGAATAGTTGTTGAAGGCATCGATATCGTCAACAACTTCCAAATGAAAAATGTAGATCGCAGTCTTCTTGTGATGACACCTCACCACGCTCTCAAGGATATAAACCAGTCACAACTTGTCCAGCATCTAGTCGCACTTCTTGATTGCACCAATCAACTTCGGTAGAAGTACCGTTCCCTATCCCCGAAAATACGTGTCATATAGATTATTGCTACTTTGAGTATCGTCGCGAGCTGTTTCATTACTCTTAATCTTCAGCCCAGTCATCAGGGCAAATTCGAATATAGAGAAACTAGCGACTTTCCCACCGAGAATGAAGTGGAGGGCATCATAGTCGACTGATCTAAGCAGTCGACATAGTGGTGCATCAATGATTTGCCCAGAGTATTGCACCTCTCTCAACTGATATAGGGGGCCATAGGAAGAACTGTCGTAGCATATCACTCTGTTGATCATCGAGCATATCCAGTATAGTAGTAAATCTCTCAAAACTACTGTTCCAAGTACATTTTTCCACAATGCGTCTCAACTTAGCATTCAGATGGTACTCCATCCTGCATTAGAATATTGAATAAAAGATAATGGAATAAAGCATAATCTCAGAAAATTTGCAAACCAAATTGTAACTACTATACGTAATAAATAAATTTATTTACATCGATGCTAATAAAAAATAAATGATTTAATAAGTTAAAGGAGAAAAAAAAAGAATTACAGACAAAAATAAAAAGAATTAAAGGAAGAATTCCAAAAAAAAAAAAAAAAAAACAAATTAAACAAAATGGAATTAAAAATATATATAAATTATTTAATTAAAATTGAAAAAATGTTATTCATTTATATTGATGCTAATTAAAAAATAAACGATTTAATAAATTAACGGAGAAAAAAAGAATTACAGACAAAAATAAAAAAAGGAAAATAAATTAATAAAAATAATAAATAATATATAAAACATTTTATATTGAAAAAAATTATGATAAACATAAAATAATCATGAAATTTTTAAAAAATTAGGAAAAATTAATGATAAATTAAATTAAATATAAATTAATGATCAAAAATTAAAAATAAAATAAAATAAAATAATAAAAAGTAAAAAATAGATCAAGAATATTATAAAGTATTTTAAATAAAAAAAATTATAATAAGAAGAAAACAATTATGGAATTTTTTAAATTATTACCAAAAAAATAAAAGGAAAGGAAATTATAAAATTAATTAAAGAATATAATTACTATTTAACTAATATTGAAAAAAAAATTAAGTTTTATTATAAAAAGTAAATAAATTAAAATGATTTTTAAATTGATAAAAATTTATTTATAATATGAAGAAAACTATTAGGAAATAAAAACATAATAGTCGGCCCAGCAGTACAGTCGGACCAATCCGACTGTTAAACAATCGGCAACAGTCAGTTTGGGCCGCGTAGACAGTTGACTTGACTGACTTTTCGCTTGAAATCACCATTTTCAACGAGAAGAAGGTAAGTTAAGGCAAAATAAACGCTTAAATCATGTCTACACTCAATAATCTACCTAAATAATGAATAATAAACATTATAAACATCATAAGTTTACAAATTTTTGAAACATAATAAATGAAAAATCAATCTCGTAATCCCAAAAAACTAACTTTGTTGAAGGATAATAATCGGGTTGTGTGGTAGTTGACGTTGGGTTAACTGTGGAGATGACTTATTTGATTGAGTCCCGATTGTTAGACTGCATGAATTTTTTTTCAAAATTTTTGTTTTCCTCTCCACTCAAACACTTGATTGAAGATGAGGGTATTTTTGAGTCAATAATGTTACTCCTACAAAGATGGGTTACAAATACATGTGTTGGCTTGGATGAGAAATGGATGGACGGTTGTGATAAAATGCTAACACTAAAAAGGAGGAAAATTGAAATCCAGCACACACATTTGCGCTTTCTCTCTCTCTTGGTCGGCCCCCGTTCTCTCTCTACCCTATATACAAGATCGAACGACGGAGCTGCAACAATTGTAAAGCGCCGATCTCCGCACGATCGGTGTTTCGAAATTTGAATTCCAACAGTTTCTACGCAAAGCGCCGGCGTTTCGACTCTCTCTGTCAAGCGATTTTTCCAAATCGAAAGACACTTATAACGCACATTCGGTGTTTTTTTGGAGGATTTCTTTTATTTGCCGTATGATATGAGTTTACTCGCCACAAATGTGTACACGGGCTGGTTTGAGTGTTATACATAATCTGGTTGAGTTGCCTGTTGAGAAATTTGGAGTTATACGGACTGCATTGGTAGACAAATTTGATACTGTCTTTTTTTTTTTGGGCTTGGATTGTTGTTTCTGTTTCATGCTTCAGTTTCTGAGCATTCCATGGTAGGGGTGAACACGGTTCGATTTGGGCGGTTTATACTATATTTTCAACTCAAACCATTTCAAGCGGTTTCAAATTTTTTCAAACCAAATCATTTTATTTTTCAAACCAACCCAAACCATTATTTGTAGTTTGGTTCGATTTTAATCCGCGGTTTACCTATCGACATTATAATAATATATTTAAAAAATTAACTTATAAATTTAAACGAACACTAATAATGTTAAATGTTAAATTACATTCATATTTGTCTAAAATTCGATATATAACAAAAAGACAAAAATGATAGTATTAAGCTAACACCACTCAAACTTTTACAAGCAACAATATCATAATAAGTACAAAAGTACTAATCTTTCATTTGATAAAAATTAGATTAATGCGTTCTCCAATTAATTAGTCCTCATTTTGGATTAAAATGTCACAATTTTGCATGTACCAATTGTTTATGTTCCTGTCTTTTTTCAAAAAAAGAAAAAAAGAAAAAAAGAAGGCCAAATTGCATTTACAATCAACATTCAATTTACACTTGCAGGTTGAAGCATAAAAATTATCAGAACTTGCAAATATTACCCGGACTCAAAACTTCTTTTCTCTAAGCAGATTCTTCACCACTCCCATATAGTCCTTAATCCACTAAAAAACTAAAATGAGCCATGAATAAGTCGTCCCAGTAAAATCACAAGCAAGAAATTGAGACAGAAGAACTACCCACAATTGCAAAGAGTGTACTCTTTTGAAATAGATGATTAGCACTAGATTGGAGGGTAAATTATTATCCCAAATCCATGTAATGCAAGTTCTTGTGATATAGCAACATGCTTTACGAAAAAATGTGTAGCACTGTTGATAATTAGAGTTCAATGATAACAATGTAAGATAAAATTATAACACATTATGAGTTCAATTTAATTAGTTGTACATAGCCATGCCGCAGTTACCAAAATTATAGTCTACCAAAGTTTGCAGGGTTGTAAATGTATCTGAAGTCAAAAAAATTTATTGCATGCAAAATCAGAATGAACATAATAAATTTACAACCAAAATTGGAACTGAAAATTGCAGTACCTACATTGTTGCTCACTGAAGACAGTATAGTAGCTAGTTCCTAGATCCACTTCTCGGATGGACTGAATGTTGAATATCAAACTGATCTACATTCGTCAAAGAAAACAAATAGAAATAAAGAAGAAATACAAGAAGTCTAAGTCTAGGTATGCAAGGAGTAAAAAGAAGCAATGGACGAATCTGAAAGTGTTGAATTAGATTTACTACAGAAAGAGTTGGAAGATGAACAAGAAAGAGAACATACGCTTAGGGAGAAGAGAACGATATCGAAGAGAGCCAGAGACGTAAAAGTTAAAACTAAAAATAGAATCTAGTTTTGATTTGAGACTTTGAGTTGAGTTTTGAGTTGTTCCTTTTTTTTTTGCTTGGTCTTGGACATAAATTTGAAAATTAAATTTTTGGATCTACTTTGGAGGTATCATTTCTAATTGATTTACATTTTAAATTCTAAAAATTATTCTTTAATAAAATTATATATGAAAATTTGTAGTTTCATAAAAAAAAATAAAATTAAAAAGTGCAGTTTGGTATGGTTTTTTGTGGTTTTTGAAAATCAAAACCTAAACCAAACCATTTTGAAACGGTTTGGTTTGATTTGAGAAAAAAAAATTGCGGGTCCACGTGGACCCGAACCAACGGTTACGGTTCGGTTTGCGGTTTCGCGATTTTTGTACAACCCTATTCCATGGTAAAGGTATTGAGTATTGAGTTGCCTGTTGAGAAATTTGGAGTTGCATTGGTAGACAAATTTGATACTGTCTTGTCGTTTTGTTTGGGCATGGATTGTTGTTTGGCCTATTTTATTATAACCGTGACTCTTGTATTTGGCTATTATATTTCATGCTTCAGTTTCTGAGCATTCCATGGTTATTGTTAGTCAGAATGTCGGGAAAGAACTCTAGAGTTTACCATGGCTGCAGGGGGGTTGGACACTTCTTTGGCGATTGTCTGATTAAACGCCGATGCCCAGATTGTACGTACGGATTTCAGAAGTTTTTTGTGGTTGAAAGGAAAACTCCAAACAAAGGCAAATTTTTCAAATGTTGCAGTCAGAAGTGTAGATTTTGGGACTAGTGCAAAGATGGAGAAGGAACCGGGGAATCCAGTAATGTCAGTGTTACGTTGGCTAAAACAGCGACGCATAATGAAGTTGACGATATGTCTCAAAAGTTTGACTCTCAAGTGCGGCTTAATAATGATGAAGAACTATTGATTTCCGTGAACGTGATATTGACCGTCCGTCGTGGAAAATCAGCTGATGAGCGAGAAACGAAGGGGAAGGACATGGCATAGCAGTGCTCAGTTAATTGTGTATTTGACGTAGATTGGGAAGTAGGCGGATTATGTAATTCTCTCTTTTGTATTTGAACATGCTGTTTGTATATTTCAATCCCAAGATTAACGTCTATTTTGAACACATAAATTTCCATTTCCACTTTTACTCAAATGCAAGAGACATTATGCTCTTAACCCAAAAAATACATATAATTCTCAAATGAATGTGACTAGAAACATATTCAAATTGGAAAATGAATCTGAGCATGATACTACATGCTATTACCATTTAATTAATCTCACTAAAAAAAAGTGTGCATCTAATTTCTAAAGATTGAGCATGATCCATTTACACACCATATCATTACACAAACTCATTTCTGAAAGAGACAAACAATTGTATCATTCAACAAAAGTCATAACATACATGCCATAACTAAGTTCTTTCGGTACAAATACAAAAAGCAATAAACCATATAGCCCTATGGAAATGGCAAAGTAAAACTCGGTTCAACTGAATTGGGGACACAATGATGCTGTGAATGTTGTAGTTGAGGATCCGGAATTCCCTCGGTTGCACCATCGGTGATATTACTCAACCAAGCTTTCGTTTAATATGTGCACCCAATACTTGATTGCACCGGTACAACCTCGACTTAGTCGGACTTGTTTTATGATTGTGGTTGAGGCGTACAATGTTAATTTTCCAGTGCCCATGGATATCTAAAGATGCAGATATTTTAGCTTTACAACCCATTTGAGTAGTTGGTTGTGGCTTCAAACAATTGCTTGTATTACCGCTTTTTTCGTCCCTCACGACTACATGTAAACGTGACATAGCTCAAAACACCATCCTCATTCCTCCCCGAATTTCTCTTCCTAATTGGAAAGCCTACGGCATAAGCGTACCTCGCATAAAAATCATACACTTTTTTCTCATCCTTGAATTGCATACCAACCGCAGGCACACTAAACCCATCTCCACCTTTGGTTTCACCGGACACGACATTCACGTTGTCCTCAACATTATCATTTACAGAATCACCCAACAATTCATCGTCTATATTCTCTTCCCCTGTGAAACATAAACACTCACCCATTAGTTGCGTGTACGAAATTCCATATGTCATTAGGCTAATTAACTCAATGTCATTTTCAAAAATAGCACTTGGAATTCAATAACTACATTATGTCTCCACATTCTGGCTTCAAAAAAATATGGCACTTTTCTTTCTTTTACGACTTCTTATGTATTCAATGCTCATTGCTCGGGGATTTACGCAAATAGGTTGGTATGCAATTAGACAATAAAGAGTATGATGTGTAATTAAAGGTATTCTGCTGCAGTTCCAAAGTGTTGAAGGTTGCTTGTGACAACAAAATTTTATTTAAAAAAATCACCATATGCTACCCATTTACAGCAAAATTTTATTTAACATACCAGCCCGTTTGCATCATTATTCACGTTAAGAATGCTACCCATTTATAGCAAAACTTTATTTAACAAAATGTCCATCTTCATCATTATTCATGTTAAGAATGCTACCCATTTACAACAAACACCAAATTTAACAAAATGTCCGTCACTCATCCTCATTATTCACCATATGCTACCCATTGATGTGCCAATAGTGCTACTCACAGAAAATGCCCAATATTCAGTAGCAACACATATACCTAACAAACCGGCAGACTTGATTTTGAGAAGAAATCTTGCTCCACTATAAGCTTTTAATCAAGAGATAAACCATTTACTTTACCTAGCATCCAGAGAAGATGAGAAGGCAAACATTGAAAAACCAAGTTTCTCATGTATTCCCTGAGCAGACGATTTTTGTTCATGGAGTCGAGGCAAATACTAGGGCTTCAACAGATGGGAATGGGACTTCAATGTCGGAGCGGGTACCGGAGCTGCACGATTATCAGAGTTGCACCACTGCCGGAGACGGAGTTCGGACTTTAGCAAAATTGCTGGGTTTCTTGCCTTTCTTCTACGACAGAAATGTAAAGATTTTCGCCTTTCTTCTACGAAATAAATGTATGGACATCAATTCCGGTTTCTCGCCTTTCTTGTTCTAAAGCAGATCGGAATGTAGTTGCCGCCTTCCACTCCCCTGATTTTTCTCTCTCATTTGTTGTTTCATTATTGATCTGGAATTCCCATCTTTCCCGCCTCCTTTAGCTATTTTAGTGTTAGCATTTTATCACAGCCGTCCATCCATTTCTCATCCAAGCCAACACATGTATTTATAATCTATTTTTGTAACTCATCTTCGTAGGAGTAGCATTATTGTTTCTGAGTTTTGGTATTAACTTAATCATTTCAACTTTTAACTTTTTTATTATTATTTTTTTAAATAGTCACTAATATGGTTGGATCAACCGACCATTTCTTTGTATTTCCTCTCAAAGAAGAAAAGGACAAAAAGAACTGAGCAGAAATCAGTTCGGCCCTCCATTTCACTGTTTTGAATTCGGCGTTAACTTCCAGAAGTTGTTGCTCAGTTCAGTTCATTTCATTTCAATTATTCAGTCACGAAATTACTGCGGAAAGATCCCAAAAATGGAAAAAGATAGTAGAAAGAAGAAACACTCGAATAAGAAGAAAGACATTTCTGAGAACAGAAGTCCTCTTCAAGATTTGAATGGCCAAGTTCTGATTCTCAGAAAGAATTGCAAAAACCGCACAAATTCTTCTTCTGTCTCTGTTGAAGCTCCCAAAGGCTGTTCTTCTTCAACGAAAACCCTTCTTACAAAAAAGCTCAAACCTCAATTCAAATTTACAAACTGGACCACCCACAAATCAGCAACTGCTGGAGGAGGTAGTTCAATGGTGCTCAGATCTAAGGAAAATGATATTCGCAAAAAGCTCATTTCTCAGAATCAACGGAATAACCATCCTCTCCTACATCGGAGGAAAATTAATGAAAAATCAACCCTTTCTTCTTGTCCTCACAATCCAGTGGATACATTGAATAAAGGGTTCGAAGAATTTGGGGAAAACCTAAGGAACTTGCAGGAAAGTGGCCCAGGTAAGTCAACCATTGAGCTATTCCGAATATCTAAAAATAGCAATAGTTTAAATAGTATTGAGAATTTTACACCTGCAGGAAAAATAGCATGTGGCTCTGGTTTAAAATTTACAAATTTCGACGATAATAAGAATATAAGAGAAGACTCAACTTCAAAAACAATTGATAGTAATAGTAGTACTGCTATTAAAACTCCTCCTGTTGAGGCTTCTGTGTCTCCCGAGATTCAATGTGGATCTCACTCAAAAGTGTTGGTTTCCGCAGCAGCTGTGACACCTATTTGTTATGGTGCTGGGCACCTTGTCTCGGGGGTAACTGATAAGAGAAAGTGTAGATCGAGAGGGATTCTCACTGTAGGTTGCGAAAATGCTTATCTTTTTGAATATGGAAGTAATGAGGGGAAAGTGATTAAGGAATCTCAGGCTTCTTTGATTCCGATGCCTGCCGAAGTTTCGTTGCACTGGCTATTGTCTCCATGTGATGAGGAGCATGAGGGAAATGATAGTGATTTGGAAAAAAAGTTGGAACGCTGTAGGATGATACCTGGGAATGATTCTGTGTTGCTTGATTTAGGATCTTCTCCTTCAACACTAAGTGGTAATGCATCTGATTTCGTATATGATTTCGATAGCTATGGTGTCAGTAGTAATGCAGGTGATACAGAAAGTACTGGGAAAACAAGGAATGTGTTGCTTTCTCCAAGAGATTCTGAGCAGCAGGCCTTTTCAGGGCCTTCTTCCAGAAAAACAGATGAGTTTTTCTTAGCGGATACTTCTCATTGCTCACATATGGGTAAGGTTATCAACACGCGAGAGGACAAAGACTCCAGTTACAATCAGATTGGAGATAGTGCTGCACTGTCTGTTGGTTCTTTAAGTAGTGGAAATGTCATTCAGACACCAGATTCAAATTCAAGCTCAGAAAGGCATTTTGATGACTGTGAACATCAAAGATTTCACTTTGAATCGGAATTTGAGTTGGTGACAGAAATTCTACACAGAGTGAGCCTGTCACCTAGAAGTAAGATGTCAATATGTGATGCACCTGGTTTTGATATGCATTGCACCGACTTGGCTTCGCATTCTTATTCTATTGATCTCAACCAACTTCCCCAGAAAAGTTTAGGCAAAACTTCTTCCGTCTTTGATTCAATGTCAGAGAATCTGTCACTATCCCAGATGAGGATATCATGGAGGGATGGACTGGTGAGCCAGATGTACGAGATGGATAGATTTGATTGTTGCAGGGGCTTGTCAGATGAAGAGGTTGATGCTGAGGGATGCTCCGACCAGCATCAAATGGCTTGTCCAGGGATTGAATCCAGTGCAAATAAAGAATGCGATCTGTTGAGAAAATAATGGTCTCAAATCTCCTGTGCTGGAGTGCGAATCTACATTTCTGAGAAGGGAAAATGCATTATCTCCATGTAGACGAAACTCATGTGCTGAGTCCATAAGCACTAATGGCGGTGGCTTAGTTGCTTCAGGGGATTCAGATTGGACAATTTGTAACAAAAACCACCTCTTTTAAGTCTGATAATTACGAAAACTTCTTTGACAGTGGGTTCTTTTTCTTTGTCTTAAGGTGGAGAAGTTTTCTGCCCACCGGTGCTGAAAAGTTTACTTTGGTGAGGATCTATAATATACTGCAGTCTTAAAATTCTGTAGACTTGTTCTCATTGGATCTTGTTCTTTTAAAAAGCTTTACATTGACAATTTGTTGAAAATGAACCTGCATTAATACACATATATTAGTACACGACCACCATTTTAAGCGAATTGCTTAATCAGCTATATTGCAATTTCAGGTTTAAGATTTGGTTGGGTTTTAAGTTGGAATTGAGTAGCTTTTGCCTTCTCTGCGGTGTACGGCTTTGAAGTTTTTCTGTAGCATAGTGCTTTTTGGATCTGTATACGTGACTGGAGGACTTTTTTTCATTGTGATGTTCAATTTTATTGCTTTTTCTCACCTACCTGAAGACAACTAAATATACATTGTTTATTGTGTGTGTGTGTGTGTGTTTTTTCCCGCCTTTTTAGTGGAGTCCAGCGATCGAGAAAAAGAATTGTTTTGGGGGGGTGGGGTGGGGTGGGGTGGAACCTCCCCAGATCTGTGATTTGTTGCAGGTGGTTAGAAAATGAAACTGCTAACAAATATATTGGTCTCAAAAAGTTTCTGTTTCCAGGGAAGATCAAATAATTTCTAGAAATTTTATCAAATGTTTAAAAAGAAAAAAACGACTCCCTATGTTGGGTTTTAATGATTTAGAAAATGAAAAATGCTGAATTTATGAGCAAATTAGACCAAGGTGGAGGCATTTAACTCTGAAGTCACCACGTGCACAATTTATATTACATTGAGAAGGCGACTAATACTTAAAAGTTCTCTAAAGCACATCAGGTAACAATGACTAACAAGCGAATATCAAGTAAAATATACTTTCTTGTTAGCAATGATAATACCTGCTATTAAATTCCATATTCTGCATCATTTCTTCTACTAAAGCAAAAACTAGAAATAAGTTGCAGATTGTTGTATTTGTTGCTTCTATTGATTACTCAAGGTTGCATTTTTTTTTTCCCTGCAAAGTTACTGCCACTTTGTAGTTGGAACTTTAATTGACAAAACTATTTATCACACCATTCATGCTGTGAAGTCTTGTGTATATTAAACTGGAATATAATTCAGGGACGAAGAAAAGGAAATTGAACGATCAATCAGCTATCTATATTGCAAAAGGGGTGTATTTTCTTTTTATTTTCTCTGGTTGTTTGAGTGACTTGTATGTCAATGAATAGTTTAGTGATTTGTAGTTCATAATTGTGGCTGTAATGTCCTGCTAATAAAGGTAATCCAGTTTAATTTGGAGATATTTTTTGAAGTTACTATTTGCTTCAGTATTCTATAAACATTTTTTTTTTATCAAGTACCTAGTGTATGTTTTGTTAACGCCTTCAAATTCCCTGCAGAAAGCGATGGATGATGCTAGCCAGATCTCGTTCTGACCTGCATCTTTGATGTCAGTTGAAGGTATATTACAAAATAGAAGACACTGAACCGAGGTGGAAAAAACTGTGTTATCTCCTGAGCAAATCGTTGATTATATGGGAACACCAAGGTACAAGAGAACTACAATATACATGACACGCTGAAGAGGTAGCAATTGTTTAATTATAGCATATTATCGGTCAAATTGTGGTTGAAATAGAGAACTGTACTCATGAATCTCTAGGGAAAACTTGGATGTACTGAATGCGATGTTTGTCAGTTAATAATGAAAAATAATTGTCAGTAGACGAATCATTACTGTTCCTGCCTCCACACTTTCGTCGTTTTGAACATGACACGAAGAACAGTGTAACAATTAAAATGACAGCAGTTTTTGAGGGTTCCCACTACTTGAAAGTAAAATTCCGATTGAAGGTCCAATGGCATTTTGTACAAGGATGTGCATGATACACCCGCACGTGCACGCACATGCTAAAGCTCGCTTACACGTGCTTTAGTTGTTGTTGGTTAGATGAGAAAGATCTTTTAATCTGTACACAGTGTCTAATATAATATCAATGCTTAAAACCTCGTCAAAACATAATTATGTAGCAAGGAAAAGCATACTGATTTCTTCTAATCAAGAGGGACCAAAATTACTGCTTAGCTTGAGATGAAAATAGATTTCAGACAGATACATGTTCAAAACAAATTATGTGAGTAAATTGTTTTCTAAGTTGTCTAATCTAAGACAAGAAGAATCATATGTGATTGAGGATCTTTCGCAATGGCACACTCTTATGGCAGTTTGTAATTTAGATGAGCTGAAACTCCTCCGAGTCGTCTTCGGTCAGAGCGTAAAATTTTTTTTTTTTTTTTTTCTTTTTTCGATCTCCATGCTGTTGGTTGTACGGAGCCTAATATAATGTACATTTTTCTCCTCGTCCACCATCCCAAAATTTTTGAAGTGTTATAGGAGTACATTGAGAAATTTATACATGTACTAAGTCCTCATAATATATATATAACCTTCTTTTTGCATATCGTGGTAGAGAGAAAACAGAGACTCATGGGTCCAAACACATTGTAATTCTCTTATCAAATATATAGTTTCGTTCTTGCATCGGGAGTGAAACACCTTAAATTTTGTGTTTTACTTGTTTTCGTTTTTCTTATTTCGCTTTCTTAATTGCTCTCAATAGTACGAATTATCATTCGATCCATATCACATGCTGGCTTAGTATGACATGAGTTGGCAGATAAGTCTGCACATATCAAGTAAGTTTACCTTTTTGATAATTTGATTGAGTGTAAAGTTAAATTCAAGGAAATCCAAATGCAATTCTTAGATTCTGGCATTTGTAGACAATGTGATATAGCAGCAGGTGAAGTATCTCTGTCAACTAAGGACGGGCTCTATCTTATTTTTCAACTTTGACACAAAAGCAACCAAGAATCATTCTCTATCTCATGTCATCATCTTGTATAAATAATCCTGCTCTTATGAGAACAAAATAATAATCTTGGAAGCTTCCTGTAGGGCTTAATATGAGCTTTTAGGCAATGTCAATTGAAGATTATGAGTTATAATTGCTTAGATGATAATATAGACTGAAATCTCTTACGACATTCAGAGAAAAATGTATAGGAATTCTCATTTTTAAGAGATTAAACCGAAAGTCACTTTGAGTTTTACCCTGAGACGAGCATGGAAGGGAACCACGTAATTGTATTCCCTTAGCGATCTCTTTTGTGTTTTTCTGTATAAATATTTTAATTATGCATTTTGAGACTTTTTCTTGTTTGAGTGATTTTTCTATTAAATTATCATTATTAATCTCCTTTTTTCAGTTAGTACAATTTTAAATAGCTTAGTTCTACACAGTATCATAAAATTATAGAGGCTTGAGATGCAATTTACTCCCAATTGTTTTTACTTATAATTAACCCATGAAAACAACTTTCACGTGAATCTTAAGCAGCCATGTGTGTGGTATAGAATATATCAAACATATGCAGCCAAGAAACATAATTTATCATCTGATAGTAACACTGGTAGCTAAGTATGTTTTTCAAATTGTTTCATCTTGCCTCGACAAAAATCTCAGAGAATATATTCGAATACAAATGATGCTGGGGTGGGGTTATTGAATCTTGAGGTTCCATTTTAAAAGTTCTATCTCGTTAAGAGGAGTAATAATTCAAGCTCTCATGTATTGATTATACCACGATATTAAGTTGATGTGAGATTTATCCTCAACATGTTCCTTTGAAATTGTGATTTGTTTGAGAACGCCACTCTAAAAGATTGTTTTCAGAATAATGCTACTTGTATATAAGCATTTTACATAATGATTTACATACAAATGAGGTATGAAAAAAAGATTTGAGAATTTTTTATTTTTATTTTTTTGATTGAAGAAATTTTGATCAAATCATATTTCATCACATCATGTGTATGTAAGCTATTATGTAAATCTATTATGTACATGTAACACAACTATTATTTTCGATAGGGATGATGTCAGTGTGGGTCAGGTGGGATGTGATGTGATGGGATGGGATGGGATGGGGTGGGGGTTTTAGTTTCCAAGTATTCTGCAGAGTTTTCACGTATGATTCTGGGATTACAATTTAATTATTTTGTTGAAGGAATTATTTTCTTAGAAGAAAATGGCACTCGAGCACATCTCGATTTATAGATTTGTTTCATCTTAATCACTCAACTTTAATAGTTCTAACTTATGCTTTTCATTTCATTTTGACTATTGTGCCGATCTGTCCCACGTAGGCCGTAGCTGACAAAATGTGTGACATTAAACATGGTTAGCTTGCCAACTTGAGAAACCCAATGGTATTTCCTTGTCCACATCGAATAGTAATTTTGCAATTTTTGATGACCCCGTTAAATTTAAATATTAATTTAATGCTAAAAAAGCATTGCATTACATCATCACAAGAATAGACGATTTAAATTATAAATAGATAGAAATAGTGATGAATAAATAAGTAAAACTTGTAGATCTCTCAAAATATGTGGATAAAAGTCACTATTTTTTTTTTTTTTTAAAACAGGGGAACCCGCATCCGCTATCATTCGGGTGCGTATTGAGTAAACCCTCAAACTGATGCAATAGCCTGCAAACTATGTCAGTCAGGTTAACCATACTAGACAAGTCCGGTATGACAGGTTCAACCGAAAAGTGTTGGTAGAGGGAATCGAACTCGTAACTAAAATAACTTTTCTTTTTTTTTTACTGTTTATAAACATTCGGAAGTACTATATGTACATAATGATGTACCAAATGCATTACACTCCTCTCACATGGAGGGGGCCACAATTATTTTCCTTTATGTGAAGAGGATGTAATACATTTAGTACAACATGAGATGTACAAATAGTATTTTTCATAAACATTAGCCAACCATAGCTAAATCTCTGTGTTGTGTGACGTAGGGTGTATTTTTGCCATTCCTTTTTTGGCCCTTCCTTTTGTAATTGGCCTAATGGTGGATTAGGTTGAACAAAGAAAGCTAAAGATTACTTTTAATTGCAAACATTCAATGTACAAACCACCTTTTACGTGGAAGTCATTGCTATGTCGAAAATTCTTTGAAGAAATATTATTTTTATCAAATGCATGAATTATAATTACTGTCTTTTTCTGAATTTTAAAAAATTATACCCATTAAACTGCTCGACTATTTGAAGAAAAATGTGAAAACACTCAATGAGTAAATAGTGTCTTCAATATAGTCCGGGCTGCAATTCTTGCATAATTCATTTAAATATGTGATAGCGATAATTGAACTGATGACCTTTGTTCGTTCTAATTTTTTTACATGAAGTGGATGGATGAAATTATATATAATGCTAGAAGAAAAATGTTGACATTTTACATATGATATAGGATATGGTTGTCGTATCTAGCAAGTAAACCCTGGATCACGTTTGTGTAACTTGGAATATAAACCCACTTTAATTAGTTCTTAATGGTTCTTGAAAATGACAGAGAAGAATTCCATTTAAAACATTTTATTGACAAAAATACCATATGATAATCTGGAATATTATTCAAAAGGCAAAATGGTGACCAAATAAAAAAGAGAAGATAATATTATTATTTTTTCATTTAAAAAAAGAAGAATAAATGAGCACGTTATGTCTCAGATATTATATATAATTATTTCATTTTATGATTTTTTTAAATTTTTGGTAACTTGGGTGTTCAAATTTCGCCAAATTAATCTTAAGAAGTGACGGTTTTTCACCTGGTTCACCACTCGGATAAATTCGGTTGCGGTTACAGTTTATACACACTTGAGTCGGATATTCAGAATGTAGTTCTCTTCTCCGTGGACCTCCCTTTATGACCTGCGGACAGGACCCTCGGAGGGACGACAAAACGCACTATAACTTTGCCTCCGCAGGATATTTGCCTTCCAACATAAATGTTGCCTTTCAACTGTCAAGGAGATTCAAACTTCCGATGCTTCGTAGAGAACACTTTTACTTTATCACTGTGTCATGTCCGTGAGGGCTATTTTATGATTTTTAATTTTACCAATAGTGGTATAACGCTAAAAAAATTATATTTTATTTGTTTCTCTAACATTTTTTACACGACATTTTGATGTCTTATTCAGAATCCACTCAATGGGGCTGCTAACCTGCCATTGATATCATATTATTTGTAAGAAAAGTAAATTTCATGACCAAAGAGATAGATTAAGAAGACTTTCTTGACGGCATTTAGTCGTCGTAGAATTTTACCAATAACGGATAACGACTAACAATGTACCAATTGTCGTAAAAAGTGTCTATTGTCACTGTCTATGCTCTTGATCCTATCTTTTCGAGGAGTTTTGCTAGATTACGAACACAAGGCTAAAACCTATACAGAGTATTTTCTTAAAACTAAATTAAAATACATAAGCTGGTCTATGTTTAGTACGTAGTGTTGAACGAGATTTTAATTTTTTTTTCTTGTTTAATAGGGTCAAATACTGTTTAATTAAACCCATGCTTGATTTGGATAAAAAATTAATTTTTGACAAAAGTAGATAAAATATATATATAATTGAAAAGTTGTGAATCCTGTATGATTGAAAATAATAAATTTAAAAAAAAAAATGAATTTTAAACAATGTTATAAAAATCGGATTGGACCAACCAAGGAAATCGAGAACTGGATATTAACCAAAAATAAAAAAAAAAACTGATGATAAAATCATTAAACCGCCTGGTTTAACTGTGAACCAGAAAACCATTTCCAATTTTTTAAAGTTTAGAATTTTAATTTTATTATTATACAATTTTTTTTTTTTGAACTTTCTTGATGGGCTCACTTATTGAAATAACAAGCGCATTTCAAATTTCCTTCTAAGTGCTATACCATTTCATAGAAATTCATTTTTCATTGTTTCCCCCATTCTTCCAATTTGGGATAGCTGCTATACCATTTTATAGAGACTCTATTGTTTTCATTATTCTTCCAATGTGAGATAAGATTTGTAGCCAATTTTAAATATTTAATAGTTTACTCATTATATTCATTAACAAATCATAGCCCCAACATAACTATAATCAAAATTAATTATATTTTGAATAAAGCAATTATTTTGAACATATTAATTGTTAATTTTTAAAGTTTTAAAATAAATTAAGATAATAAATTTAATTAACAAACATGAATTTATATTTACTTTGAATTAGTAAATTAAAACTAAAATTATTATTAATATTATTATTATAATAATTTTTAGTTTACGTGCTATATATTTATTCAGTTTTGGCATCCAGTTCGACTCCGATTTGACTCTTTAACCCTTAACCCTTTTTTTCTTTTTCGAGTCGATTTTTAAAATATTGGTTTTAATTTTTAAGAAATGGGGCCTAACATGGACTTACCTTATTAAACAAGCAGTGAGGAAGAAAAGAAGGCAAAGGGATCACTATTGCGTATGCTTGTTGTATTTCTTGTACTATTATTCAAGTCAAATAATTAAACACCACTTGTTCAATGCTTCCAAATCTTTTAATAGTAAAAGGAAATTCGTAGCGGAAAAAAAAACAACTTGATTGATGATTCTCACCAAACCCAAAAGGGACTGCAAAGTTTCAAATATAATTCACTTGTATCTTCTCTCAAAATCTTGAGCAAATTAAGGAGAAAATGGAAGGCCTAATTCCAATGGTATTCAAAATCATCAAGAAAAATCGAATTAGAAAGCAATACAAATGTCTGTCTTCTGGTGCAACCGATAAAACTCGGTACAATATTGCTGATTTTTACACAAATGATTATAGTTATTACAGCAAACAGTATGAGTATGGCGGCTTGCCGGAACCTGAAAAGATTTTGGATTTTCGTGCAGAGGGCGGCGGGGGACACCACCACCGGCGCAACCACTCCATTCATGTTGATTATTCTGCCGCCTCGGAGGATTCTGTTAAGTCCAAGCAACTTGTGAGGTTCAGGAGCCTCAGAATGTTCTCATGTGTGACTGGTGCATGAAAATTAGATCATGTTCGATAGGCTGGATGAGACAACACGAGACACTATTAAAGAACAAAAACAAGTTCGGATATTGACTGGTGTTGCTTGATTAGCATGTTTATTTTATTAGCAGTATAGTATTTCAACTCTTCATGGTTCTTATTTCCTCAATCAATCTGTTATTTGTGTTGAAGATTTCTTTGTTAATATTCTTTAGAAGTTTGTGAAAATTGGGACAGAAATAAGTCTCCGTTATATGCAAGACAATTGTCGATATTTAGAAAACTTATCAATCAGTTCTTGTTGTGTTGTGTTGTGTTGGTTTTCGATGTAGCTTATTCGAATTCTTCTGTTTCATCTCAAGTGCCTTCTCAGGATTTTTAGTCTAACTTAGGCCTCTGATGTATTACCTTCGCTTGGGTCGACCTAGGACATTTAACTTAGACAGCATTCATTGTGGACTCCTACAAGGAAAATCGCGAAAGATAGTCTTATCCGAGTTCACTGATTCATCCAAATCTATTAGCATACGATTACTGATTATCTTACCAGTTCATTGGAAGAGTACTTCCGCTAGGAGAGCCTTTTCTAAGAGAAATTATAGAGCTGGTTAACTACTCTCTTCAAGAGAGAGAAGTCCTATTTACAGAGAACATGCAAGGCTGTCTCAGGCCTTTCATTGCAGAAGTAACATTCATTTGCCACATAGATATTATGAGTTACACAGGAACCCAGCAGATCCTAATTCAGGAACATTCGTGCATACCAGCTCATAAACAATGGATCTGGATGAGCAACCTTCTATCTGGCCACTGCTGAACCTCTTGGCTCACCTGGGGTAGTACACCCCTGCTTGCGAACCTCTTTAGTACCTTTTTCCAGGTTTTCTATGACTGCCCTTTCCCATGCCAAAAGGTGAAAGTAGGGCCTTACGGCCTCATTGCTTCCGTTCCGATTCCCACTCGTTTCCTCTCAGTAGCGTGCTCCTTTCTTCGTGTGGGGAATCTCTCTCGACCCTTCTTAGTTTAGTACGATAGATGGCCAAGGAGAAACCAGTTGCGGGCTAGGGTGAGACTTCAAAAGCTGTTAAGAGTGTGATTTGAGATTCGAGTTATCTCACGGAGTAACACTTGTATATATTGAGCTCAAGAAATCTCACATGTTAGTCCTTTGTAGTTAGAACATAATTAAGGTGAATAAATTGAAATTGATATTCAATAAATTAATAGGGTAATTCAAAGATTTTGATTCAGATTGCTTAAGATGATTCATCTGCTAGTCACAGCCATAACTGTCGAACCATTTTATCTAAAAACTTAAGCTAAAGACACATTTAATTCAGTCTTCAAACATCCCTTCACATGCCGGAAAAAAGAATGCCGTTTATGTGAATAAATCACAAACTGAAACAACAACTAAAGTGTCAAACATCAAGAAATCATTTTATAGGAAAATGATAATCCCAGTAGAATCCAAGATGACCTTAAAATTTTAATATTTGAGATAAATATGGTTCTATGAAAAAGTACAATCAACCAAGAATCTAAAAATTACATGAAATTCAAATCTTCAATAAACTTCTAAATCACTCAGAGAGTAAAATGTGCATGACTCATAGAAGAAAAGAAACCTTGTTAGTCCTGCCACTGCCCAATGATTATTTATGAAGAAAAAAATCAGCAGGTTAGTCCTGCTGCTAACTAAAAGATAATAACAAAGTTAGAGGTACACAAATCTGTAATTTTATACCAGAAAAAAATTGACTTGATTTGATTTTTTTTGTCCTATTTAGAGACAAGCTACAGTCATCAATGTTGTTAATCCTTTAACTATAGCATCTGATTGCTGGTGCCTCACCTCTGATTACATAAGCTCGAAAGACACGGATGTTTACTTGGTGTCAAATATTAAAGGGGCCGAGTCAAAAAAAGTAATGCTAATCATCTAGACCCATCATCAAGAGACGATGTCCATTGTTAAGTATGAATAATAGTTCAATTATTTCTTAATCTAGTTCTAGATACTAGAATAAACATCCAACGAGGTAGAAATACCTCTACAAGATAACAAACCCAACTTAATTTTTTGGTAAGACCCGCATAGAAATATGCCATTAATGTGAGCAAAGCCGAAGCAACTGTTGTCATCCCCTAATTCAGTCAATTCTCAGTCGCAACGAGATGGAAGGGCTTTTAGTGTCAGTTTAATGTTTGGACATCTTAAATAAACCATTATCCTTTTATTTGAGAGATCCAATATCTCAATACCATTTAGACCTAGTTCGATATTCATTATTGTGTAAACATGATATTTTGAATAGTGATTTTTTGAAGAATGTGTGGTCAAAAAGTGGAGAAAAGTTTTGGATTTATATACAAAAATATTTTATTGTTTGAATGTGTGGTTAAAAATGAGTATGAGAAATAAATTGTTTTGTTTTAAAACGAGTCAAATATGGGCTTAATTGACATCTAGATCTGCAGTCTAGGTGTCGTCACATGATTGGACATCTTGAACGGATCATTATCCTTACACTTGAGATTCAATCACTCAATACCATTTAATTGACACCTAAACGGCGGACCATATGCAATCTAGATGAATAATATTATTTGATTAAAAAATATAATGCATATTATGGCTAGGAAATTACGTGGGGATCAGCTGATTGTAGTGGAATTGATCTTTAATTGGTGAAATCCATGCTTAGTTTCAACTTACCAATGTCAAACCACAATCAACTAATGACTCCAACCCACAACTACTTCTATCACTTTGGTTGCCACTTCTAATGAACCACAAGGAACATACGTATGGTGGTGTTTGCAAAGCCACAACGGCAAGGACAAAATAATAAAGGCAGAGGCATGAAGAGGATGAAGAAGGGAAGCAACCACAAGGTTTTCAATTCAAACCACAAAGCATACACACGTTTGCAATGTTATGAAGTGGATATATATAGATTGATTTAGGTTACCATAACTTTGGCCAATACCAATAAATAGGCCAACACACAGATAATTGGGCCAGCACATTAAAATGACCATCCAAAAGTTATAGTGGCCATGAGCAATATTAACTAATTAAGTTACTTCCAATGACCCAAGTTATTTTCGGATTGAACATATAAATTGATCATGTCAATAGTTATTTCACTCATCGATCAAAACCTATGAAATATAATCCAAAACTATTTAACATCATTATCTGACATTTATTGGGTATCAAAACCGAACACTAATAATTACCATAGGTAACACAAATTGTTCACAATTTATGTTGTGGATTACGAGGTTATTTGACAAAGTTTTTTATAAAGGTTTTGCAGATTTGATAAAAGTCAATGAAATGTGTGATTGGAAAAAGTTAATAGTAATTCAAATTTATTATTGACTTTGACCTCAACTTTTTAGTAACTATATAAGTTTCAATCATGCTACACGAACCAACTCAATGACAGGAAATTATTGACAGACTACACTTGGCAACATTTCATTGAGAGTTGGAAAAAAATATCATAAAAACTCTCCAATCATTTGCTGCCACATCAGTCGGGCTCCAAACCCTGTATTCCCTGTTTCTTCAGCTTTATTCTATAAGTTTTACACAAGAGGCACTAAATTCTAAACCCAATAAAGAAAGAAATACTGAACAAAACAAAACAAAAAGGCACACACAAAAACACAGATTTAGGGTACGTCCACTTGCTGCTGCAGATTTTCTCTATAATCAAATAATAAGAAGTTATATAATAGGAGATTTAACGTGTCTCTGTTTTCTCACATACAGAAAAGGCCTTCCTTGGTTCCTAATTCTATCATAGGAAACTAGGGAATTAGTACAATTATATGATGAATAGTTTGGGTAAATATACCAATATATATATATACACACACATGTTTTCCATATTAAAAATATATACAAAAGTATTGAGTATAGTTCACTACAATATGCCAAAAGTTGAGCTTATCTAAATAACTAAGAACATCATTGGCTTACTCAAAAGGTTGATACGAATATGCTAGAAGTAACTAATTAATATTTATCAAAATAATCAATCCATATATCAACAAGTTTGCTTATTTAATCAGCAGTTTAGCTATCTAAAAATAATCAACTCCCCGCATATCACAGAAATATCGTAATCAATTGGAACATTAAATTCGAACATGACTTGAACAAGAGTTACTGGTTTTATGCAACAGCACGTAATGGCCTTGATAGCCTGCTAAATTGGCAACTTTGATCACCACACATCTTTCATTAGGCTTTGCAGCATGTCATACGCTAATAACTCTGTAACTTTTAGATTATTGAAAACCAGATGTCTCCACTTAATTGAGGACTACCCAAACAAAAGGCAAAAAAGGTTGTCAACTTTTTCAGGTAAAATTCCCTTTACCTAGTGCCGGAAGGTCAAGGAAACTCATAATTTGATGACAGGGGAGCGGACAACCGAAGCTCCGATCGTGATCACAACTAATCCACTTTAATGTATACCAATTGGCCTTGTAATTGTACTTCCTAATGCATCTTCAAGAAGAAAATGCACACACATAAGGCGATATAAGGGGACATTATCAATCACTTCAACAACTCAAACTCTCCAACATTCATTACCAAGGGGTACATGATGCACTAGATCACTTGAATTTGTTGGTGTCTTTCCCAAACCAATGTAACAATTTGCATGTCTTACTTTGAAGGTTATCTAAACCATTCAAACTTTTGTCTCTATGATGTGAAATTCTTATCAAATTGTAGAACCTGTTATTTTGTAAATGGTAAATAATACGTAATATAGTATAATATTTACTAATGTTAGTTTTCCACTTACATTATCTTCTTGTTCAACACTTTTATTCTTTACTCGAAACAAAGCTTTTAATTCTTTAAGTTTCAATTCTCAACTTTTGGACTTGAGTTTGTAAGTTATGATCGTGCCCAAAGCATTCAATTTTGAAGGAGTCACATTGAAGCCAAGCCTTCTTATGCGTCCTCGACGTTCTGTACCAAGTACTAATTATTTGGAGAGGTAAAAATATGGAATCATGGTCTTCGCGTTCATTAAGCTGCAATTTTTTTTTTCTTGTGGTCATATATATGATAATTTGTACAATTTACAATTTTTCAAGGAAATTTAAATTCTAGTTTGACAATTTTTTATAATTTCAACTTCTAAGTGAGCAAAACCCTTTCTACTTGTTGTCTGCATTAGAGTTTAACTAGACCTCATCTTTTTGAATCTGTCATCTTTTTCCTGTAAAATCAATAAGTTGCTGTATAAAATTGTAGAAGATTGTAGAATATCAATTTCAATAAAATAAAATAGTGAGACAAGGCTTTTGAGAGTTTAGTGTCTACTGAAAAACATTAATAAGGGCTTGTTTGATACCCATTTTGTTGGAAAAAATGCATTTTTTGGGTTGATGTGATGGTGAATATGTGGTTGAAAAAGAAGGAAAAGCTATTGATGTGATGGAAAATATTATTTTATTGAAAAATGTGTGGTTGAAAATGAAAATAAGAATAAAAATGAGAATGAGAATGGGTACCAAACAGGGTCTAAATGATGAAATGGAGGAGACAAAATGTAGAAGATTAGCTTATACGCTTGAGAATTATGATCTTTGACAAATGCTTGCCATTCTTTCATTGAGTCAACATTATTGGGCTTGAAGAGACTAGTTTATATTTTGCATAGTGTATTTTCTATGGAAAGTGTCAAAATCAAACTTTTGCTGCGTCAAAAGTATACAAGATTAATATTAATTTAATATAAAGGACATACTTGATGCGAATTTGTATTACATGCACATTCTCCAATATGTCGTCATGAAAATTTTCATTGAAATCCTTTCAATTTTTCTTTGTACTTGGTACTAGTTCTCTAGCCGTGATCCCAAGGAACGATGATACCTTATTCAAACCTTTACAAATTGACTGTCCTCTTTCATTGAACTTTGTCGATAATTTTGTGCATTTTTCCTTGTTGAGATAATTTAGTTTTGCTCGACCCCTTCCCTTCTTTACTTTTTCAATAGTACTGACACTATTAATCAATTCTCCAGCATCATGTTGCGCATCCTTATCTTCATTATCTTATCTTGTGCATCATTAGCTTGTACATTGCATGACTAAAACAGAACTAGAACCTCCACCTGAAATTCTTATGCCTGCATTCCCTTCTCTTTGGGCAACAACAATTGAAGCTTTATTAGCTCATCTTGATTTCTTGTAGCCCCAAGTAGATGACTGTATCATACAAAATAAGAAAAATGCATTTATCACTTAAATTTAACATTAAAACATTAAAAACCCTTATAAACAACCTGGTAACTTCACCAAAATTTGGTGTGTTATGTCCACTCAAAATATAACCAAATGATGAAGGATGAATTCAACCTGCATGCAAATATAGATAGTTATATTGCAAAATCATATAAGTGAATTACATAAAAAGTCCAAAGATGCTTAACAACATTTTAGAAAATGATTGACTGTATACTTACCTATAGTATAAGTAGTGGTTCACAAACTCACAAACTAGAGCTTCTCAAGTCTCAACATATCATTATCCACAAAACTCAGCCTTCATCATTTGCATCTATAACTTTTTTCCAGTAAAAAGGATTAAAATTGCATTGAAAAATTAGTATGGTAATTACATATACTACTAGTCATTAGAGACATTAACATTAATATCATATCATATAAATGAAAAAAAATATAGCAAGAAAGAATTCTATTGATATACAATTACTAAATTCAATATCAATGCTCTCACAATCATATCTTACATAATTAGCCTTCATCTTCAAGAGTCATATCAAGTCTTAATACATCTAGTTTGGATGGACTATAAGTATCCTCATAAAACGTTTCTAACTGATGAATGTAAGATGTACCTTTAATAAAATATACCAACTAGAAATATAGCTCTCTAGAATAAAAAAATTATTTTGCTTGTGATGCCAAAATAAATGGATCTCTTTCAAATTGATGTTGTCCTCTTGTTAAGAAATTTTACCAAATACATGACTTGTATGCTTCACACTAGACTAAAAATAGTTTGTACTTCAATTGAAACATCACTATTTTGTGTACTTCTGCTAAAATCGATGTATGAAACCGATGACCATTGATACATAACCAGAATGTGACACCGCATCATCTCTAGGCCATCCTGCAACTGCTTCAATGTACTTGATATGTTACAATTGTCTTGTTTTTGTTTCTATGCAAACCAAGAACTAAAAGTCTCCATATTTCTCAATTGTAATAAGCTTTCATTATTGGCAACACGTCTGTCTGCAATTTTAATCTCCTTTTTATGCATCCTAATGAAAATAAATAAACAAATAGCAAGAAAAGTTCATGACAAAACATCAATCATAATTATAATAATCATTTAAACAAACTTAATTCCGTTATATATGGTTCCATTGCCACACTATTAAATATCACATAATGATGAGCAGCCTCTAACATTTCTTGACTTAAGGTCTTCGGCTTTCCTTTAGAAATTGTGCGTCCATATCAATCATTGTTTGATTCTCGAAAATCCTCTTTTCGAATATGTCAAACACCTAATTCAGCAGCTTGTTTCATGCAACCACTACAAAAATACATATATTCTAAAGCTAAATAACACTCTGATAAGTAACCCTTGGGCCTTGAACAATTTCTAACGTATCCTTCAAGTATCTTCATAAACGAAGTCACAACATAGTAGAAATGAGAAACCTAAATAATTATAAGAACAAAGGTTGAGCAAGTACAAATGTATAATTGTAAATTGATAGTAAATTACCTCTCAAATTGTTAGAAAAATAGACGTTCATAAATTATTTTCAAATATCATACATTTTACATACATAAAAATAGAACATAAATTTGACTTACTGAAACCGAATACATAAAGAAGAAGTAGAAATGCATAAATATAGAGTTTGATTATTTCTCCTTAAGATGATAATGCTACTCACGGTTGCTAACAACTTTTCGGCATTTGTCTCCCAAGATGCAACAACCATATCTCGTAATAGAAGCACTCTAAATTACGTAGACCAACAAAACTACTTATATTTTGAACCCTCTTTATATGAAACTAGACTCCAAATAAATGCAGAATTTTGAAGTGAATTTGCATTAGTATGATAATGCGATATGAAGTGAAAGAATGAATGAAAACAAACACATGAGGTCTATATATAAATGTTGAAAATGTTTGTCTAAAAACACAATCTATGGAAGAGACACAACTATTGAAATTAGTCTCTATATTTGAAGAGACACGTCCGTTCAAAAATAATAATGTCAAAAGTCACAATATTTCATATAAAAAGACACACATTTTCAGCCAAATAATTTATAGAATATTTCATAATATTCTATGTAATTTGCCAATGATTCTCATATTTAAGTGACTTAAATTTGGCTCAATTTTTCATCCACCAAATAACAATTTTCACTTAAATAATTAAGAATTGGTCAAAACAAATTTCATATACAAATTTCCAACAATCCCACACATGAATAAGAATTAATACAAATGACTATGTAGACGTTAAAGAGAATTCAAGCAGAAAGTTATTGCATCTAAATAGGTACCTTATGAGTTTGAACCTTCCGTAGTGAAATACTATCGGATTTACTTGACTAATCAGTGAATGCGATGTTTTGGGTTGTCAGCCGTTGATGTAAATCAAGACAAAACTGCTGTGTCATTTTGACCCTGAACAACTCTTGGGTTTCATAAGTGCTTTAGAGAATTCAAACCTTGAAACATTCTCATAGAAGTGATCCCACTTCACACTTATATAAGTGATCTCCTATGAAGAGTACTTGTCATACCTTACTTGGACAGTCCAAGATATATGAATCATTAAAAGTATAACTTAACCTAAAACTTCCCGTAGATAGCACTTTTCTTATCATAAGAATGACTAGGAGTTAATTTCAAGCACTTATTGAATCTTCATAATTCAGTTGTCCCATCGAACCAAGATATTGAGATCTCCAACCAACAAGGTTGGGTTACTATTACAAAGATTCTTATGTAGTTGGTTTTAGGCACGTTCCCTCGACATGCATTATATTTGATCTCTTGGTTAGTGGATCTACGAGTTTGCACTATTCGAGATCAACTGATTGTGGTATTATGTCTATGATATATATGTCTAGATTTACAATTACAAGTGACTCAGTATCTCAATAGATATAGATATCTATCATAATTGATTCATTTAATAGACACAAATCGTCACCAACTACGAAATCCTTTTATGAAGCCACATGCTTCTCACTCCCAATTATCAATATGATTATATGATTTCTAACAAATCATTTCACTTAGTCTAATATTTTTACTAATGGATTTAGAATTATGGATATTCAATTTACAATCGAACCAAAATCATCTTCAATTTATGAACATTCTTCAAACGTTCCAACAATTATTATTGCATATCCAATAAATGCAATAATCGTCATCCATCCCATTTATCCTCTTTCAACTTAGTGTGTATCATGTTTGTGAACCATCCTTATAATTAGTATAAGGGCTTTCTTACAATGTAACCTGTAAATAAGTCATCTCCCTTAATTCCTCAATTAGGAATGTATGTGCGAATAGTAATGTTGCATCTACAAGTCTTGAACTTTTCATATAAGTTCGGTGAACTATTTCAAGTATTGAACAATGTTCAATCGAATATCAATTCGGATATGTGTGCCAATACTATAATAACTCAATATTATTTGGAACTACCTTTGAAAACAATTGGCCTCCCTTCACAATCCACATTTACCCTTTTGATGTTTGTTTATTCAAGTATTTCAACTATGTCTCAATTTGCATTCTCTTGTAAGAACAAATTTCTTTCTAAAAATAATTACACTGTCTTTGCAGTCCATAGATCTTATCCTTTACACATGAATGCCATTTATTCAATCATCATCCTAAAGGACATCTAGCGCCTTGTGAGCAAGTGCGAGTAATATATTCAAATATTCTCCAAATGAAGGAACACACATGCACTTGCATTAGTTCAAAATAAACCAATAATTTATTTATTGAATAGACACCTTTTCATTGACCATCCATCAATTTACTTATATATATATAAAATATATATACATAACTTTTGTGCAAAGAGGCACCTCAATTATGAACACCACTTCATGGATTTCGAAATGAATAGATTCAATTCTCTATGAGAGTAGTATCCAATGGCATCCAATCACAAGTCGAAAAATGGCGTGGATAAATAATTAGGATGAAAAATCTCATTTGTTTTCCTTCTAAGCGGAATGACAATTTAAGAAACCAGAATTGCATAATTAAATTTTTAATGCCATATCCTTCATAAACCAATATATACAATCAGAAGGTATAAGCATAATTTTAATTCTTGTATATACGAAAGAAGTGAACTTTTCTGGAATAGGGATATATGCAGAAACTTATGTTTGGGAATTGATGCATGTACTAAAACACAAGTTTAGTATACAATTTTCCTTTAACCATGTATTCGACCAAATCTGATCAATTGAATTTTCAATATTTATGAAATCCGCTTTTGTATAACATGCAACTAGGAAATTTAAGAAGTTAAATCAAAGAACGCATGCAACATCATATGTTCAATTACCAATTCTAAAAAAGAATTTTATTGTTTCACGCAACAAAACAGAAAAAACTAGAATGCATGAAAAAAATCAATTAATGATTCATCCATAGGGCACAATTGCACTTGAATTTGTACTGCATAAAACTACACACCAAAGGTTAAACATATGCAGTACGTTAATATAAGTAAAAACAAACATAATATAATTAGCACGTAAAATTATCGTCTCAATTTTGTTAGAAAAATAGATATATAAATTATATTCAAATTACATACATAAAAATGAAACAAAAATTTGACTTACCGAAACTGAATAGATAAAGTAGAACGAGAAATGCATGAATATGAATTTTGTCGAGGCAATAGTTTGACCCTTTTTTCTTAAGACGATAATGTTTTGCACAGGTGCTAACGACTTTTTGGCATTCGTCTCCCAAAATACAACGACCACATCTCGTAATAGGAGCACTCAAAATTATGTAGACCATCGTACCTACTTATATTTTAAATCCTCTTTATATGAAACTTGACTCCAAATAAATGTAGAATTTGAAGTGAATATTCGTTAGCATGATAATGCGATTATAAAGTGAATGAATGAATGAAAACAAACATATGAAGTCTATATATAGATGTTCAAAATATTTGTTTCAAAGACACAATCTATGGAAGAGACACAACTATCGAAATTTATATTTAAATATACACATCTATTGAAAAATAATAATGCCAAAAGTTACAATCTTTCATATAGAAAGACACACCTTTTTAGCTAAATAATTTCTAGAATATTTCATAATATCCTACATAATTTTCCAATAACTCTCGTATTTAAGCGACTTAAATTTGATTTAATTTTCCATTCATCAAATAAGAATTTCCACTTAAATAATTAAGAATTGGTCAATGCTAGTTTCATATACAAATTTCCAACACAAATGTGTATATCCAATGTTATTGCACCGGGTCCACCAATACGAGCCACACGTCCAAGGTGGATGATTAAATGAATCATTATATCAAAAAAAGATGGGGAAAAAACCTTTTCTAGCGTACACAAATTTAGGTCAACATCCCCCTCAAGCTTTTTCAATTTATTTTTATTGACCATTCTTTGACATATTTAACTAAAAAATAAACAATCGAAATATTGCATATCTAAGTCCTTTAGATAAAATTCCTTTTAATGCAACTAATAACAATTGTTGTATGAGCACATGACTATACGAGATTTGAGATTTAAAACCCTATTAACTTTTTTTTTCTGAACTTTAAAAATCATTCAACTCATCACTGAACTTTCCAAAAGGTTTCCGTGGTCACTGAACTTAAAATATTTTCTCATTCATCACTAAATTTTGTAAAAAATTTCTCAGGAATCCATGGGAAACCTTTTACAAAGTTCAGTGACCCAGTGAGATTTTTTTTTTACAAAGTTTAGTGATGAATGAAGTGATTTTTAAAGTTCAGTGACCCTGTGTAAACCTTTTGAAAAGTTCAGTGATGAGTTGAGTGATTTTTAAAGTTTAGTGACCTTGTGGAAGCATGATATAAAGTTCAGTGATTATTTGGGTAATTCACTCAAAAAAAAGGGCTCAAACAAGGGTTAAATAAATAAATAACTAATTTTAAAAAAATTTAGAATAGCTAACCTTCCAATATGGTGGTTCAAAGAATATTGATTTCTTTTTACTTGGCCAATCATCACTGACATTCATATTGAACACATCGTTTCTCGTGTAATTAATATTTTAGGACTAGGCTATGCTCGTTGTTTCCATCTAACCAAGCTTCTTTCCGATTAGGATGATTATATCCAATAAATCTTCTATATGTATGCAAACTTTTGACTACATGTCAACCATTTTGCACATGTGGCTATACCACATACTGGACATCCTGCTTCGCCCTTTGTAGAATATCTTGATAAGTCAAAAAATTATTAATTGTCCACATTAGCACAACTTTCAAATTGCATATGGACTTGGTAAATGCATCATATAATTCAAAACCATTATTCTACAACTCCTTTGAATCTTCTATTAGTGGTTCTAGATACACATCTATATCATTCCCACGTTGCTTTTGGACCTAGGATTAACAAAGTCAACAACAAATTATCCTTATTCATTCATATCGTAGGAGGGAGATTATATATAACTAGTATTACCGGCCAACAACTATATTTAGAACTTAGATAACTAAAGTGATTAAATCCATAAGGTGAAAGGCCATGTCTAAGATTTTGTGGTTCTCATTTATAACAAGGCCACTTTTGATCAATTCTCTCCCAAGCTTGTGAATCGACTGGATGACATATTTCCCCAAATCAACTTTGTGATTTGAGTGCCGTATTAGTTGTTATGCTCTATCAAGAGATTTAAACATTCTTCTAAATTGTGGTATAATATATTTTGCAAGTACTTCCTTTTGAATCTTATTAGTCTATTAATTAACTTTTCATCACGAAGATGCACATGTTGGACGTGTATTCAAATCCTCTCAATCCATTCAAAACAAACAACAATCATTTATACATGCATCTATGTTCTCATATCGTAGATCAAAGGCATTCAATAATCTTTTCGTTGAATAACAAGAATTAGGAAGGAGAAATGTGGTAGCAAGTCCAGAATAATATCAAGAAGTTCATTGAAACCGTGGTTAGAGCCTCTTGTCATAAGCGTCAATCCATTTAATGTTATGACCTTTTGCAATCCTAGGCTTGACATGTAAGACTAGATTTGACTTGTTGATTACATAGAGCCGCCTATGCACTGAGTTGTCACATCATTCACTTGCTACAAGATCTTGTATGAAGATCTTCTTCAAGAGGCCTCTATCTGCATCGCCTTATCCATGAGAGCTCGACCCCCATAGGTGTTCGATTGATGGAAGTTTCGGGTTCGGCCAATAGAGGTTCAACCAAAGAAAACATGTGGAAATTTTGAGTCTTTTGGTTGTAACAAGCTCAATTACTTTTTGATGCATAGGTAAGAGGTAACAAGCTCAATTACTTTTTGGTTGTATGGTGTTCATAAGAAATTTGCAATCGTACGAGATCGTTGATAAGTAATAATGTGATGAGAAGAGTATCGTCCCACGAGAAATAAACTTTAAATTGAATTACACTAATCCATTCTCAAATTCAAATGTTACATAATAAAAGAGATGATTTCTTTGTTTATCTAAATTATCTCTAAGATTGTTTTTAACTAAATATGCAAATAATGGGTTAAAATTTCGAATCCACCTATTATTATCCTATTTCCAATTCTTGACCTATGTAATCTAGTGTGATTTGTGAATTCTTGACAATTGATAATTCAATTTTATTTAACTATCTCTCTCGAAATAAGTTAAACATATTCTAAGCATGACCCGATCATATTTCTATCCGAATTATTATACAAAGGAATGCATTAGATCTCACGATTATCTATATGATTACACTCCCCATACATGTTAATCTTGCAAAGTTCTAAACCTATTATGAACCTTCCGAAACTATAACAAGTAACTAATTATCTAAATGGTGCACAAGTATTTAAATAATGCAATTAATTATACACGATCAATCAAGAACACAAATTAACTAAACGGCTTAATCTTTGAATTGAAAATAAACAATAATAAAGTTCATTTTCATCTTAACACAAAGGAACTTTAGCCTAGCATATTTCTAATGATAAAACAGTAAGAACAATGGAAAATCATCACCCGAAATGTGTATGAATATAAAAAGTATGTGGAAGCAATTTCTTATTCTTGATCTTTAACCTCAATCTTTAATTCTTCAAGTGATGTGAACCCGATCAAGAATATGCTTGGAAACCCATGAATAAGATGAAACAAACCCAAGAAAGCTAAAAATCACGCCGCGCAAAGCTTCAACCCGACTCGTTGTTCGACTCGTACCAAGAACCGAGATTACACATAAGAAATCCCACCCAATGATTACCCGAAACAAGAATCGTGCAGTGGGAACGCCACAAAAGGATTGCGATCTCCTTTTGATAAGTTCAAGTTAAGAATTTAAACCACCAAGAACTGAAAGAATAAATCTCTCAAAATTCATATTTCTCTCATAATAATGTCAAAAAGTGTCTTCAACGAAAAATGCAAAGTATTTATATGGAAATACAAAATAACTTAGTTGCCAAGAAATTAGTCCGAAAAGATGCTAAAAGATATGATAAAAATAGAGTTTTATTAAAATAAGGAAACTCGCGAAAAACTAGAAAATCCGTCCCGAAAATCACTATGCGGTCGCATAGTTCATTTATGTGCGGTCGCATAGAAGTCCTCGGACAGCTTTCAGTATTTTGACTATAACTTTCTCTACTGATATCCGATTGAAGTGATTCAAAGTGCGTTGGAAAGATTACTTAAAGATCTACGACTTTTATTCAGATATAATCTTCTAATTCAATCGTTTGTCATATCAAAAATGGATCTCAAGATGCGATAGAAACTCCACTCCTTGATTCGAAGGACTTCCAACTCGTTTCGGCTCTCGACTCCAACATGAAAGTTGATCTTTGGCATGTTGTCTTCAATATGTTGTGCCCCATTCATCGAACAAGCAATTGTGTGACTTTTATTGCCTTCCTGAAAACCCGAACCCGGCTTAAGACTCTCTCGCTCATTCGTCAAATCCTTGTGAGTTTGTAACGCATTTTGGATCACATCATCAAGTTCTTGATGTAATTTGCTTTGGATTCTTTACTAGATTTGATCCTCTCTAAAATATGGTGAATATGCTCTTCGTTTTTGAAATATTTATTATATGAATTAAATTTAGAATGAGAGACAGAGATCTAAGAAGTTTGATAGAGGTAGTTGAGAGAGTTCCCATTGTTTAGTACTGAAAGAGCCTGGAATTAAGTCAACAATTATGTCTAATTTGATTTTCAAAGAGTTTTAATCAAATAATGAAAGCTGCTCACGTTTGCTTTATTTTGTACTGTGCAATCGCATGATCTAATTCCTTATGGTCGAATAGTATTGTCATTTTGCTCTTGGGTTCCTTAAAAAGGGTGTTGCTATTGCAAGAAGTTTACCCCATGCGACCGTATGGGGTTAATTTCTTTTGTGATGGTTCATTTTGACAATCAACTTTCTTCTTTTGTTCAATTCAAGTTTTTTCTTCACAAATTTTTGGTCCTGTATATTTCAATTATATCCAATTGATTCCGTGTAGTCTTCAATAATCATTCTTCCTCGGTCCGAATCAACTTTTGAATATTTTCAATTTGATCCCTGAACTTTGGAAATCCCCTTTTTTTTGTAGATTTTCGTTCATTTCTTTCAAATTCAATATCGAGTTTTGCCTAACAAATAATATATAAAAGAGATTAAGTCATAATTCATCAAAAGCAATCACAAATATCCATATTTAACGGTTTATATAATTATATAAAATACACTTATCAAAAGACAATACCATTTATAAGTTTGAACTGTAGGAAACTTCTATCAAAATTTGATAAAAGAGTCATGCAAGCTTGAAGCTTTTTGTTATTTTCAAAAGTTGCACCTTAGAATTGTGGATCGATGAGTTGCTTTAAGAAAATAATTAAAATGAAAATTTGAATTTGTTTAATTAGAACACAAGTAACTTAAGAAGATCAATAATTCGTGTTTATCTTGGATGGTAAAAGTCCTGCTAATTCGAATGGTGGGAAGTATGAAAATCATCAACGACAAGTGAATTTTTTTTTCTAAATAAATCACAATACTGTTACAAAATAACATGCAATGCGCATATTACTAAATAGGTAAAAATAGAATTTTATTTGAAAAATACTGCTAATAGCTATTAATTGCACTTAACATTTTTCTTTCCTCCACAAATTGTATATCAATCCTCTCTTATCAATCACGTCTTAAATAAGCCAGCTTTTGAATATGGTAATTATAGTTTTCAGTTAACAAAAATAAGTAACTTGAAATTTAAAACTCTTTTACGAAGCATCACTGTCAATTCTGTTTAAGTGCTTGTTTGGTTCTCTTTAAAATTTTAAATCTTGCTTGCTATCCACCGTGTCACGTTTTTTCAATAGGACACTTGTTAAGTTTTTTGTCATTACATGTAAGTGTAAATTTATATCTATGACATAATAAGGCTTTTCAATACAAAATGCTTATGCACAAAAGAGAGATACAAAAAGTTAAAAATTGCATCGCATGAAGTAAATTTTTTAGTTAAGATTCATGGATGAAATTTGATTTAAATTGCAAAGACAAATTTTATAAAATCTTATTTATTTTTTAGTGGATATGATGTATAAGATATCATATTTTGCCTCCTATATTTTGTGTGAGATCCCTTGTTTGAAAATAACCTCCAAAATACTCTCTATTTAACTTTTTAAAATAAAGAAAACCTTTTTTTTTTTTTGTTGACAAGAGAACTTGCAGCCGGTACCCTTCGGATGCGTACTGGGTAAACTCTCTGGTTGACGCAATAGCCTGCAAACTATGCTAGTCAGGTTAACCACACTAGACAAGCCTGATGCGATAGACTTGACCGAGAAAGTATTGGTAGGGGAAATCAAACTCGTAACCAAAGGCCTCCGTGTTCACCTACTTCACCAACTCGGTGACCTCAAGAGGGGCTAACTCACTCTTTATTCTTACTATATAATGATGACATTTAATGTTACGAAAATACATCACTTCTTAAATTATTCAGATCGTATTTGAATTAATTGGCTATTGACAAGTAAATGGTATATGTTAAATGCAAGATGAATAATTCAATAAATGTATCCTGAAAAATAAAATGAAGAGATAAAATAGAAAGCATAGTTAAGTGTATAAGAAAATTTACACTATAAATTTAAGATATTCCTTAGATGTATAAGATAATGGGTTAATTTCACAAACGGTCACTGAACTCACCTAAAAATCAAAAAACGATTATTGAAGTTCAAAACTTGTAGAAACGGTTACTGAATTTATCTAAACTTTCACTAACGGTCACTGAAAGACCAAAACACGTGAACTAGATTCACTAATTGTAAATTTCACTAATTTCATTTGGTCCTTCAGTAATCTTTAGTGAAAGTTTAGGTACGTTCAGTGACCGTTTTGTGATTTTTAGATAAATTCAGTGAACGTTTGTGAAATTAACCCATAAGATAATATTTATAAACAGAGAGCCCTTGAAACTGCTCTTCTATTATTGGCTGTGTGATCAAACTGCATTGAAAGAAATGACATAAAAGTCATGTAAAAACCCATAACATTATTGATGCAACGCAATCAAACAGAAACAACGGATAACTAGCAAACAAGATTCATCATAGCCCAAGACTCTAAATGAAGCTGAAAACACTTTATTTGACTCTCACAAACGATGGCTTCATTTGAATCTCATAAACGATGACTTTTCGAAACTAAGTAATGAGCTTTTTAATTTCCTCGTCTTGTTCGAAATAAGGCACGTCTTCCTCATGCAAATGCAACCATGCTTCAATTCCGTCGTTCTCTTTGGTATTCATCAATATGATAAGGTTTTTGACTGGAATATTTACAATGCTGGTCCAAATAGGTGTTCCAAAACCAAAATCCTTTTCATAATATCCGAACTTAGACCAGTCAGTAAACCATAAGCAGTTCAAGTTATCGTCATTTGATTTTTCACATATATCTATATATTCATCAACCATGACTTTGTATCCAAATTCACCATCAGACAATAAGTTGGCACATTCCGCAACGGCTTTTCTTGTTGCACTATCCACTATAAACTCTTGGTTTCTTCTGCAGTGTATTCCTCAAGTCCCATTGACACTAAGTTTCCACAAGAATATTTCGACAAAGGTGGAATTGTTCTTTCTCGAATGTTAGCTGCCACATGTATGAGACAAGCTCGCGGTTTCCCAAGTTTTGCACGATCAGAGCGCAAAAGAGCCTCCGTTAAAAAGGAAGTAACCATCAACACCCTCGAGGGTGGACGTTCTCTTTTTACATACAAGTGGCTCGCTTTGTCTCTTAGGTTTGCTATCACCTTCTTACTGAATAAGATCCTCTTGGTCACAATAGTGGAATCCCTAGTTCTTGAGGTTCCAAAATCAAGCTCACCTAGATTCCGACCCGGAAAATAAATTGGGGAATCAAAATTTGGGATAATGGGTTCACCAGTGGTGTCTCCTCGGGTGGCCTTTGTCCATGCAGATAAGAATATGCCAAGTGAACATGCATCAACAATCCTATGTGAAATGCATGTACCAATGGCTACCCCTCCACATTTAAATTTGTTTTTTTGAATGGACAAAATTGGATCTGTGAATTCATCAGCAGCACCAACTTCGAGTGGAAGAAGATTATTTAGCTCCCCAGGTTCCACCCCAGAGCCAATAATATCAAGAAGCTCACAATCTACTTGAGCTTCTACGTATTCAGCACCTTCATCGTTACAATCAACCGAGTATGCCTTTTTGATATATCTTCCGGCAAAAGGGTAAAACTGGGGCAAGACTTGGGCCAGTGATTCTTCCATCTTGTTAAGTACATTTTCCATTCTCTCATGAAATGGATAGTAGAGAATGCCAACGACATTCATAGTTGGATTAATCTCATCGATGGATGCAATTTTGTATCTTCGACGATTCTTAGGAGTTGGTGTGCACGGCTTTATCAACTTTCTGCTCAAAATCTTCACCTTCATGCTGATGCTGCTATATCAACACGGAGAATGCTTTTTGTACAAAGATGGATTACAAAAGTAGGATGACAAAGTGTGTTGGCAAAATCCAGGCTGTTGATTTCAAATGATTTAAAAATATTTAAAAATTTGTTTTTGAAATGATTGGTGTAGATTTGATTTTGTAACTCAACTTTGTACACTTCCTTTGTAAGTGTAGCTACACCAATCATTTCAAAAACAAATTTTTAAATATTTTTAAATCATTTGAAATCAACAGCCTGGATTTTGCCAACACACTTTGTCATCCTACTTTTGTAATCCATCTTTGTACAAAAAACATTCTCCTAATGTTTTATAGTAACCACAAACAACTCTAATTTGTTTATTTCCAACCACATTAACTTCTAGTGAAAAATTATCCCACAAAATCAATGCCTTAATAGGACTCTTTTTTGCTTTTTTTAAATATATTCTCAAATTTGAGTTGACATATTCTAAATTATGAGGATTTGAATTAACATGTAATTCACGTTGTCATAATCAAAAGTAGAATTAGGATCAAATAAGTAGAATAGGTGAGTGAGAGATTGGGTATTAAAAAAAAAAAAAAAGGATGTACCATAAATGCAAGAAAATAGTACAGCGATTGGTAATAAGAAGATAAGAAGATAATTAATGCAAAATCAACTGCCCCAACAACCAACATGGAAGAAAAAAAAACATAAAAAAAGATAAATGTGTTACTTAATTTGGCAACTGCACTGTTAGAAATATGTAATATCATATATCCCACTTATTATAAACATGGACTCACACATATCTTCACATTGATATGATATTGTTCACTTTGGGCCTAGGCCCTCATGACTTTGTTTTTGGACTTACCCAAAAGGCCTCATACCAATGGAGATATATTTTCACACTTATAAACTCATGATCCTCCCCATTTTTATACGATGTGGGACTTTGGTCGTATACCCAACAATCCTCCCCTCGAACAAAGGACCACCGAACCTCCCCTCAAACGATCATCTATCCGTCCATCTTTCTCACCAAGAGTTTGCTCTATCCAGATCAACTCCTCTTCACCGCGTTCGGGCACACGCTTTAAGTGAAGCATCCGGAGCACACTGTCTGTCCAATAGAGCTCATCAACGGATCCCATCGCGAGCTAACCGAGGCACCACTTTCGTTCGGCATTCCAAGGATTCATCCACATGACCAATTTTTGGGGCTTGGCTCTGATACCACTGTTAGGAATATGTAACACCACATATCTCACTTGTTATAAGCATGGACTCACACATATCTCCACATTGGTATGATATTGTCCACTTTGGGTCTAGGCTCTCATGACTTTGCTTTTGGACTTACCCAAAAGGTCTCATACCAATGGAGATATATTTCCACACTTATAAACCCATGATCCTCTCCATTTTTATCCGATGTGGGACTTTGGTCGCATACCCAACAATACCATGGACCAATTACATGAAACAAGGAAAATATGAGATGTATACTTTCCGAGAATAAATTTTGTAAAAGATGAATTTTTTGGAGAACTTATAATTAAGAAGTAGGGAAGAATTATGGATCCACGTGGAAAATTATTTTATCGGATAAATGTATAATAAAAAAATGAGTCTTTTAATGTGAAATCTTAAGCCTTGGCCACTATATAAATGAATCATGCCATGCATCTTCTTATTCACACATTGAAGATTTGAAGTCTTCTTAATTACCATTTTGTTCAGGTAAGTAATGTATATACTGATTTCTCGCATATCTATTGTTTTAGGAGAATGCTTTTTGTACAAAGATGGATTACAAAAGTAGGATGACAAAGTGTGTTGGCAAAATCCAGGCTGTTGATTTCAAATGATTTAAAAATATTTAAAAATTTGTTTTTGAAATGATTGGTGTAGATATATAGCAAAAAATATGAGAGAAGGAATGATGACGATACTAAAAAAGGTTGAAGTCCAATCTTGAGGGCTCTCTATCGCCCTGTCCTTAGAGCATTGTGGAGGAGGTAAATCGCGAGATGTGCATCAACAGACCAGAATACAAGAGCTGTCATACTGGTACCCACAAAGAATCCAATTCCATACCTTGTAAGAGGCAGAAATCGAATCCTCAAACTGCGACTGTCAGTTCAGTTGAGACTACCTCACTCCTATTTTTTGCACCACTGAACTATGCCCGGGGGGAGGGGGGGCGAACGATGACGATACTATCAAGGGCCATAGGTGTTATCAATGAAATATTTATGAGTTGGGACATCTAAATGAACACTATGAACAATAAAAGGCGTACGGAAACTCAGATTAAGCTAAGAGCATTCTTTAGCACAAGCCTCATGAGCGACCTATAATGCGAGCTAGTATACTTTAACAAAAACGTAAGAGTAAAGCTGATAAATAAAAAGTGAGCAGTTAACATAATCAGTTAGATGTGAGCCAATCAATAGCTGCCACATGTCACTAAGTATAGAGATCCATTTGCTTCCAAGACCTAAATAGAAATCTATAAATAGATATGCTGGGAATGAAGAAGGTATGCAAAAAATTCGATTGTCCTCATTCCAAATAGCCATTTCTCCTTTTACTCTTTTTGAGCCTAAGATTGGTGAGTTTAGCAGAGGAAAACTTTTACTTGACGAAAATTTGTTGATCATTATTTAGAGGTCAACAGTAGGTTCGAATTTTTTTTTTTTTCATTTTTTTTTAAAATCTTGATTTGCATCCAAAAGCAATGTCTTTGACATTTCTAGCACTACAATGTCTTGTCACTTTTGTATTTCCTACGAAGATGACGATGGTTCAAAGAAAAGCACCGATTGAAAGAGGGGCAGATTTGGCACTAACCTGGATAATGGTGTTGACCCTTTGAAATCTAGATCTTCTACAATGCTTCAAAAAATTTCAGCTATTAAATAATAATGATGAAGAAGTTGACGATAATCCATTTACTAAATATTCTTATATATATATTACATAATTTATTTCAAATAATGGATTTTCACTATTCACATAGAGTGTGGTTAATAATTTATTATGCTTGTTGTATATTGTTCACGAAAATATCTTTCGACTTAAAACCAACGCAATTGTACGATTCGTTAACATGTAATAATGTTGAGTCCAAGTATCATCCCACAGTGATTGATTTAGTTCAATTTTAATTATCATGACTTTAAACGAAACAAAAATAATGTGATGTGATTGTTTGTGACAAATTATAATTAAAATAATCTACTTATACAATTATGAGTAAGTTAAACAAGCTAAATGAAAATTATGTTGAATGCAAGATGATATGTTTTAATGGATGACAAGCGCAATAGGATCCCAAATTCTCATGTAATAATAATTTTTAACCTTAATTCTACACTTTGACAACATGATTGAATTTTGAAGAATCAATATTCCTATTTTATTTAACAATTTCTCTCATGTAATGTTAAACTTATTCTCATATATGACCCGACTATATTTCTATGATGGATACAAAGATACATGAATGCATGAATTTTTATGAACATTTAAAAATCAACATAGAACATAGCGATATATATCTATCTCTTATCGAACCCCATGGCAATTTACACCATGTCGAGCATATTTCTTTTATTTCAATGCATAAAATAAGCCACCAAATTTATACAACTACCGTGCATAATAATTGTAGAGAAAAGTTAATCATTCAAAATTTTAAAACGTGTTTTCAATTTCAAATATGTAAAACTAAAGATTAAAAGCTCATGTTACAAGGTTCATCGTTATTCTAGTACAAAGATATTTAACCTAACGTGTTATGAGAAAGAAAACAAAAGCCAGAGATCAAATAATAGATATGCCAGAAATCAGTATCTATATTACTTACCTGAATAAAATGGTAATTAAGAGGACTTCAAATCCTCTGTGTGAGTTAGAAGGTGCATATCATGATTCATTTATATACTGGCCAAGGCTTAACATTTCACGTCAAAAGACTCATTTTTTATTATACACTTTTTCAATAAAATAAATTTTCATGTGAACCCATAATTCTTCAAAAAAAAAAAAAAAAGAATACAATATTTCAACTTCATTTGATATCTCATAATGACTACGAAAATTGAGACAAAAACATAGAAAAGGGGGAAAAAAAAATGGTCCCAAAGTTGGGGGTCACGTGAACCCCTGCCCACCCCCTGTGTCCGCCCATGGCCCCATGCTATTGCCGGATTAAGTAACACATTTATCTTCATATCAATCACTGCAATATTTTCTGATACATCTATTTTTAATTTTTTTACACAAATACTCACTCGTACCCCTTTCTACTTATTTGATCCTAATTCTACTTTTGATTATGACAAGGTGAATTACATGTTAATTCAACTCCTCATAATTCAGAATATGTCAACTCAAATTTGAGGATATCTTTAAAAAAAGCAAAAGTGCTATTAAGGCATTGATTGTGTGGGATAATTTTTCACTAGAAGAAGTTAATGTGTGAAAGTAACTAGTTCAACCCTAAAATCACTTAGAGGTGAGTGAATATGTGAATAACGCAGAATTAAAATTAGCAATTAAAAGTAATAAGTCTTTTTTTAATTGTTCTAAATATTTAGTCAATCAAATCAATTTTATCCTATATTGAATTGCCACAATAGTAAGTGAAACAGTAAATAACACAAGTTTTGTTGAAGGATAAAATCTTTCACCGGATTAAAAACTTTAGGACCAAGCCAATGATTTCCACTATAGACAATAAGAGCTTACAATATGATTCAGCTTAAAAAAACCCACTAAACTTGCTCAAGTATGTGTTTGATTAATAGCTTGTTTTCCATTTATTCAAAATACCTTTTCCATTAATATATCTTAAATCATTCAAAATCCAAAAACGTGTTTTCAATGTCAAATATGTAAAACTAAAGATTAAACGCTTATGTTACAAGGTTCATCGTTATTCTAATACAACTAAATCTAGCCCAGCATGTTATGGTGAATAAAATAAAAGCCAGAGATCAAATAATAGATATGCGAGAAATCAGTATCTATATTACTTACCAGAGATCAAATAAAAGCCGTATCTATATTACTCACGTTAAAAGACTAAGAGGGCGTTCTCTTTACTGTTTTCGGGCCGTTTTCTATTTTCTATTTTTCAAAACTTTGAAAACGTGTTCTCTTTCCCATTTTCGAAAACGAATTTTTGAAAACGGCTGAAAATTTTGTAAAGAAAACAGAAAACAACTTTTTTACGTTTTGACTGTTTTATTTACAAATCTCTCAAAACTCAAAAAACACGGATTGTGAAATATTTTTTCAAAACGACAAAAAAAAAAAGAGTTTTCAACAATCTCAAAATGGACACCCAAAATACAAAACGAATTCAAAATTTAAAATACAAAACTGAAATACGAAGAAAACGCCCCCTAAAATTTTGCAGTGTTTCACGTTGTTTGGTGGGGGCAGTTGGTGCGGCATAGAATAATGCATTATCTTCTTCATTAACTAATGTCGAGCCAGGCGAACCGCCAAAAGGCTTCACTCATCTCAAGTAATAATTTATAAAAGAACGTGAAGAGGAAATTGGAGACCGTAGTGCTGTTACAGAACGGAATTCAAGGAATTTGGAGTATTAGATTTTTCTATTAATTTTCAAGATCTTGAAAGATTCTCATACCAAAAGTTCACCCATATAGTCATCACCCACAACTGTCCAAATATAGAAACCCCACATTTTTTTTTACCATAGTTTAGTGATGTAAAGGACAAAAGAAAGTAGTTTTATCTGAGTTGGCAATCGTAGTGTGAGGGTTCGATTCCTGCCAACAAGGTATAAAATTGGACTCTTTGTAGGCACCAGTATGACAACTCTTGTACCCTGACCTGTTGTGTCACATCCTGCAATTTACCTCCTTCATAATGCTCTAAGGGCGAGACGGTGGAGGACCCCCTCAAGGTTGGGGTTCAATCTTTTTTATTTTAGAAACCCCACTTTTTATGCTTACTGTATGTTAATCGCATTTAATGTTAACAAAATACTTAACTTCAATTATTCATATCATATTTGAACTAATTAGCCATTGACATGTAAAAAATGTATGTTAATAAAAGATGAAGAAATCAATAAATGTTTCCTTAAAATAGAGAGTATCGTAAAGTTTATAAAAATAAGTTATTCTACAAATTTAAGATGCTATCTAATATGCATAAAACGTTCTTTATAAATAGAGAGTTTCTCGAACATGATCTTATATTATTGACTATATATCCATAACAAACTGCGTTGAGAGAAAATGACAAAAAATTCATGTACAAGCCAGTAAACCATATGCATTTCAAGTAACAGTCATGTGAGTTTTAACATATATCTATATATTCATCGACCATGACTTTGTATCCAAACTCACCATTAGACAATAAGTTGGCACATTCTGCAAAGGCTTTCCTCGTTGCAGAATCTACTACAGAAACCAAGTTCAAAGTCCAAACTCTTGGTTTCTTCTGCAGTGTATTCCTCAATTCCCATGACACTAAGTTTTCAAAAGAATATTTCGACGAAGGTGAAACTGTTCCTTCTCGAATGTTAGATACCACATGTATGAGGCAAGCCAATGTTTTCCCACGATCAGAGCACTAAAGAACCTCCGTTAAAAAGGAAGTAACCATCAACACCCTCAAGGGTGGACGTTCTCTTTTTATTTGAAAAATATTGTTAATAGCTAATTAATAGACATGACCCTTTTTGTTTAAATCTTGCTTGTCACGTTTGCTCTCTATAGGATACTTGTAAGTGCAATTTTCTGAAGTACATATAATTGCAATTTTATATCGATATCATAATACAGACCTTTTGAAAGTTAACCCTAGATTGTTTCAAGTTCACCAATTAGTTCAACCTCAGGTGCGACATTACTTTATTAAAAGCAACAAATCACTTTTTAATAGTTTCTAGATGATTAACCATACAAGTCAAATTCCCTATATTTGAATGTCGCAGTTTATAATATGGAAACAGTAAACAATACAGTAATTTGTTGACGGAGAAACCCAACTGGGTAAAAATTTCGGGACCAAGCCAATTACATCCACTATAGACAATAAATATTACAATTAGATGTTGTCTAGCCAATTTCACTAGACTTCTCAATTTACTTCCTGTAATCTCCAAGATACTTTGTCTCCTCCAGCTTCCCGATCTTATACAGTCGTCTCTTCTAAGTAGATACCTAAGAATCACCAATTCTTGTTCTTCTTCCTATGCTTGTAGTCCAACGTTCCTCACTCTTCAGCAACATCTGAAATTTCAATTGTAAAAGTACCTCCCTTGTTGTACAAAGGAGTGTGTGTTTTGGATTTTGAAACCTGGATGTTTTCTTAAATATGTGGTTAGATGATCTAAAGAAAGAATGTGTTGAATCAAGGTATGAATAGACTCTTGGATCTTTAAAGTATGTTATGAATATGATATGCAAGAGAGGCACAATGTACAACCATACAGAAAATCGTGCAACGCTTTGATATTCATAGTTAGGGATGTTTAGGTATTACATGCCGTGTAAAACTCTCCAAAAATGCGAACTAGGATTGGCCATGTAATACTGTCGTTCGAGCGAAGAGGCAACAACAAGCGAGCGACAAGTATTCTGTTTTTGTCGCTCGAGCAGTGTTTTGGCAAGAGGTGAGCGAAAATGTAATGTTTCTTCTTCCGTTGACCACTAAATAAGACATAGAATCATGCCTAGGCGCGCATTAGTAATCGTTGACCACTAAATAAAGCGCCAAGCCACTTGACTTAGCGTTTCCGCTTAGAACAATGATTGTAGCTAGGCAAATGGTTAGGCCACCTTGCAATCGCATGGAATGTTCCTTGTGACAAGGCCTTTTTTCATTTTTTATTTTTATTTTTTTTTGCTTTTTCCATTTTAGTTTCTGCCATCCATCTATTCAACTCGATTGCTTCCTTGTTTGAAATAGAGATCCTTCATCTTCAAATGCCTCCAATTTGACCCACATCATCCTTAACTTTCCATCTTTGGTCCATATCATGTTTGAAAGATTTGTAATTAAGTCTGCAAACTTTTGCAATTGTTATTTTCAGTCCTTTTTTGCCGATGCACTTCTTTTGATCATTAGCCTTCAACATCAAATTTATCCTATAACAATCAATATTTAACCAAAATATGTAGTAATTTTATCAAAATGACTCCCAAATATTCACTTTCCTAGATTCAGAAAAGTACAAAAATCACACTTATGAACTCTCTCTAAATTCACATATATGGGTATATGGTTTGAGTAACGTAGATTGGATTTTTATGTACTTAATTTATTTGATACATTTAACTTAATGTTCACATTATTTTATAATTTCGTTGGCTGAGAAGTAGAGAACATACTTAATGATTGATTCCGATGAAGATTTAAACAACTTGAGTCTATCCATAGCTATTCATTGAATTTATTTCCAAAATCGAATCTCTATTCAGTAAGCATGAGGATCTTTACTTTGGTCATTACTTTAAAGGATGAGTTTGTTCACGATGTATTTCAATACAAACGACAAAAGTATTGGTTAAATAAAAAATAATGAGATGTAACGTCAACGAAAAATATTGTGTACCATCCTTTTCTAATAATAGGGTCATGTTTTCATATATAGAAAAATGATTTCCCCCCCCCCCCCCCACCCTAAAATGGAGCCCAAACAGGTCGTTGTACACAATGAAAAAGATATCATATTTTTCCTTCTATTTTATATGAACTTATTATTGCTTTTTTGTTAATCCACTTACTATTATTATTGATATATTAAAATTAATTAAATTACTAATTACTCTTTTATTTACTGAGTCAATTAGGAGGGAAAAAAGTGGCCCTTCACATAAATACAACGACTTTGTGGCTCAAATTTTTATTTGTACCAAAATAACTTTATTCGTGGGACATATAAGGACAATGACTAACGTTGCTTTACAGGAAATCATGGGTGACCGCATGTATGACCGCACACTCACATGCGGGAAAATATTATTTTATTCATATGGGCCCCGCAGACTTACATGCGGTCACCCATGTGATCACCCATGCGGGTAGAGTATTATTTTCCTACTCCAAAATATTAAGTAATGTACTCATGTTGGACATCTACACCAATAAATTAATGTACATGAATAAAATTTTTATGTGTCCATCACTTTTAAATGAAAATAATATTATTTGTTTTTATCCTATATCGAGAATGAAATCTACTTTTCTAATGGGCAGATTCCTCATGTGTTGTGTTGACCCCAAAAAATGTTGTCAACAGATGTCAGTATTGAACTCGTGACACGTGGATTCCGGCGAGTTGACTGGAGCTGATGGTCGGGAAATGTATATAAATCGTCGAGTCGGAATACCAACGGATGATTCTTGTGTCGAAATGAATAAAGACTTCGCAATTGATTTTACGTTTTATCATTTATAATATTGTAAAGAGTACAATAATTATAAGAATAAAGTATTTTCGCAATGATTTTCTTTGTAAGAATTCGAGTCTATGCCTTATATTATCTCAAATTCAACATCCTTATTACAATCACAAGAGGCGCTATTTATAAGCAAAATGGCCGGGTTGCCTGTCGTCGGATCGAATACACGTGGCTTCGTCCCATTGATTTAAATATCACATCATTCATTCACGACATTAACTATGGTGATGATTGCCCTGTCATCTCCTTCCTTTTGACTGACATTAAGTAAGGTGACTTAAAGTGTGTTGTCACGTCAATCACATCTCAGATATGTCCTTCAGATTTGTTCCTTATAAGGACCTCAGTGAATAAAGTATTAGGCAACTGGGGGACTTCGGATTGGAGAAGTGCCATTCAGTTGAAGGGACTTCGGATTGGAGAAGTGCCATGCGGTTGAAGGGACTTCGTCTATGGAAGGACTTTCGCTAGTGACGTCCTTTTTCGGAGAAGGACTTCGTACGTAGAGGAAACGGGGTCCATCTCACCATTCATTGATGAGCGTCTTCTCGTGGGTTCCTCCACGAGTCATCCAAATGATGACCCCATTTAATAGGGTAACAAAAGTCCCCCAAGTCTATGTATTTGTCATTTATGTAAATGTATGGACTTTGAAGCATGGCTCTTCAAATTGCACTTTGGTGCCGAAGCTCTAAAGTTCACTGCAAGACGTAATACTGTGGTGAGGTACTCGAGTAGTGAGAATCGTACAACCAACGAGGTCGGTTATTTCCGAAGTGGATGTGGGAATTTAAAAGAGATTTTATTTATTTAGACACAAGTCGCAGGTAGTCGCGTCGCCATAATTTGCTGTCTTTTCGCATGTTTCCAAGACTGCAATGATGGTTATTTGATTCCCAACACACGCAACCGTCACCGCTTTTAATGCGCAATTATGAGCGTAGTTTGGCATGCCAGCAGTTTTACTTGCGTATTAGGGCGCGTATGGGTCACGAGGCCATCAGGGACGTAGAAGTTCAATCGCCCGAAGCAACGGACAGTTCAGATCGAACCCATTTTGAACGGTTGGATGATTTATGCCAACATCCAATGGTGGGGGTTCACTCCTTACGCCTATAAAAGGTGGAATGAAGGCAATGAAATCTTTCTTTGTTTTTCTTTTCACTTGATAAGCATTCTTGGGTTCCTCCGTATTCTTCTTCCTCAATTCTTCTTTTCACTCTCCAGTGTCGCTCCGGCCATTACTCACCGGTGGTTTTTTCTTTTGTAAGTATTTGGGTAAAGAAAGGTTTAATTTTCTTTGCTTCTTCTTTATATATGACATCAACCTCTGGTAGGATAAGTGTTGTCGAAATTGCCAAAGAGTGGGGCGTAAGCTTGATTAGCATCTCAGAACTTAGGGACCTGGTTATGGCCAAAGAAATTGATTCATCTGCCCAGGGTGCTGGTTCGAAAAATGTGTAGGGGGCCTCAAAAATTAAATCGAACCAAAACCCTACGCGATTAGTCAAACTTAGGGAGAAGTTCTGCATCCCTTATGACATAGAGCTTCTTACCCCGTCCCCAGAAGAACGTGCCTGTTACCCCAGGTCGGGCTGTGTAGCCATCAGTGAGCATCTTCTTAAGGCCGGATTTCGTTTACCCATTCATCCTTTTTTTCGAGCGGTCCTTAGGTTATATGGGCTTGCTCCGACCAAGCTCGTCCCCAATGCGTGGGCCCAACTTGTGGGTTCTTACTTCCTTTGGAAGGAAACCTCCTTGAGCGAGGACATGCCTCTTCACATACTTCAGACCCTCCTTCAGCCTCGTTCCTAAGGAAAGGGAGATTCTCGGGGTTGGTATTCTTTATGTCCATGGGTTCGCACTCTCCTTTTGTTATCGAGCTTCCCTCATCCATTAAAGGGTGGAGAGAATCCTGGTTTTGGGTAAGAGAGAAGTGGCAACCCACCCTTGAGCGTATCTTACTTGCTTCCTCCTGCCTCAGTATTTTTTGAATATTTGTCTAATTGCTTGCGGCGTTTTTGCAAACGTGGTTGAGCGCTTCGAGTTGACCAAAGGGGAGATCGACCTTGTCAAGGACATCTACCTTCGGCCTGCTTCGTCGAGAGAGTATGAGAGGCTCATCGTAAGGAAACGGTTGTTTGAAGACTTCCAACTAATGGCTAAAAGAGGTAATTCCTATTTTGTACGTTGTCCTTTTACGTTATTTCCAGGCTTGTATACTAACGTGACTTCTGCTGCTTGCACAGAGAATTTTGAAAAAAGGAGACATCCTACGCCTGACATGGCCACAATTATTGTCGCCACCTCCACTGCAGGGATGAAAGGTTTGAAGGGCACCTTTGCGGGTGCGAAGAAGGTAAAGGAAAACTTTGAGAATATCAGCAAGGAGGCTGCTTCGCAAGAGGTCGTTCCCCCTTCAGTTGACAAGGGCAAGAATATGGTGGAGGAGGAGCCCAAGAAAAAATTCAAAATTCCCCGAACTGATGGGACAGAGGGTTCTACCGATGTACCACCTCCTCGTTCTGAAGTCCCAGCTGGGTAAAAGTTACTGGAGGCTTCTATTTCTGCAGCTCCAGTTGGGCAGAAGAGGCCTGCGGAGTCATCAAGGCCTATCCCAACGAAAAAACTAAGGACTACCAGTGCTGCTTCAGCTCCTGGGTCTGCTAGAACCAGATTGCTCCCTACTCAGAGGGAGGATGAATTGGCTCCGGAGATCTTATCCATGCTTCCAGCAGATGTCCAGATGGCCACTTCCAATTTTTACAAGTATTGGACTGAGAGGTGGTAGAACTTTATGGAAGAGGCTGGAGCCAGTGACGTTCTTACTGTACTGGTGGGGCAGGCTGTTAGGGCCTTTGGGGCGGCCATAGAGGCGCAAACCCTTTTTAAAAACTTGGAAGGAAAAAGTAGTGATACCGCTGCTAAGGTGGCGAAGGCAGAGGAAGAGGCTAGTAAGGCTAAGGCCGAAGTGGAAAAGGTGAAGAGGCTTTATTCTGAAGACGCTGCGAAGCTATCCTCTGCCTTGACAGATATTGAAAATTTGAAGAAGGAGGTTCATACTTGTCAAGGGGAGGTGACCTCTATAACGAGGAAAGTAGACAACTCCGATGCCCTTCAAAGAATTGAGTTTGAAGCCTTAGAGAAAGCCAACAAAGAAAACACAGCTCTAAAGGCAGATCTCGAGAAGGCGAAGCTTGAAAATAATGCCTTAATTGCTCAAGTGTCGAGCCTCACTGAAGAGGTTGAGGATGCAAGGAAAGAAGCCGAAGTTGTGGGGGGAGAAGCGGAGAGACGCTTCATTAGCAACTTCCACCTCACTGAAATGTATGAGAATTTTGCTATCTACTGGAGGGGTTATGCCTATAGGGAAGTGATTGAATGGATGGAGGCTAAACATCCCGGCTTTGATACTTCGGAGATGAAGCAGGAGTTCCTGGAGGAAGAAACTGAACCTCAGACTCCAGCTGAAGAGGTCCCCCCTGCTGATAATCTGGATGACGACGTGGTTGAAGTCCATCATGTCAAACCTCTGAACTCCATTATGCCCTTTGACCCTCCTCCTTCCCCCAATGTATAAAAAGAAAGATAGGTTTTATGTATTCTGGCCTCAAGGCCTACTATTTGTAACCTTTCTTTTCAATGGAACTGTAATTTTGACTTATTTCTTAGTTGCTTCGAATTTCTTATAACGCAATGAAGTTTAATCTGAAATCGAATGATAGTACCCGAACTTACTCGCATAATTCACGACCTTACTTACCTATCACGTTAACATGTCGAAGCTCGTTCCTACAACGTGGGTCATGGTCGGCTTTGTCATAATGGAATCGATTTGACCAATTTTACCAAGTTCAACATGTAAGGAAACATTTCATCCTTTTAAGACATTGTAGCTAAATTTTCCCCTTTACAAATCTTGCTTGTAAGGGAATATTCTATTCACTTCGCTATTTGGAAGGGATCCTATTAGGACTGCCTTCAAGTCGAAGTGCTGACGTTGTAACTAGTTCATGTATCTTCCCAAGGCATGGAGTTTGGGTTGCCTTCTTATGCCGATGCCCCTTTACAAATCTTGTTTGTAAGAGAACGTTCTATTCACTTCGCTATTGGAAGGGGTCCTCTTAGGACTGCCTTCTAGTCGAAGTGTCGACGTTGTAACTAGTTCGTGTATCTTCCTAAGGCATGGAGTTTGGGTTGTGACGTGAACCTGGTTAGCACGAACACTGTCGAACCTACAGGAGAATGAGCCGGATCCCAAGAACGCTCAAATACGACCAATGTTTAGGATTTAACCTCTAAACGTTGAACCAAACAACCGAATGTATATTAAACCAACGACCTCTTGATCACAAAACCTCGAAATCTTACCAGGATAGTTTTGGATTTTGAACCCAACAAGATGAAACAAGTAACCCAAAGATAACGATGATGCAATGAACCCTTGCTCACAAATTGAAGAACCCACGACCCGATATTTTGAACGCCACAAAGATTACTCATCTTTGATAAGTTCGATAAGGATTGTCCATGGAAGAACAAAGGAGAAAAGCAAAAGCTTTATTTTAATTCATATCAAAAGGTTCCTTTTTTACAATGAAGAATATAGATCTTATTTATACTAAAACAATAAACCCTAAGAAATATGGAAAATACCATATCAAAGAGTCCTAAAATAACAAACTTGCCAAAAATAAGAATTCTAGCCAAAATAAAATACTTTATGAAAAAAAGAAAGTTAATTCTAATTATGGTATGTGCCAGATTATATCATTCCCTCTCTTTTCGAAATGATTCGTCCTCGAGTCCATGCCTTGTGATTGCGTAGGGAATAACCAACATGATACAAGTTTTATCACTGTACCGCCTGGATCAAATGGAAAACTTTTCCTTTCATGCCAGAGGATCAACACATGGCACCCATCAACTTTGTAGATATGTATATATTGCAACAGAAACTCAATTAGATCATCTTTGTTGCTCAAACCCTCGCATATGAACTCCTTCCACTGTCCTTGAAACTCCTTCTTCTCCTCGGGAATCACAAAGTCAACTTCAGGAATCACAAAATCAATCTTTGGTACTAAAGAATTCTGATAATCTCCTTCACTCAGCTCTTTGCATATAAGATTCCTCCAGTGCAATGTGCCATTATTGTCATTCTGATCATCTCTTTCACTCAGCTCTTTGTATATAAGATTCCTCCAGTGCCTTTGAAACTCCATCGTCTCCTCGGGAATCACAAAGTCAATTTTTGATATTGAAGAGATTTCCAACTGTTGTGACACCAACTGATGAACATTGCCTGGAACGGGTGGTAAGTCAATATGATTGTTTGCTGGGACCAATTGGTAGTATTGTTGGTGAGTTTCTTCCACATGTTGCAACTGATGCTCCATCCCTGGGTCGGTTGGTGTTTCAATGGAAGTATTTTCTGGAACTGAATCATCGGTGACCTGCAAAACAGAATAATTCAAAATAGGGAGGGAATTGTTAGTATTCACCATGGCCTCCTCAACTTCAGGCTCTTTTCCATTTAAGCTCACTTCCAACTCCTTCTTTCCCTTTGAAGATTCTTCTTCAGTTTCATTTTGCAACTCCACTTTTCCTTCCTGATTTTCACTCTCTTGTGGCATCTCTTTTTTTTTTCTCACAACCAACCATCTTACTATGTTCTCTCGAGCTCTTTTGTTTATCCCTTTGACTAATTGAGTCACGAAACTCTGACAGGTTACGCTCATAATCCCACCTAGTCCTTCTGCTTGACGTACTACCAATATGCCCCACAAACGGTACTTTCTCTTCCCTCGAATACCTAACTCCACTATATTTTCTAGGCTCATCCCGACATTTCCGATCACGCCGATCCCTCCTACAAAAATGATTAGGTGCATAACGCTTCCTCATAATACTTCTCAATGCATCCTAAGTTTCAATACTCCTCTCACCACACATTCGCATAGATGTTGTTAATTGATCCCACCAAATCACAGCATAGTCTACGAATGAGCTCACAACCAACTCCAACATTTTCTTCTCGGAGTAATTATAGCGCTCAAACATTACTTTAATCTTTTCTTCCCACGCCACGTACGCATCTGACTTCTACCCTTAAATTTTGGAGTTGTCGTTTCTCTACCCCTATCAACACCATATCCATAACAATTTGTATCCCTTCTCCCAAACTTATCACCTTTATTTTTCATTCCCTGTATTGCAACCTCAATCCACGCATCCTCATCACTATCACCACAATAGACATATGCATCACCCATTTTAATCCTAGGCTCCAACCTATTCAATGTACTCCTCATATCCACCGACATCCTATCCATTCGATCCATCCTATTATTCATTTTGATTCAAACACTCAAAAGACATGAATTGGACAACTTTGATTGGATTTTATAAATTCAAGAGAGTGGTTCTTGAATTGGAGTTGGGATTTTTATATATTTAAGAAAGTGGTTCTTGAATTGGATTTGGATTTGATTGAACACAAAGTGATTTTGGATTTTAGAAAAGATGGTAGAACATTGGACAGTTCCCAAGAAAAAAACAATTTTTTTGGACGTGAACAGTACCCGTGAACAGTAATTTTTTTTTTAAAAACTCAAGAATTTGACTACGAGAACGACAAAGAAAACAGAAGTTGATTTGGACTCAAATTGAGCACAAAAACAAATTTTGAAGATTTTTTTGGGAATTTTTGGATCAAAGACTCTAAAATTTTACTGGACACAAGAACATGAAGAACAATGAAAAAAAGAAAAAAAAAACACAAGACTCAAAAATAATCAAAGATATAACTTTGATTTTGAGGCCTAAGCTCTAATACCACCTGACGCGAACCCGGTTAGCACGAACGTTGTCGAACCCACAAGAGAATGAACCAGATCCCAAGAACGCCCAAATACAACCAAGGTTTAGGATTTAACCTCTAAACGTTGAACCAAACAACCGAAGGTATATTAAACCAACGACGTCTTGATCACAAAGCCTCGAAATCTCACCCGGATAGTTTTAGATTTTGAACCCAACAAGATGAAACAAGTAACCCAAAGATAATGATGATGCAATGAACCCATTGCTCACAAATTGAAGATCCACAACCCGATATTTTGAACGCCACAAAGATTACTCATCTTTGATAAGTTCGATAAGGATTGTCCATGGAAAAATAAAGGAGAAAAACAAAAGCTTTATTTTAATTCATATCAAAAGGTTCCTTTTTTACAATGAAGAATATAAATCCTATTTATACTAAAACAATAAACCCTAAGAAATATGGAAAATACCATATCAAAGAGTCGTAAAATAACAAACTTGCCAAAAATAAGAATTCTAGCCAAAATAAAATACTTTATGAAAAAAAGAAAGTTTCTTCTAATTATGGCATGTGCCAGATCATATCAGGTTGCCTTCTCATACTGATGCCCCTTTACAAATCTTTTTTGTAAGAGAAGTTCTATTCACTTCGCTATTGGAAGGGGTCCTCTTAGGACTGCCTTCTAGTCGAAGTGCCGACGTTGTAACTAGTTCGTGTATCTTCACAAGGCATGGAGTTTGGGTTGTCTTCTCATGCCGAGGCCCCTTTACAAATCTTGTTTGTAAGGGAATGTTCTATTCACTTCGCTATTGGAAGAGGTCCTCTTAGGACTGTCTTCTAGTCGAAGTGCCGATGTTGTAACTAGTTCGTGTATCTTCCCAAGGCATGAAGTTTGGGTTGCCTTCTCATGTCGAGGCCCCTTTACAAATCTTGTTTGTAAAGGAACGTTCTATTCACTTCGCTATTGGAAGGGGTCCTATTAGAACTGCCTTCTAGTCGAAGTGTCGACGTTGTAACTAGTTCGTGTATCTTCCCAAGGCATGGAGTTTGGGTTGCCTTCTCATGCCGAGGCCCCTTTACAAATCTTGTTTATAAGGGAACGTTCTATTCACTTCGCTATTGGAAGGGGTCCTCTTAGGACTGCCTTTTGGTCGAAGTGCCGACGTTATAACTAGTTCATGCCTGCATAATTTTATAGGCAATTCTTTCGCAAAATGATATTTTATTTATTACGGGTTACACACGAAAGGATTTACAACTTTCACTGATAATACTTCCTCAGATGCTCAGCATTCCACGGATGGAGTTGTACCTTGCCATCCATGGATTCGATTCTGTAAGTCCCAGTTCTGATTTCTTCCCTGATGCGATAGGGGCCTTCCCAATTGGGTCCAAGAGTCCCTGCACCCAGTTCTTTCGTCGACAACAGAACCCTTTTCAGCACAAGGTCGTCCAATCGAAACGACTTCATCTTTACTTTAAATTGTAGTACCTGGCTATTTTTCTCTGATAGGTAGCCACTTTGGCTTGCGCTCCATCTCTCCTTTTCTCAAGGAAGTCGAGCTCACATTTCTTTAGTTCCTCATTTGATATTTCGCTGAAGTGCAATCGACGAGGCGAGGGGAGTCCTACTTCAACGGGACTCATGGCTTCGGCTCCGTAAGCCATTGACAATGGGGTTTGTCCTGTTGCCGTTTGACTTATGGTTTGGATTGCCCATAAGACTTGTGGTAATTCATCCACCCAAGCACCTTTGGAGGCGTCCAACTTCTTTTTCATCATATACTTGATGGTTTTGTTTACTGCCTCCACTTGGCCATTAGCTTGTGGGTGGTGAGGTGAAGAGAAGTTCTTCTTAATGCCCAATTCGTCACAGAGATCTCTGACCTTCTTATTATCGAACTGTCGCCCATTGTCGGAGATAATCGAATGCAGGATGCCGAACCTACAGATGATGTTTTTCCAGAGGAATTTCGTCATGTTTGGTTCAGTGATTTTGGATAGAGATTCGGCTTCAGTCCATTTTGTGAAGTAATCTATGGCGACAATTGCAAAGCATGCACCACCTCTTCCTTTTGGCATTGGCCCAATGAGATCAATTCCCCACTTGGCGAAGGGCCATGGACTCAAAACTACGGTGAGCTCTTGGGAAGGTTGTCTCTGAATTGTTGCAAACCTTTGGCATTTGTCGCATTTCTGCGCGAATTGTTTGGCATCCTTCTTCAAGGTCGGCCAGTAGTATCCTTGTCTCAACACTTTTTGGGCTAAGGCCCAGCCCCCCGAGTGGTTGCCACATACACCCTCATGTATTTTTCGAAACACGTAGTTTGCTTCTTCCCCGCCTGTGCAACAGAGAAGAGGCATAGAGAAGCCTCTTTTGTAGAGTATTTTTTCCTGAAAGATGAAGTGTGTGGCTCGTCGTCGGAGCTTCTGTGCTTCTTTATCAGAGGGTTGGACTTGGTTTTTCAGGAAGACAACTATTGGGTCCATCCACGATAGAGTACTTCCTATCCACATTACTTCATCGCATCTTACAATGGAGGACCTCGGCAGATGTTCGATTGGGACCACAGCTAGGAGTTCGGAGTCCCTGCTACTTGCTAATTTTGAGAGAGCATCCGCATGATGATTTTCGCTGCGTGGGATGTGTGTTAGTTCAAACCTGTCAAAATTAGGTATGAGTCCCATGACCACTTTGAGATAAGCTGCCATTCCTTTGTCTTTGGCAGAAAATTCTCCTCCGACTTGGCTAACAACCAGTTGAGAATCACTTTGAATAGTTAATTTTCTGACTTGCATTTCTTTGGCAAGGCGGAGTCCTGCAATAAGAGCTTCATACTCAGCCATGTTATTAGTAGCATTGAACCCGAACCTCACTGCACAGTTCAACTTGTGCCCTTCTGGGCTGATTAGTACTACCCCTGCACCGGATCCGGATTCTCCGGAAGAGCCATCTACATATAGATTCCAAGTGGGAGGCTCCACTGATTCCATTTCTTCTTCCACTTCTAGGATAAGAGTGAATTATGCCACAAAGTCTGCCAAGGCCTGTCCCTTAACAGCAGTTCGGGTCTTATAAACGATATCAAATTCAGTGAGCTCCACGACCCATTTCAATAATCTTCCTGAAGCATCAGGCTTCTGAAGGACCTGTCTTAGGGAAAAATTGGTCAACACTTCGATGGTGTGCGCTTGAAAGTAGGGCCTCAGCTTTCGTGAGGCTGTGATGAGTGCTAAAGCCAATTTTTCCATATCAGGGTATCGTGCTTCGGCGGCAAGAAGTGCTTTGCCATTGTAATAAACAGGTAGTTGATGCCCTACCTCCTCCCTGATCAGAACCGAACTGACCACTTCGGTTGTGACAGCAAGGTATAATAATAAGGGTTCTCCGGTTTTGGGTTTTGAGAGAAGAGGAGCTTGACCAAGATGCCTCTTCAGTGCTTGTAAGGCCTCTTCACATTCCTCGGTCCACTGAAATTTGTTTTCCCTTTAGAATTTTGAAGAAGGAGAAACACTTTTCTGTGGCCTTTGAGATGAAGCGACTCAGAGCCGCTACCCTTCCTGTTAGGCTTTGTACCTCCTTAGGCTTCTGGGGCGACCTCATCTCAACAAGAGCCTTAATCTTGTCGAGATTGGTTTTGATTCCTCTCTGGTTTACCATGTAACCGAGGAACTTTCCTGAAGCTACCTCGAACATACACTTGGATGGGTTCAGCCGCATCCTATATTGCCTTAGTATTTTGAAGACTTCGTCTAAGTGCTGGACGTGATCTCTTGCTTTCAAGCTTTTTACAAGCATGTCATCCACGTATACTTCGACTGTCTTTCTGATGAGGTATGCGAACATTTTATTCACTAATCTCTGGTATGTGGCCCCGGCATTCTTCAATCCGAAGAGCATCACCTTATAGCAATACAAACTTCGGTCCGTAATAAAGGAAGTGTGTTCTTCATCCGTTGGAAGCATCGGAATCTGGTTATACCCTGAATAAGCATCCATGAAACTCAATAGTTCGTGCCCAGCAGTGGAGTCCACAAGTTGGTCGATTCGAGGTAGTGGAAAACTATCCTTTGGACGTTTTTTATTTAGGTTGGAGAAATCCACACACACCCTCCACTTGCCGTTGTGCTTCTTTACCAACACAGGATTGGACACCTACTTCGGATAGATTGATTCCCTAATGAAGTGATTGTCGATCAGCTTCTTCACTTCGTCCTTCAAGGCCTCGTACCTCTCTAGATTCAAGGCTCTTCTCTTCTGCCTATTTGAGGTTGCCTTTGGGTCGATTTTCAAATGGTGGCAGCTGACCTTGGGATCGATCCTAACCATGTCCTCGTGTTTGCAAGCGAAGATGTCCAAGTTATTTCTGAGGAAACTTTTCAGCTTCTCTTTTTCTAGTGGCGCCAAGTCTTTGCCGACCTGCAAGGATCTCATCTGTTCAGGGTGTCCTACTGGGAAGTTTTCCAGTTCTTCTATTGGTGCTGTTTGAGATTCACAGTCTACCATGCAGGGATCCAATTCATCTATAGCTATCGTTTGCACAACGATTTGTTCATTTTCAGGGATAACCGCCACTTCCAAGACTACCTCTTCTTCAGAGGCTTCAGTCATCACGACATCTTTCCCTTGGTCAAGGTAATTCCCTTGCATAGGGTAATCAATTTTCATTAAGATAACATTCACATTCCTTGGTTCGGCTTTACGAATGGAATTGGTATAACATAACCTTGAACTTCTCTGGTCTCCTCGGACCGTTGCAACACCATGCTTTGTGGAGAATTTCATGCACAAATGGTGTACTAAGGTGACAGCCTACAGTTCTTTTAGGGCGGGTCGACCCAGTACTCCATGGTAGGCGGAGCGATGGTCTACAATTAATAATTCCATGAGGTTTTTGGATACAAGATGTGCTTCTCCCATTTCTATTGCTAGGACAATTTTTCCTCGGGGGATAAGGCTATCTCCCGTAAATCCATAAATTGGAGACGTTACGGGGGTCAATGCCCGCTTTACATCCATTTGATCGAAAGTAGCTCCAAAGATAATATTGACTGAACTCCCGTTATCTACCAGCATCCTCTTCAAACCGTTTCTAGCCACTACTGCCCTCAACACCAAAGCGTCACAATGGGGATAGTTTACCCCGACAGCATCATCATGTGTGAAAGTAATGGGCTCTGCTCCGCCATTAAAGGGTTGGGTGCTGACTATCAAGCTAGACATTGGGGGTTCCCTGGCCTCTTCTATGTAATTCCTCTGGGCATTTCTGGATTCACCGCCAACGTAGGGGCCTCCAAATATGGTATCAATTTCTTTGATGGGTTCACCTCCATCACTATTATGCGGGCTTCGGCGGCGTCTTTGACCTTCTTCAGGTCTCCGACCTTCTTTAGGTTGCTTGCGCTAGCCTCCTCTCGAATTGCTGCGTAATGCACTTGCCTGTTGGCCTCTCCCCTGGACATTATTTTGCCTCAAGTCCCAACATGCAATGGTGTTGTGGCCATAAGATCGGTGGGAGGTGCAATAAAGAGTGTTGTTCCTATTCCTAAGCCCAACGTTCCTTCCCCTACCTCTTGATCCACGTTTTGGCGATGTAGGGAGTCTCTCTTGCTGTCCGGAATTAGGGTGGTGTAGCAGCTGCCAGTGCTTGTCCGGGGTTAAGGTCTGCCTGCCCATTTTGATGGTCTATTAGGTGGGAGGTAGGACCTCATCCTCTTCGCAATTGGGGAGGCGGCTTGCCCTGTTGCGATGATCCTTGAGTTCTTCATTTATAACTTCTCGCCTTTTTATTTCCAACAACGCATCATAACTGGTAGGGTCCTTGTTTTGTACATCCCTCCAAAAAAGGGAGTCCATGTCTAAGCCACCCCTTAACGCGGTAAGAGCTTTTCTATCCGAGACTTGGACGCAGTATGTCATTTCATTCGTGAATCGGGATGAGAAGGTTTTCAACGACTCTCCTTGTTGTTGCCTCATGTGTTGAAGGCGCTGGATAGGACCTTCGCCTTCTTTGCTTGTTGCGAAGCGCTTAAGGAATGTCTTCTTGAAGTCAGACCAACTTCGGATGCTTCCGACTTGCAACCTGCTGTACCATACTTCAGCCGCTCCAATCAGGGTAAGATGAAAAGCTCTTCATTTCGTTGCCGGGGTTGACCCCCGCAGTCCCATGTAGGTTTTGAAACAGTCCAGATGTTTCGCAGGGTCTCCTATTCCTTCGTATTTTGGTATCTTTGGCAAAATGAAGTGGTCTGGTACTGGTGCATCTTAAATCTCTCTTGAAAAGGGTAAAGTATCATTATCATCATAAACGTCGCAAGACCTTTGGGGTTCATCCGCGTATTGATTCCCATCGACAGGCATGTTCCGAAGTGGTTGAGACGGATCGGCTTGGTTTCTGGCTTGATCCCTTCTCTCTCGCCTATTTCTAGGCGGAGGTCTCACCCCTCCGTGATGTAGTTCTTCCTAGCCTCCAAATCGAGGTTGTTCAACAGGTTCCTCTCTAGGCCCTTGCGGGCGCCTATTGAGCCTATTTCTAGGCGGGTCAGTGATTCTGTCGAAAACACTCCTGGTTCGTCTGGGCGACCTCCCTGGGACATCGAAATCGTAATGTAATGAGTAGTCTTCTGGTGCCTCTTGGGGAAGTTCGTCTTCTGCATGATTGGTGGAAGAACCGACTTCGGCCTCTCTCCCCAGTGGATCTCCATGTTGATACGGAGGTTGGCCTCCCATGTGATTGTTAACCCCGGCGTATTGATTGTTTTGGTAAAACCCTTCTTGCGAAGGGTACTGAAGGTTATGGTACCCTCCTTGAGCCTGCATGTTCATTAGCATCTCATGCATAGCTTGGTTCTGCTGGGTGATATTGCGCATGTTTTCTGCCATGGTGGCCATTTCTCTGCTAAGTCTAGCAGCTTCCTGTGATTCACCCCGTGGGTCGTGCCTTTGCCGCTGGTTAAACCTGTGGCAGGACGTAGGCATTGTGTGCGAGGGTTCCCCTTGTTCAGGGTTTTCCTCAGCCATCTGAGACGCTACTTCTCCTTCGTTTTTGCTCATCTTTGTTAGCTTTCCAGTTTAGCTTTCTTTTCAACTTTCGTATGTCACTTAATCTTTTTTAGTAATTCTTTATTCAAGAATAACGTTCCTTTCTTCAAGGGGATAAGATTTTTCCTTTTGCAGGATTATAACAGCTTTTGTTTACGGGATTCTCGTGGTTTAACTGTTTGTTTCTCACAGACGGCACTAATCTGTTGACCCCAAAAAATGTTGTCAACAGATGTCAGTATCGGACTCATGACACGTGGATTCCGGCGAGTTGACCGGAGCTGATGATCAGGGAATGTATATAGATTGTCGAGTCGGAATACCAACGGATGATTCTTGTGTCGAAATGAATAAAGACTTCGCAATTAATTTTACGTTTTATCCTTTATAATATTGTAAAGAGTACAATAATTATAAGAACAAAGTATTTTCGCAATGATTTTCTTTGTAAGAATTCGAGTCTATGCCTTATATTATCTCAAATTCAACATCCTTATTACAATCACAAGAGGCGCTATTTATAGGCAAAACGGCGGGGTTGCCTGTCGTCGGATCGAATACACGTGGCTTCGTCCCATTGATTTAAATATCACATCATTCATTCACGACATTTAACTATGGTGATGATGTCATCCCCTTCTTTTTGACTGACATTAAGTAAGGTGGTTTAAAGTGTGTTGTCACGTCAATCACATCTCAGAGATGTCCTTCAGATTTGATCCTTATAAGGACCTCGGTGAATAAAGTATTAAGCAACTGGGGGACTTCGGATTGGAGAAGTGCCATATGGTTGAAGGGACTTCGGATTGGAGAAGTGCCATGCGGTGAAGGGACTTCTGTTGGTGATGTCCTTCTTCGGAGAAAGACTTCGTACGTAGAGGGACTTCTGCCGCGTGACGTCTTCCTTTGAGGAAGGACTTCGTACGTAGAGGAAACGGGGTCCCTCTCACCATTCATTGATGAGCGTCTTCTCGTGGGTTCCTTCACGTGTCATCCAAATGATGACCCCATTTAATGGTAACATGTTGTATTATAAAAGTTAATAAATATATACACCGTATGTGCTTAACGTAGAAGATATGTGTAATTAAACTAAAGTCCTCGATTTAATTAATTTATCACTTCAAAATTTACTAAAATCGAGAATGGATCTATGTGTTAATGCACATTAATAAATTTTTATACTGTTTAACTGTTTTTCATATACTATTATTGGTCATGGAATTTTATAGAAGTTTCACAGATGGTCCCTCAGTTAGAAAAACTACGTAAAATTTCACTCGTCAACGTTAATTAGCAGGGATGAACTAATAGGGGTTCTTTCTTACAATATACAAGACATTATCATGTTCGGATAAAAAATTATAAGTTTCATTAGTGAGTTATGTCCAAAAACAATTTAATACTATATCTAAAATAACGTCTAATGGAACGCTTTTTTCCATTTTAAACGAGCCCAAAAACCATAGATTAGTGGCAATTAAAGAAATTGGAATGAAATTGGAAAGACGAGAGATATTGTTAGTCCATTGTCACACTTACTGACGTGATGTAAGCACAAGGATAAAGCAATGAACAAAACGCGATCGATATCTAATTGATTACCATGGTACGATCACTGACTACTTTCTAGTATCCAATATATTCATAAGACTAAAAAATTACACAATAAAGACTCATGGGTTTGTGCACCAATATCAAGATTCAAGAACTTGAAATCGTTGGTTAATTTGAAGCATCAAATACCGAGAATTGGAATCAAATCATGACTAGAGTTTAGATAGTAAAATGTGGTAATTAGAAAAATCGCAATCTTGTAAAAAACCTAAACGGTTCGAATTTATTAATTAACATTTAAAAAGCCTAAAATAAACTGTATAAAAGTCATTAAAATTAAGTAGAATTGAAATCTCGTGTAATACACACTACGAATTTCAATACTATACTTCTTAAATGATTCAAACCGCATTTGAATTAATTAGCATTTGGCATGTAAAAAATAAATATGTTAAATAAAAATGAGGAGAAATCATTTTCTTAAAAAAAATGAAGAGTCAAAACACATAGTATTGTTGGACTATATAAAAAATTTTAATATCTAAATTTGAAGATACTGATCTTAAATACGCACAAGATTTTATTTAAAATATAGAGCCTCTTGAAGTCATTCTTATACTATTGACTGCATAGAACAAATTGCTTCCAAAGAAAATGACATAAAATTCACGTCGAAACCTTATAAACGTTATTATTGACGCAACACAATCAAACAGAAATAACGTATTATTAACAAACAAGAATTGTCATAGTTCAAGACTCTAGATGAAGCTGAAATTAAATTACATAACACTTTATTTGACTCTCACAAATGATGGGCTTCATTTGACTCTCATAAACAATGATTTTCCAAAGCTAAGTGATGAGCCTTTTAACTTCCTCGTCTTGTTCGAAATAAGGCATGTCATCCGCATGCAAATGCAACCATACTTAGTCCATCATTTTCGTCGGTGTTCATCAGTATGATAAGGTTCTTGATTGAAATACTTACAATGCTAGTCCAAACAGGTTTCTGAAACAAAAATCATTTTGATAATATCCAAACTTAGACCAATTAGTGAATCATTGGTAGAGCAACATCCAATTCCAGTATGATGATCTCAAGTCGAAAGACCAATTCCAGTATGAACTTTAGAGATTAACCACTGACACTCAGATAATTATCCATATGGAATCTCCCAAGCGGATCTCCAATATTTTGTTTTATAACAAAATATTCACGTGTTCATTTAATTGTCATCACACTTTAACTTGTGAGATCGGTTACTTACTTCACAAGTAAGAAATGTCACATGTGATGGTCTATCTATACGATATCTATATCTTATTATTACCTACGACCATGAATGATTTAAGATTAAGCTATATGTAATTTGTATTTCACAATCACAACTCATTGTGATTAACAAATCACTAAAACTTAAATCTACAGACTCTATTATTTAATATCATTGAATATTAATTAAATAATAGAACTGCCATAAAAATGCATTAATTACACCAATCAAGGAAAAGCATAATGGTTTCCTCTAATCAAGAGGGACAAAAATTATCTTGGAAGACCACCAATTAATGCATGGCTTGACAAAGATTTTTCACAACTTATATAGATAAATTGTTTATTATGTTGTCTAATCTAAGACCAGAAGATTCATCTGTGATTGAGGATTTTACTCAACATGGTACACTCTTGTGGCATTTGGTAATTTGCATGAGAGAACTGAAACTCTTTCAAATCATCTAGGGCCACAAGAATTCAGACTCTAACCAGTGAGTTCGTCCCAGTAGTATATTACAGAATTGAGGAATTGTCCATAAGTAGGGATGACAATTTGAACTGTCAAACCGAAAATCTCGGTGAACCGAATCGAACTGAATGGGGTGAAAAAAATCGAACCGATGACGCAATGGGGTGAATATGGCATTAAATTTCAACGAACCGGTTCGGGGCGTGGAGGGTATGGAAATATTGTTTCGACTTACGCTACTCTCCAATAATCAGCCATGTAATAATGAGTGTATAAGTTGTGTGGTAAAAATCTTCTATGCATAGCCACTACGACTGCCTATGCACATGGAAAACTCTCCAACTAAAATTGTCTACATGTACATGTATTATCATTCAAGTTTACTATGTAATTGGTATTACGTCTGCATCACAGAGAAGCAAAAATGATCCACTAGTACCACACTTAGCTTTCTCACCACCTTTAAAGTTTTGAAGATTTTATCTTCCTGAGATGAGATTAACACACTTATGCACACAGTTGATTCCGCACACCAGTCATGAAACCATTTTGTGGCTTGTTACGAATATACTCAATCATTGCAAGAAATGGTAACTCACGATCCTTATTCAATAATGCATTGAGTGACTCCGCATTGTTTGACGTCATCATGATGTATCAACATTCTGAAATGTGACTGTACCCAATGTTTAATCCCAATATTCACTATTAAATACTCCTAAGCAATATGTGATTTATTTTCTATTTCGACCATGAACATATTAAACTCTTCGAAACTGTAGGCCTTTGTAGCTATCCTAAACAATGCAACGTGCTACTTCTCTAATAATTAGTCTTCAGTTGTCTTGTATATGGCACATGCAAATAACCAAGATGTGATTCAAGAAAAATATTAGTGATACCATTTATTATAGGCTGCACTGGTCAGTTACAAAGGCAAGGTAAAAAAACCAATTGCCATGTATATGATACCAATTACTTCCCTCAACTTTGTAGCAAACCAACGAATCGCTGAATCATTCTCGCCATCGACTATGCTGAATGCAAGAGATTAAATTTGGATGTTAGCATCTTGAAATGTAGCAATAATCAACTTCCTTTCATATCAAGATTTCAAGATTGTACCATCGACTAGAATTATGGGTTGCATTGCTTTTTGAAATCTTCAAATGCATTGTCCAAGAGTCATAAAAAATACTTGAAGCGATTCTCACCATCGGTTTCAATAAGAAATGTCAAGTCAGGATTAGTTCTCCCCCGTATTATGGCAATACTGGCCAATTTAGCATAACTCTCCTCGTCTGAACCTATTAAATCCTCAAATGCACATCATTAAGCCTTTTAGGTCTTTTGGTAGCTCATGACCACTTCGTACTCTCGACGAATGTAGTTGATGATGTCTATAGGTCTGTAAATCGTTCGTGAGTCCTGAAACTTGTTCATTATCGGTCGATCAATAAACCATGATCAAGCTTGCATGTGATCATTTCGACAAATATTCATTTTACAAGTATGTTTCTGTGCATACTTGCGAACTACAAATAACTAATTCGTATTCATCTTCGTCGTTCACAAACGCTAACTACAACTGTCGTCCACACAAATAATTGTGTATGTAGACTCGCTTGATTTCTTTACTTTAAACTCAAAGTTATATTTCATTGCAATCCAGGATACAGCTTGCTGCAATTCTCTCTTCGTGTCGAATAGTTGATCGACATACAAATCTTCATCATCAGGAATCACACGCGAACAATTAGAAGACCGTGTACTCGGTTCAGCCTGTGAATTTTCACCATACTAATGTCTCTGATTGGATAAAGTAATCAAATCATGATTTGTAAATAGCATTTCATCATCGTTGTCTTGAACTATCTCGTGAATTCTGTGTGTACAGTGATCTCATGATGAGTAACACTTGTTTCGGGAATAATCAAATTATCCTCACGAGCTATCTTCACTGTATCCCAAATTTTTTTACATTATGATCCCCTTCATCGGAATCTTCGTGTTCAATCTCTAGAACATTATTCCTCAATAAAATTATGCAAACATGAGTCGACTTGCGACCTTGGTTCAGTTCAATTAGCAACTACATTTGCACTTCAGAAGTAACTTTTATATGTGGAATCAGAATTGTTGAATGCTCGTTAAATAAAAATTTCAATTTCATATCGTACTGAAAGGGATCAATGTTGAGCTAATTTTGTATATCATTGTACATTTCTGCAAAACGATGTCCACGATATTATCACGGTTCCAGTATTCACATCTCCTTCACTCATTCATTTCTATTCCATCGACCATTTTCATTCATTTGAAACTCACCAAACTAACAAATCGGGAGGCATGCCAATGCCATATTGCATTACTAATAAAATATTAGAAAAAAAAATTAGAATAACTATAAGGAATTAATCAATAAGGGTAAGAAAAAAATGAATGTCCGTTAATGAACGGTCCGACGGTCGGCAGTCATCATGATTACTTTTCCCCCATTTTTATTATAAAATCATCTACGTATTAGCATTTGTCAAAATAAAATTTAACAATTTTAAAAATATACTAATTTAACGAAAATGAATTTAAATATATGTAAATATACTAACCAATTCGAAGTGTTGGATATAAACAATTTTTATTTTTATTTTTTATTGAGCGTTTAATAAACTTATGAGGTTTTATGATTGAGATAGATGAAAAATGAAAGAGTCGTATCTGTGTTGGAGAAAATAAATAAAGAAAGTGAGTTGATTTTAAAATTTAAGTGGGGGAAGTGTTTGTTTTTGTTTTGTAACTAAAATGTTATTGTTGTCTTTTTAACATAATCATATTGTTGTGATTTAATAACCTTATTGAGGATATTTTTGTCTTTTGCAATTGAAAAGGCCATTGTGGTGAATGACAAATTTGATGGAATGTATAATTGAAAAATTGTGAATTTTATTAAATGTGTAGTTCAAATTATTGACTTTAATTTAGATTTTTGTCAAACAGAGGCTAAATGAAGTGAAAACATGACTCTGTGGCACAATTTTTTATTGATACGAATAACTTTCTTTGTGGCACATATAAGGACGTTGACAATAGTTGATTTGCGCCAAAATATTAAATAATGTATCAATGTTGGACATGTTACTCCAATAAATTAAATAATGTACACGAATCAATTTTTTTATGTGTCCATCATTTTTTAATGCAAATAATATTATTTATTTTTGTCTTATATCGAGAAAGAAATCTAATTTTTTAATATGCAGACTCCCGACGTGTTGTATTATAAAAATAAAAAAAATAAAAAAATGTATCATATTAATTAGAGTTAATCAAACTAGTCCATATATAGTTGAACTGAGGGTGTGTTTGATTACAACTTACAAGCATGAAATTTATATGAAAAGATAATAAATTCTGGATTATTGAATTGCCTAAAAATTATTTGCATGAAAATTGTTAATTAAATGTGTTTGATTAATTTTATTTTCAATCTAAAAAAAATGTTATATGTCAGTTTTTTATTGATAAGTAGATGTGAGAGAGAGGGAGTAGATGAGAGAGAAAAGAGAATGTGAATTACCTATAAAATTAAAACTTACTCCCCCTAAAGAATTTATTTTCTTTGTTTTCGAGGAAAATATGATCACGTGACTACAAGTAGGAAAATATTTTTCATGAAAAAATAAAATATCAATCAAATAGCACAAAAGTAAGAATTTGAGTGAAAAATTGATATTTTTCATGAAAAATATTTACAATCAAACGTACTTTAAAAGGATATCCATAATAAAAATATCGTATGGTACTTAACATTGAAGATATGCGTAATTAAACTATAGTCCTTAAATTAAATTAATTTATCACTTTATAATTTACTAAAAGATGGTTATATTCCACCACAATTTTATTCGTTATACCACATTCTAATTACAATTAAGCTCATCAATCTTTACTAATTTAGTAGTTACTTTTTAAACTTTCTTTCACATTTTAATTACAGATAAGCTCCTCAGTATTTATTAATTTTAGCATTTACTTTTTTTAACTTTTTTCCGTTGAATTCTTATCCTCAACTTTCCATTAATTAATACACCTAGTCCTTGATGATAAAACTTTTATCAAATAGAAAACATGTTAATTAATGAAAAATTTGAGGATAAGAATGTCATGAAAAATCATTAGGGACATAAGTGATATCATTAGCAAAGATTAAGAATTTGAAATGCAATTAAAATGTGATGTAAGAAATAAAAATTGTAATATAAATATAATCACCCTTTACTAAAACCGAGAATCCATCCATGCGATAATGCACATGAATAACTTTGTCACCATTTAACTTCTCCCTACTATCAATTACTAAACCTTTTCTCCAATCTCCAAAAGTATAATTGCAATGTAATTTAGATTCTCAGTTTATTTCACCAACAATAACTCATGTTTGTAAGAAATTTCAAAATCATTAAATTGTATTTCATATACTATTGATCATGGAAATTTATAGAAGTTTCGCAAATGATCACTTAGTTTTGCACAGGCCTGAAGTGTAAGTATTATGTCCTAGGTTCAATCAACTTTGGGTATAAGTACTTTCGATATATGTTTAATGCATTTATTATGGCAAGAACTATTATATTAAATAATAGAGTCCGTAGATTCAAATCTCGGTAATTTGTTAATCACAAGGAGTTGTGATTGTGAGATACAAATTGCATATGATTGAATCTTAAATCATCCGTGGTCGTAAGTAATAACGAGATACGGATATCGTTATTACGGATAGACCACCACGTGTGGCATTCCTTACTTGTGAAGTAAGTAGCTGATCTCACAAGCTAAAGTGTAGTGACACTTAAATGAACACGTGAATGTTTTGTTATAGAACAAAACATTGGAGACCCGCTGAGAGATTCCACATGGATAACTATCTGAGTGTCAGTGGTTAATCTCTAACGTTCGGTAGTGGAATTGATCCTTCGACTTGAGATTATCATAGTACCTTATGTGGGGACAGTCATGCTTTGGTGATGCTGGAAGTTGCTCTGTCAAGGGCCGCTAATACAGCATCGTTCGGGTATGTCAAAAATCATATGAAGGTTGTGAATGATCAATAGAGGATTCGTCGCTCTTAGATAGTAAGAGTTTATGATCTACATTTCATCCAGTTAAATTGATAAAGAAATCATTGGCCAAGGTATACCTATAAGTCGAAAAGGAGTTTTCGACTTACATTGACTTAATAAGTGGAATGAAAGATATGATCGTAATCGAGATTGACACAATCCATATCTCGTAATTGATCGGATCATATTGATGAAGGGATTATAGTTTCACGATAAACGAACGAATTTGGTTTTGTCATACCACGTGACATTTCCCGTCACATGTATTGCCCTGATACATTGCTAGATGTCAATCTGGGACGACGGATGTGAATTAGAGATAAATCTAAAGGGTGTTTTGATTTATCGATTTTGATTAGATCAAAATAATAATTCACGTCGTTACGTATCGTGATTGGGAACCTAATGGGCCACACACAAAAGGAGAACTAGAAGATTGAGATCCGCCAATTAATTAATTGACAAGTGTTGTGTAATTAATTAATTGGATTGCTTATTAATAGGCCCGAATTAATTAATTAGATTAATTAATTCATAGACCGGATTTGATTAATTGGATTAATTAAATATTGGGTCAGGTTAAGTTGTAGGACGGGCCAAGCTCTTTTGGGCTTATATAAATAAGCTGCTAGGGTTTGTAAACTGCAGATGAATTTTCTTTATTCTTGCTAGCACAAGAAAAGTAAAACCCTAATTCTCTCAATCTTGCTCCCTGTGTGGATTCCATTGGAGGCTGCACAATTGGACAGCTGTGGGAGGCAGATCGGGATTGCTGAAACTACAGAAATAACAAAGAAGTTTGCAGATCTGAATTAAGGCATAGTTCCTATCACAGTTTCTATCTAAACACGAAGCAGATCCTTGGATGGGAATTGAAATTTATTTAATTTTTCGCTGTGCATGATAAGTAAATTCTCAACATTGGTATCAGAGCCTACTTTGTGCTTGTTAGAAACTGTTTTACATGTTGAATCAATAAAAAGTTGATTGTGATTACTTTTCTTGAATCTAGCAATTAGAGATTAATTTTTTTTTCAAAAATCTAATTTTGAAAAATATGTTTTTTGAAAAAAATTAAAAAAAAAAAAAAAAATTTGGAGGGATCGATAGGGGCAGAAGTCCCCGGACGCTGGGAAGGAGAGCAGACGCCGTTGCTCTCGCTGGCAGCTCCAAACGGGGGTCTGCTGCTGCGACAGCAGCAGCCCTGGCTGCTGAGGCAGCAGCGTGCAACGCTGTTGCGTGCAGCGTCGCACGCTGCAGGTTTCGGTGCACCATGCGGTGCACCGCATCTTCAGCTCAGCGACGCCGGAGAGAAGCCAGCAAGAAGTGGCGGTGAAACTTGAGGTCTCCATGTCGGAGACTGATGGGCCGGTGGCGCAAGGGTGAGATCTTCTAGGGTTTCAGTCGTGGGAGAATTTTTGGGGACGGGGGCCTCCTGTGTAATTTTGGAAGTTACAAGCCCCTGTCTGCAATTATGAATGAAGGGTCAATTTGCAATTGTTTTAAACTAAGGACTAGTTCCGCAATTTGATGAATTGAAGGGCATGTCTGCTATTTTCGAAATTGGAGGACTTTCTATTAATTTTAGACCTTGGGTCAAGTTGCAATTTTCAAAATGTGTTTTGAATTTAAATATTAAAATGTTTTTAAATTGTATTTTAAATAGGTTTGACCTATATTTTAATTTTAACCCAATATTAAAATTTTATTTAAAATTGACGACTTTTATATTTTCGTTAAAATTAGATTTTAACTTAAATATTAAACTTTGACCCTTAATTGAATTTTATTTTATTTAGGATTTTTATCCTAAATTAAAATGTTAATTCATTTTAAATTAGAGTTTGACTTTAATTTAATATTTAATTGAAATTTGATTTTAATTAAATAATTCTCCCCATGTACTCTTCAAATTAGAATTTGATTCTAATTTGACATTTAATTAGAATTAGATTTTAATTAAATTGTTTCGCTCTAAAATTTATTTTTTGAATTAGAGTTGGACTCTAATTTGGTATTTAATTAAAATTTGATTTTAATTAAATAATTCACCCTAATATGTTCTTGAAATAGAATTGGATTCTAATTTGACATTTAATTGGAATTAGATTTTAATTAAATTGTCTAGCCCTAAAATTTCTTCTTGGAATTAGAGTTTGACTCTAATTTGATATTTAATTAAAATTTGATTTTAATTAAATAAGTTCGCCCTAAATCGTGGAATTGGAGTTGGACTCTAATTTTGTTGTTTAATTAAAATTTGATTTTAATTAAATATTTTCGCCCTATATTATGAAATTAGAGTAGGACTCTATTTCGGTATTCAATTAAAATTTGATTTTAATTAAATAAACACGTTAATTAAATTAATTGATTAATATGATTAATTAGTTATTTAATTATTTTCGATCCATTTGTCTAAATAGTTTAGACGATTTTTAATTGCTAGATTCTTGAAACATACTTGCATATAATATTAGATATTATATAGGCTAACATTTATATGATGAATGTTTATTTGTGGATGATTATGGACTCGACCATGTGGATGTGTTGATTGAATGGTTTAATTCCTGTTGTTTTATGGACCATGAGCTCTTAATTGTTTTGGGTCTGCGAGCCCGTTGCTATTGTTATTATTATGGAGCCTGCGAGCTCTTAATTGTTTTGGACCTGCGAGTCCGTTATTATTATTATTGTGAACCTGCGAGTCCAATTCTCATTTAGGCCTGTGTGCCAACTAGTATAGGATAAAAGTTGTAGCTGATCTAATTGAAGATGCAAGAAGAGGAGGAAACCATGGAGATGGAGTATTGATATTGATTCAATGCAATACCCCCTAGGAATTGACCAACTAGTCTTCCATTTGGCTTAGGAAGACTAGATAGATTTAGTCCATAATCATCCACGCTATTATATGTATGTTTATTTGCATGTTTAATGCATGATTATAAATATATATATATATATATATATATATATATAATTATTATATTGATGAGACCTATGCATGATAAATCTCTCACTAAAATATTAAGTTATTTTATAATTAGCCTTCCATCATTATAGTGAAAAACGAGAGTCCTAAATCATCTCAGCTTGTTGAGTACACTCAAGGCTGGTCTATTAGGGATATGTTTGACACTATGAAATATTCGATATTTCTGAATGATGGGTTCGACTTAACTAAAATTATCTTTTGTTGAGTACACTCAAGGAGATAAATTTTAGAGGCATGTTAAGCTAACACATAAGATGTGTGAAGACAAGGAGTTGTCAGCTTAATGATCTGAGAGTTGTGTAGAGATACAATTGATAACAGTATCTACTCAAATGTTTTATTAAGGTTTGTTGAGTACACTCAAGGTCTTAATATAACAAATGAGATCTCAGCCCACTAGGAGCTAAGTATGAATTCCATAAATTTATGCAAGAGGGTCATAAATTTGAGTTAAATAGTGGGAGCACAATTAATTTGATAAAAGACCATATTAAATTAATTGATACATTTTATATATTATTCTTTTACTTTTCGTCATTTATATTCATTGAATCATGAGTAATCATATGTGGCATACTAGATGTCAACAACCAAATCAAGTTTTCTTGATTAACACTGCAATTTGAGAATTGTTCTCAAGCATGAGAAAATTGGTTATGTCCTTAAATAGCCATTTCCAGAGACACCTGTTGATGACTCAACTAAGGAAAATATGGCTACTATAATAAACACAGAGATGATGATAGTACTGCAACATGTGTGATGCTTGCAACTATGTCACCTGAGTTTCAAAAGCAACATAAGAGTATAGATGGTAGCACATGATTTTTCATTTCAAAGAGTTGTATGATAATAATCATGTGTGGAAGGATATGAGACTTCCAAACAACTATACCAGTGCAAAATGACAGAGGAATCTTCAGTCGGTGCTCAAGTGCTGAAGATTATTGCAATTGAGAAATTGTCTTGATTGTGTTCATTCATGAACCATGAACCAAGTGTTGACTTAGTTCTATAATCTCTGTCAAAGAGTTATTCATAGCTAATTGTGAATTTTGATATGATAAACTCGAGTACACACTTATTGAGTTACTGAATATGCTCAAGATTGTTAAGCTCAATATCAAAGTTATGAGTGGGCAAGCCATTGATTCCTCTAAGAATATTAAGAGGAAGTCTAAAGGGGTTTTGGAAAAGCATCAAAGATGGCTAAAACAGTTAAGGTAAATAATGATATTATCAAATCCACTTGAGTAAGACCTATATCTACTTCACTAGTTTCTTGGGTATTAGATACTAAATATGGATCTCATATTTGTATAAGTATGCAGAAACTAAATGGAAGTAGACCACTGCACAAAGAAGAAGTTGGCCTACACATTGAAAATGAGCAAATGTTGCTGTATTGTCTGTAGAAGCATACTTCTTACCGTTGCCTCTAAACTAAGTATTTGAATTAGAGAAATGTTAGTTTGGACTCACCAATACCAGAACATTATTTGAATTTCATGTTTGGACATGAATTATATTAATGTTAAGGACAATTGTTGTTCTCTTTTATCTGAATGGTTATGGTGAATTACAAAATAACATTTATATTCTAAATACTGAGTACTCTATAGTAAGTATAGAAATTTAGAAGTATAAAAGGTGATAATCTGAATATAGCCTAAATCTAGCATTGTAGACTCGGTAACTAATTACATATAGATGTATATTTGGGGTCAATTAATTTTGAATCATTTGACGAATGTGAATTGTGCCTATTAGGCACAGTGGCCAAATCGCCTTTTACTTAAAAGGTGAAAAGTCTGCACAATTGCTGGATCTAATACATAGTGATGTATGTAGATCCATGCCGATTAATGTTAGATGAGTTTCTCTTATTTAATCACACTTACTAATAACTATTTCAGAAATGGTCATATATGTTTGATAAAACTTAAGCATGAAACTCTTGAAGTGTTCAAGGGATTCAAGTTAGAAGTAGAGAAACAATTAGGTAAAGATATTCTCACAGTAAGATCTGATCGAGTTGGAGATATTTTAAAGATAAAGTTTAGATTATCTAAAAGAGAATGTGATTCTCTTGCAGTGAACTCCTTACACACACTACAACATAATGTTGTGTCTGAGAGGAGGAATCGCAAACTATTAGATATAGTGCGATTAATTAGTAGGTCGTGCAAACCTTCCAAAAGGTTTTGGGGCCATGCATTGATTGCAATTTTCTACACACTAAATCGTATCTCATCTATGTCGGTCGACAAAACTCCATACGAGTTATGGAAAAGCAAAATGCCCAACTTGTCAAATATGAGAGTTTGGGGCTGTGACGCTTATGAAGCGCACTGATTCGGATAAGTTTGAGGCTAAAATCGATAAATAAATATTTGTGGGATATCCAAAAGATAAAATTGGATATCAATTCTATTGAGAAGAAGATGTTCGTCTCAAAACATGTTAAACTCCTAGAGAAAGAGTTTATTCTAGGAGAGGACAGTGAGAGTAGAATGGATCTTGAAGGAGTTCAAGAATCCACAGATATGGTTGACCAAGTAGATAAATCTGAGTGTGATCTCACACCTGATGAGGGACATACTCCTGATTTGGAAGTAGAGACTTTTGAGGACAGATCAACTCTATGTAAATCTTATAGGATCATTCAACCTCTTAGAAGGTATGAGTCCATGATTACTAATCAAGTATTATTAATCGAAGATGATGAACCTATTGGTTACACAAAATAAATTCAAGTGTTGACTCAAGGAGATGGCGAAAGGCCATGAAATCCGAGATTGACTCGACGTATGTGAACAAGGTTTAAACCTTGATCGACCGCCTGATGGGATAGAACCCATAGGTTGTAAATGAGTTTATGTAAAAGGGATCAACATGGATGTAAACTTCCATACATACAAAGCGAAGCTAATAGCAAAATATTACAACAAAGACAAATAGTTGACTTTGATGAATCTTTCTTGTCTATAGCCATGCTATGGTCTATTCGAATTTTACCTGCGATAGCTACATACCATGACTATGAGTTATGGCAAAAGGATGTCAAAACTATATTCCTTAACAGGAACCTGCAAGAGAAAGTGTACATGACACGACTCGAAAGTTTTGAATCCAAATATGTTTACAAAGTATGTTAGCTTAATCAATTCCTGTATAGATTGAAGCAGACCTCTTGGAGCTGAAATCTTCGATTTGATAGAAAAATCAAAATGTTTGATTTTATCAAAAGTGAAGAGTTGTGTATTTACAAGAAAATAGTGGGAGCGTTGTCGCATTCCTAATATTATTAATAGGAACGACATTCCTACGTTTCAATCGTTGAAGTTGTGGTTGTTGAAAGATTTCTTCATAAAGAGATATGATAAGCAACTTGATCTATAGAGATAGATTTAGAAGATTGCTTAATTTATTGCAATATACAAAAATAAAATCTTGCGAAGATTTTATATGGAGAAAATGAACTAAGAGTTCATGAATACACTGATGCTAACTTCTAGTCAGACTAGAAAGATAGCAAATCTCAATCAGAATATTGATTTACTCTTAAACGGTGTATTGAAAAGGTTCCAAACAGGAAACCACCGTTGATTCAATAGCGAGAGTCTTATACACTATTGCTTTAGAAGCAACAAATGTTGTAGTATGGGTCAAGAAGTTCATTAATGAACTTGGAATAGTTCCTAGCATTGTTGGAACTAAGGTCTCATCGATGATCCAAACAAGTGTTGAGGTGGTACCATCTCATCAAAGAGATAGTACAAAGAAATGACGTAAAAGAAAGAACAAATTCTCACAATTGATAATATTGCAGATCCACTGGCAAGGAGTTGTCGTAGTATAAACATGATCGTCATGTGAACTCTTATGATATTAGATACATAAGTGATTGGATCTAGTGCAAGTGGGAGTTTGTAAGTATTATGCCCTAGGTCCAATCAACTTTGGGCATAAGTACTTTCGATATATGTTTAATGCATTTATTATGGCAAGATCTATTATATTAAATAATAGAGTCCGTAGATTCAAATCTCGGTAATTTGTTAATCACAAGGAGTTGTGATTGTGAGATACAAATTGCATATGATTGAATCTTAAATCATCCGTGGTCGTAAGTAATAACGAGATACGGATGTCGTTATTATGGATAGACCACCACGTGTGGCATTCCTTACTTGTGAAGTAAGTAGCTGATCTCACAAGCTAAAGTGTAGTGACACTTAAATGAACACGTGAATGTTTTGTTATAGAACAAAACATTGGAGACCCGCTGAGAGATTCCACATGGATAACTATCTGAGTGTCTGTGGTTAATCTCTAACGTTCGGTAGTGGAATTGATCCTTCGACTTGAGATCATCATAGTACCTTATGTGGGGACAGTCATGTTTTGGTGATGCTGGAAGTTGCTCTGTCAAGGGCCGCTAATACGGCATCGTTCGAGTATGTCAAGAATCATATGAAGGTTGTGAATGATCAATAGATGATTCGTCGCTCTTAGATAGTAAGAGTTTATGATCTACATTTCATCCAGTTAAGTTGATAAAGAAATCCTTGGCCAAGGTATACCTATAAGTCGAAAAGGAGTTTTCGACTTACATTGACTTAATAAGTGGAATGGAATATATGATCGATAATCGAGATTGACACAATCCATATCTCGTAATTGATCGGATCATATTGACGAAGGGATTATAGTTTCACGATAAACGAACGAATTTGGTTTTGTCATACCACGTGACATTTCCCGTCATATGTATTGTCCTGACACATTGCTAGATGTCAATCTGGGACGACGGATGTGAATTAGACATAAATCTAAAGGGTGTTTTGATTTATCGATTTTGATTAGATCAAAATAATAATTCACGTCGTTACGCATCGTGATTGGGAACCTAATGGGTCACACACAAAAGGAGAACTAGAAGATTGAGATCCGCCAATTAATTAATTGACAAGTGTTGTGTAATTAATTAATTGGATTGCTTATTAATAGGCCCAAATTAATTAATTAGATTAATTAATTCATAGACCGGATTTGATTAATTGGATTAATTAAATATTGAGCCAGGTTAAGTTGTAGGACGGGCCAAGCTCTTTTGAGCTTATATAAATAAGCTGCTAGGATTTGTAAACTGTGGATGGATTTTCATTATTCTTGCTAGCACAAGAAAAGTAAAACCCTAATTCTCTCAATCTTGTTCCATGTGGCTGGACAATTGGACAGTTGTGGGAGGCAGATCGGGATTGCTGGAACTACAGGAATAACAAAGGAGTTTGCAGATCTGAATTAAGGTATAGTTCCTATCACAGTTTCTATCTAAACACGAAGCAGATCCTTGGATGGGAATTGAAATTTATTTAATTTTTCGCTGTGCATGATAAGTAAATTCCCAACATGAAGAACCGTAGATTAGTGGCAATCGAAGAAATTGGAAAAATGGGAGATATTGTTTGTCCAATGTCATACTTAATGACGTGATGTAAGCACAAGGATAAAGCAATGAACAAAACGCGATCGATATCTCATTCATTTCCCATCGATTACTGCAGCACAATCATGTTTTAGTATCCATATATTCATAAGACTAAAAAACTACACAATAAAATAAGACCTCTGGGTTTGTGCACCAATATCAAGAACTTGAAATCGTTGGTTCGAAGCATCAAATACCAAGAATTGAAAGCAAATCATGATTAGAGTTTAGATAGTAAAACGTTGTAATTAGAAAAATCGCAAACTTGCAAAAAAAAACTTAATCCAAACTCAATTAACAATTAAAAAGCCTAAAATAAACTGCACGAAAGCCATTAAAATAAGTAAAATTGAAACCTCATGGAATACGCATCACAGATTTCAATACACTACTTCTTAAATGATTCAAATCATATGTGAATTAATTAGCATTTGGCATGTAAAAAATAATTATGTCAAACAAAAATGAGGAGAAATCATTTTCTTAAAAAATTGAAGAGTCTAAACATATAGAATTGTTGGAGTGTAAAAAAAATTAATAATTAAATTTAAAGATACTCTTAAATACGCATAAGATGTTAAATAGAGAACCTCTTTAAGATATTCTTATATTGTTGACCATCGAGAACAAACTGCTTCCAAAGAAATGACATAAAATTCACGTAGAAACCTTATAAACATTATTATTGATGAAACACGATCAAACAGAAACAACCTATAATTAACAAACAAGATTCATCATAGTCCAAGACTCTAAATGAAGCTGAAAACACTTTATTTGACTCTCACACGATGGCTTCATTTGAATCTCATAAACGACGACTTTTCGAAACTAAGTAATGAGCTTTTTAATTTCCTCGTCTTGTTCGAAATAAGGCATGTCTTCCTCATGCAAATGCAACCATGCTTCAATTCCGTCGTTCTCTTTGGTATTCATCAATATGATAAGGTTTTTGACTGGAATATTTACAATGCTGGTCCAAATAGGTGTTCCAAAACCAAAATCCTTTTCATAATATCCGAACTTAGACCAGTCAGTAAACCATAAGCAGTTCGAGTTATCATCATTTGATTTTTCACATATATCTATATATTCATCAACCATGACTTTGTATCCAAATTCACCATCAGACAATAAGTTGGCACATTCCGCAACGGCTTTTCTCGTTGCACTATCCACTATAGGAACCAAGCGTTCAAAGTCTAAACTCTTGGTTTCTTCTGCAGTGTATTCCTCAAGTCCCATTGACACTAAGTTTCCACAAGAATATTTCGACAAAGGTGGAACTGTTCTTTCTCGAATGTTAGCTGCCACATGTATGAGGCAAGCCCGTGGTTTCCCAAGTTTTGTGCGATCAGAGCGCAAAAGAGCTTCCGTTAAAAAGGAAGTAACCATCAACACCCTCGAGGGTGGACGTTCTCTTTTTACGTACAAGTGGCTCACTTTGTCTCTTAGGTTTGCTATCACCTTCTTACCGAATAAGATCCTCTTGGTCACAATGGTAGAATCCCTAGTTCTTGAGGTTCCAAAATCAAGCTCACCTAGATTCCGACCCGGAAAATAAATTGGGGAATCAAAATTTGGGATAATGGGTTCACCAGTGGTGTCTCCTCGGGTGGCCTTTGTCCATGCAGATAAGAATATGCCAAGTGAACATGCATCAACAATCCTATGTGAAATGCACGTACCAATGGCTACCCCTCCACATTTAAATTTGTTTATTTGAATGGACAAAATTGGATCTGTGAATTCATCAGCAGCACCAACTTCGAGTGGAAGAAGATCATTTAGCTCCCCAGGTTCCACCCCAGAGCCAATAATATCAAGAAGCTCACAGTCCACTTGAGCTTCTACGTATTCAGCACCTTCATCGTTACAATCAACCGAGTATGCCTTTTTGATATATCTTCCGGCAAAAGGGTAAAACTTGGGCAAAACTTGGGACAGTGATTCTTCCATCTTGTTAAGTACATGTTCCATTTTGTCATCGAATGGATAGTAGAGAATGCCAACGACATTCATAGTTGGATTAATCTCATCGATGGATGCAATTTTGTATCTTCGACGATTCTCAGGAGTTGGTGTGTATGGCTTTATCAACTTTCTGCTCAAAATCTTCACCTTCATGCTGATGCTGGTATTTAAACGCCTTAACTTCCTCTACAAAATAATGTAGACACTATATTCGTTATTATGAATTTCGAAACCCAGAGGTCAAATAATAGATATGCGAGAAATCAGTATATATATTACTTACCTGAATGAAATGGTAATTAAGAACACGTCAAATCTTCAATGTGTGAGTTAGAAGGTGCATGGCATGATTCATTTATATAGTGGCAAAGGCTTAACAACTCACATTAAAAGACTAAGGGGACGTTCTTTTCGTGTTTCAGTTTTGTGTTTTGAATTCGGTTTGTGTTTTGTGTTTTGGGTGTCCATTTTGAGATTGTTGAAAACTCGTTTTTTTTGTCATTTTGAAAAAATATTTCTCAACCCGTGTTTTTTGAGTTAGGCAGATTTGTGAAAAAAACAGTCAAAATGTAAAAAAGTTGTTTTCTGTTTTTTTTCACAAAATTTTCAGCTGTTTTCAAAAACTCATTTTCGAAAATGGGAAAGAGAATGTTTTTCAATATTTTGGAAAATCGAAAACAGAACACGGTCCGAAAACAGTAAAGAGAACGTCCCCTAAAGTTTTGCAATGTTTCACCTGGTTTGGTGGGGCCAGTTGGTATTGCATAAAATAATGCATTATCTTCTTCATTAACTAATGTCAAGCTGGATAATCCAGCCAGGCGAACCACCATAGGTCTTCATTCATCTCAAGTAATTTATAAAAGACCGTGAAGAGGAAATTGGAGACCGTAGTGTTATTACCGAAGACAATGAAATTGGAGTAATATATTTTTCTAATAATTTTCTAGATCTTAAGGAGATTCTTATACCAAAAGCTCACCCATGTAGCCCGGGGGGGGGGGGGGGGGGGGGGGGGGGGGGGGGGGGGGGGGGGGGGGGGGGGGGGGGGGGGAGTCCGGGGGAAGTCCCTATTTTTTTGACAATTTTTTTTATTTTTTTATTTACTGTTTGCCCTAAATATCTTCAAATCTGGACCCCCCATCTCCAGAATGGTTTTGAAACTCATCTTTTATTACAAATGAACTTGCGAAGAAAGTTAATATTGTTTCTTCCACTTATTTTAGGTTAATTTTCAGTTTATTAGCAATTTCTACACTGATGCACTATCCGCAAAAATGATAAATGACTCAATTAATGAGCTTTTGTTTCCTCCCCTTTTTGTGGTTTCCCTAAAAAAATAAATCGGGGGCCCCATAGTCCCCCACCCCTTCGCCTATATATCTTCAAATTTGGACCCCTCCATCTCCAATAAGCTGACTTCGCCACTGATGTAGTCATCACCCATAGCTTTCCAAACAGAGACTATACAATAATCGCATTTAATGTTAACAAAATACTTGGCTTCTTGAATTATTCAGATCATATTTGAAATTAATTAGCCAATGATGTGTAAAAAATATATGTTAATAAAAGATGAAGAAATCAATAAATGTTTCCTTAAAATAGAGAGTATTGTAGAGTTTATAAAAATAAGTTATTTTACAAATTTAAGATACTCTCTAATATGCATAAAATGCTCTTTATAAATAAAAAGTTTATCGAAGATACTCTTATATTATTGACTATATATCCATAACAAACTGCGTTGGAAGAAAATGACAAAAAATTCATGTTCAAGCCTCGAAAATATTATTATAAATGTAACAAAATCAAACGGAAACAAAGGATAAGTAACAAACAAGATTCGTCATAGATGATGGACTTTGTTTGACTCTTATAAACGATGATTTTTTGAAACTAAGTAATAAGCTTTCTAATTTTCTCGTGATAATTTTAAATTGAATAAATTGCTAATTACGCTTTTATTGACTGAGTAAATTAGGTTGGAAAAAATGTCCCTTCACATTTAATACAATGAAAACATGACTTTCATGTGGCACAATTTACCAAAGTTGCGTTACTCAAAAATATTAAATAATGTGCCATGTTGGACATGTTACTCCAATAAACTAAATAATGTACCTGAATCAATTTTTATGTGTCCATATCTTTATCCTATATCGAAAACAAATCTACTTTTCTAATTGGCAGATTCCTGACTTCTTGTATTATAAAATTAAGAAAAAAAAAAGTGTATTAATTCGAGTTAGTAAGACTAGTCAATCAAATATTATTGTAATTTCTTAGTACTTATCAATATACATGGAAGATATGTGTAATTAAACTAAAATCCTCAAATCAATATAATTTACTAAAATCGAGAATGGATCCAAGTGATAATGCACGTTAATAAATTTTGCTACATTTAACTTCTCCACACCATCAATTATTAACTCTTCTCTCCAATCTGCAGAATGTAATATAGATTCTCAGTTCATATCCATATACTAACTCAAGTTTGTATGAAATTTCAAACTCATTAAATTGTTTTTCCATATACAAGACATTATTGAGTTCGGATAAAAAATTATAAGTGTTATTAATGAGTTATGTCCAAAAATGATTTAAGACTATATCTAATATATCGTCTAATGGAATACTTTTTCCATTTTGTACAAGCCTCAAGAACCATAGATTAGTGACAATTGAAGAAATTGGTAAAAAAAAAAAGAGATATTGTTAGTCCGCTATGCAATTAATAATATGATGTAGGCCGAAGCATAAAGCAATGAACAAATTGCAATTGATATCTTGTTGATTTCCCATCGATTATAAGACTAATAAACTACGCAATAAAGACTCGTGGGGTTTATGCACGAATATCGAGATCTCATCAACGATCCAAGTACATGTTGAGATGGTATCATCTCATTAGAGATAACATACAAAAGAAAAATGTAAAGGTAACGAGGGGTGGAGAGAATTTTCGGTTGAACGATGGAACGCATAGAGACGGGAAAAACACCAATGATGAAAGTACTCTGTTAGATACACTGACACTACAAGACGAAAGTTAAGGGAGTGAATGAGATTAGATATTTGAGTAGTATAGCCATAAACAAAGGAAACTAGGTGATGTGTATCAATCTGTATAGTATTGTAGCTGCAGGAATGAAATTCAAATGAATGATAGGGGCATGCACAAATAGTGGAACAAATGATTTAATTCAATACAAAGACGAACCTTATCAAGGTTTGATATGTCATGAATCCTCTTTACTCTAGGAACAACAACAACAAAAATTGATCAATAAAATTTTTCTAGTGTATGATATTGTAATCAAGTAATACAATGTAAATAAATTATCGTTTCCATGAGGACCAAGTATTTAATTCGATTTTAATTAAAACTATCTCTAATTGAATAGCACAATATGATTGATTTGCATTATAGCTAATTAATCTAAAAATATCTAAAGGCTAAACTAAATGAATAACTAAGAATTTTTTATTTTATAATAAACTCAACTAATGACAAGCATTAGGACTTCGAATCCCCCTTTATTATTTCATTTTAAGAACAATTCAAAATAATGATAACACACATCTAAATTTGACGATCAATGTTCCTACTTTTTCAATAATCTCTGTCAAGTATAATTAAATCTAATCACACATATGACCATATTATATCTCTATGAATGATGCGAATATGTAAAGATGTATTAAAATATAAGAACATCCAATTAAATCATGCAAGATATAGTGATATATCTCTATTTCATATCGTACAATACTATGATCGTTATTACGTGCTATAATCTTTATTCTCTCTCGAAATAAACAAAGATCACCAATCAATTTAATTATTAGAAAAGGATTTGAAAGCATTAAACTTTTTAAAAAGTCATTCATGCTAAAACAATCATCAATTGTTAAAGTTTCGAAATTGGAATTAAAATATCAAAACAAAGGTTCATATTCATCCTAGTGACTAGATATTTAGCCTAGCATCATAAAGTCAAAAAAAAAAAAAAAAAAAAAAAAAAAAAAAAAAAAAAAAAAAATACATAATCGAATATTGAGATATCACCCGAATTTTAATTATAGAAAGAAAGAAAGGAAAACTCATGAATTATTTCTTCAATCCTTCTTGAATAATGTCATCCTGCATTCTTCTTCTTCATCCAAAATTCAAATAAATAATCATGAGTTTGGATATATGAACAAATATTTTTGTATCTTTCCTCTTGTTTTCTCTCTAAAGGTTGGTATCTCAAAATTTGGCCTTTAAAGTAGGTTAAAAAGAGTCTAAATTGAATTCGAAAAACATGTTTAATCGAAAAATGAAACATCAGAAAGAAACCAGGCGATAGCATGATTGTGACCATTGTAATTGCCATGGCTTTAATAATGTAGCTCGGGCAAATAGTTAGGCCACCTTATGATCGCATGGAAAGTTCTTTGCGATCGCAAAGCGTTCTTTTTTGCTTTTTCCATTTTAGTTTTCTATATTCCTTCTTCTGTTCAACTCGATTGCTTCCTTGTTTGAAATATAGATCCTTCATCTTCAAATGCCTCCAATTTGACCCACATCATCCTTAACTTTCCATCTTCGGTCCATATCATGTTTGAAAGATTTGTAATTAAGTCCCCAAACTTTTACAATTGTTATTTTCAGTCTTTTTGCCGATGCACTTCTTTTGATCATTAGCCTTCAACGTCGAATCTATCCTATAACAATCAATATTTAACCAAATTATGTGGTATTTTTATCAAAATGACTCCCAAAATGGAACCCAAACAGGTCAGTGTACACAATGAAAAAGATATCATATTTTTCCTTCTATTTTATATGAACTTATTATTGCTTTTTTGTTAATCCACTTACTATTATTATTGATATATTAAAATTAATTAAATTACTAATTAAGCTTTTATTTACTGAGTCAATGAGGAGGAAAAATGTGGCCCTTCACATAAATACGACGACTTTGTGGCTCAATTTTTTTATTCGTACCAAGATAACTTTATTCGTGGGACAATGACTAACGTTGCTTTCTCCAAAATATAAAATATTGTACCCGTGTTGGACATGTTACTCCAATAAATTAATGTACACGAATCAATTTTTTATGTGTCCATCACTTTTAAATGAAAATATTATTATTTATTTTTATCCTATATCGGGAATGAAATCTACTTTTCTAATGGGCAGATTCCTCTTGTGTTGTATTATAAAAGTTATATATCGTATGTGCTTAACGTGGAAGATATGTGTAATTAAACTAAAGTCCTCAATTTAATTAATTTATCACTTTAAAGTTTACTAAAATCGAGAATGGATCCATGTGATAATGCACATTAATAAATTTGCTACTGTTTAACTTCTCCCCACTATGTGATAATGCACAATAATAATTGCAGTGTAATTTAGATTCTCAGTTTATTTCACCAATAATAACTCAGGTTTGTGAAATTTCAAAATCATTAAACTGTTTTTCATATACTATTATTGGTCGTGGAATTTTATAGAAGTTTCACAGATGGTCCCTTAGAAAAACTACGTAAAATTTCACTCGTCAGCGTTAATTACCAGGGATGAACTAATAGGGGTTCTTTCTTACAATATACAAGACGTTATCATGTTTGGATAAAAAAATTATAAGTGTCATTAATGAGTTATGTCCAAAAACAACTTAATATTATATCTAATATATCGTCTAATGGAACGCTTTTTCCATTTTACACGAGCCTCAAGACCATAGATTAGTGGCAATTGAAGAAATTGGAATGAAATTGGAAAAACGAGAGATACTGTTAATCCACTGTCACACTTAATGACGTTATGTAAGCACAAGGATAAATCAATGAACAAAACAAGATCGATATCTCATTGATTCCCATTGATTACAGTGGTACGATCACTTACTACTTTCTAGTATCCAATATATTCGTAAGACTAAAAAACTACACAATAAAGACTCGTGGGTTTGTGCACCAATATCAAGAACTTGAAATTGTTGGTTTGAAGCATCAAATACCGAGAATTGGAAGCAAATCATGATTAGAGTTTAGATAGTAAAATGCGGTAATTAGAAAAATCGGAATATTGTAAAAATCATAAACGATCCTAATTTATTAATTAACATTTAAAAAGCTTAAAATAAACTGTACAAAAGCCATTAAAATTAAGTAAAATTGAAACCTCGTGTAATACACATTACGAATTTCAATACTCTACTTCTTAAATGATTCAAACCGTATTTGAATTAATTAGCATTTGGCATGTAAAAAATAAATATGTTAAATAAAAATGAGGAGAAATCATTTTCTTAAAAAAAAATGAAGAGTCAAAACACATAGTATTGTTGGACTATATAAAAAAATTTAATATCTAAATTTGAAGATACTGATCTTAAATACGCACAAAATTTTATTTAAAATATAGAGCCTCTTGAAGTCATTCTTATACTATTGACTACATAGAACAAATTGCTTCCAAAGAAAATGACATAAAATTCACGTCGAAACCTTATAAACGTTATTATTGACGCAACACAATCAAACAGAAATAACGTATAATTAACAAACAAGATTCGTCATAGTTCAAGACTCTAGATGAAGCTGAAATTAAATTACATAACACTTTATTTGACTCTCACAAATGATGGGCTTCATTTGACTCTCATAAACAATGATTTTCCAAAACTAAGTGATAAGCCTTTTAACTTCCTTGTCTTGTTTGAAAAAAAAAAGGCATGTCATCCGCATGCAAATATAACCATGCTTCAAGTCCGTCGTTTTCTTCGGTATTCATCAATATGATAAGGTTCTCGATCGAAATACTTACAATGCTAGTCCAAACAGGTGTTCTGAAACCAAAATCATTTTCATAATATCCGAACTTAGACCAGTTAGTGAATCATTGGCAGAGCAACATTAAATATCACCAAAGTATGACTGTCCGCATATAAGGTACTATGATAACCTCAAGTTGAAGGACCAATTCCAGTACCGAATGTTATAGATTAACCAATGACACTTAGATAGTTATCCATGTGAAATCTCTCAAGCAGGTCTCCAATGTTTTGTTTTATAACAAAATATTCACGTGTTCATTTAACTGTCACCATACTTTAGCTTGTGAGATCGGCTAATTACTTCACAAGTAAGAAATGTCACACGTGATAGTCTATCCGTATGATATCTATATCTCGTTATTATCTACGACCATGGATGATTTAAAATTAAGTTATATGTAATTTGTATCTCACAGTCATAACTCCTTGTGATTAACAAATCACAAAACTTAAATCTACGGACTCTATTATTTAATATCATTGAATATTAATTAAATAATAGAACTGTCATAAAATTGCGTCAATTATATATTAAAAGTGCTTATATCTAAAGTTGATTGGACTTAGGGCATAACACTTACAATCCCTGCGCCAATTAAGTCCATATGCGAGTCTTAAGTTCAAGTTGCATCGTACTAGAGACCATGATAGGGATGACTATCTAGTCCAGATGTCAAAGCTACAATTGACAGAATTGTGGAACAAGGTATAATCAGCTAGAGTGAGGGAAGTGAGCATGGCCCTTCATGCATTGAATTCTAAGTACCAAAGGGGACGAGCCTCCCGTGATGGGAGAGGGGCACATAGCTCAGTGCCAACACAATTTCCTCCGAAGAATCTAATGTTCGTCTAACAATTCCCAAAGAACCTATGCTAGAGCAGGGAAGAACCTAGCATTAGAGTATTGGAGTCAAATAAATAGATACTTGGAAGCAGAAAATGAAGTAATTTGGATCAAGAAATTCATTATTGGATTAGGAGTTGCTCTAGCATTATTGATCCAATAACTTTGCACTATGACAACAATAAAGCCATTACACAAGCAAAGGAATTGAGGTCTTGTCAACGATACAAGCATATGTTGAGATGGTATCATCGAATATACAAAAGAATAATGTAAAGATAGAACGTATACCATCGACGATAATGTTGAAGATCCACTTACGAAGGCATTGTTACACCATAAGAACGATTGTCATGCAAATGCATTAGGTATTAGATATATGAGTTATTAGATCTAGTGAAAATCGAAGTTTGTTAGAGTTACTCTCTAAGTCCAATCATTGAAACGATGTAACAAAAAAAATTGTCAATGCAATTTATAATTATGGTATCTCTATTATTTATTTATAACAATATGTATACTTAATTAATAGAGTCCCAAAAAAAAAAAAAAAATTAAGTGATATATTCGCATAAACTGCAAGTGGACGGAGTAAATACAAATAGTAAAAATGGATTTGAGATCAATGACAATCTCTCGAGGATTGTTTACTGAGATTTAAAATTACTTATTCTAACTCTAATCGAAGAAAAGTAAATTGCATAAATTTGATTTTTACTTAAAAACTACTTAAAAGAGAGAAGATCTGAGACATCTGCCAAATACATTTACATTGCACTCGTGCAAGTCTTATTGTTAAATAGTGGATGTTTCCTGTGAAGTTCTTTGGACTATGAGTTAAGCAGATGTAGAGAGAATATGAATATTAAACCCCTGTTGAGTAGGAATAAAAATCAGATTTTTAGTAGATTTTGATAAAAGATGATGAAATATGTAGTTAAAATTAATTGTTGACTTTGACTTAAATGAAAATCTAGATTTTAATTCCTACCAAACATGAGCTAAAAGAGGTTATGACTCCTACTTCACTTAATTTTTTTCACTGTAATTCATAAAATCATGTGATTTATAGTTTGGGAAAAATTATAATGAAGGGTAGTAATGGTCCCATGAAATGTGGATAGTAAGCGGGTAATAGTTTTGATATATGGTATTAATATTTGATTAATTTGACTTCAAAAGATTATAATGAAATCTAACCGGCACACTTATTGAGAGAAATTATAATTTCATGATAACTTAAATGTCAAAGTCAAATATTAATTTCAACTATGAATTGCATAGGACCATAACTACTACACATATTATTAATACATTTTGTGAAACCCACTACTCTTTTTTATTGTATACAATTTCTCCAAAACAATGACTTCTTTAACACAAGTTGCAATGTCCTTATAATTTGAAGTCAAAGTAAAATAATAATTTTAAATACACATTTATAACTACTAAATTATTATTATTCGCACATTTAGAATAACCAAGCATAATATACTAATTGCATAGATCATAGCAGTATATCTTTATTTACTATCACAACATAGGTTACTTTTTAAAAAACCAACCTCTCATTATACTACTATTCACAAATTAATCCTAAAATTGGCCAAATATGATGGATTAAATAGCTTCGTTATTTTTGTGTCTGCCATTGGAAGTACTCCCAAAAAGTAGATGGATCTTATGCAACTTTGAAATTTATTAAAATGTTATTGACAAAATATCTTGAATATGAAATTATAAATGTATAAATTTGTTCAGATAGTGCATTGACTATAGATAGACTATGAAGATATATCATTCGATGCTTCAAAAGATGTTTATTAAACATTTGAACACTAATAAATAGTTAGGATGATATACACCTAAAAGGATGTGCAAATGCATACAAGCACTATGCATCCGCACATGTGCGTACTAAAGCTCGCGTTCTTGTCAGTGGCGGACACATAGTTTGACTTAGCGACACAATCAAACTTGCAAAAAAGTCGTAAGAAATATAAAAAGCATTTGATGTATTATTATAATTATTCTCTAAGTGTTCTCATATTTTGATAAAGTTTAATAGTTACATCAATTCCAGTATTGTCAAATACATCATTCTCAATATATGCAATCAAACTATCTTTCAATCAGTGATCTTCGATTTGATTGTGCATGCGATTCTAGACATAAGTTATTGCATGTTAGAACTCTCTTGACTGTAACAATAACCAAGGGAAGAATTAAGGTCAATGTCACAAATTTGTAGATTAATGGATACACTTTATGTTTATTTTTTGCAACCAACTTCTATGCAAGAACATTGGTATCAAGTTGATCATCAAGTTTCGAAATATACATATAGTATAATTTTTGCTGATGTAAAAATAACAATATTCTTATTTTAAATAAAATTGTGTTTATTTCATTTATTGCATTTATTTATCATTGGGTATGCGAATTAAAGTGCATATAATTAGTTGTGATAATATAAGTCTGGCACTTGCATTTAGAAGTACAGTATGACATAACTTGTATTTTGATCATAAATAATTTGTTCACAGCCAATTATATGGGTTAGTACCTTGTATTGAAAGGTTTTAGTGTTGACCGATTCACTGTTGAAAGGTTTTAGTGTTGACCGATTCACTAGTACACTTGAAAGTGTATTAAACAGATCGCGTGTCGAATTTAATTCTATAGCATGATTGTGCGGAGAAGTAAATTCCACTTGATAGGGTAATATATATCTTTTCGTGATTTTAATGGTTTTTTGATTCATAAATGGGTGAGATCAATTGTATTGATCAAATATATCAGTGAGTTTGGAACTTGAAAATGAGCAAAGTAGAGAACATGAATTCGTGTCGAGAACCATCGCCCTGAAAAATGAATAGAGTGAAAACTTAAGTATTTTCTATTGAACGATTAAAATCTAGACTTAGTGTTTAGTAATAGCTAAATTTTGACATCTGTGATTTGTTCACAAGAGTGTTGAAGAAAATATCACAAATTTATCGGCTTCCGTAATCTTATATATTCCAAGTGTTCAATCTTTTGTCTTTAGTGGGAAAACATATATTAATAATTAAATTCAGTGGTTTAGGGTCAACTATACATGATCTAATTATTGGAGCTTGTATAATATATCTCTGATCAAGTGTCTGTGGTAGCTCTATAAAGTATAGGGACTTAATTACAATAATTATAATAGTTTTTGGCATAACTGTAGTTACAATAAAGTTTTATACTTAGTTGTAATTGTTATTAAAGTTGTAACTTAATTATAATTGTAATTGAAATTCTAGAACTACACATGTAATTAAATGAAAATTAATTGGATGTGGACTTTAATTAAAACTCGCACTTGGATTTTAATTAAAACTCATATTTGAATGTGAAATTATTATTGTATAATGATTGAAATTATTCTATCTCTATAAATAGAGATTAGATGGAACCTACACAACCTACAGAAAAGAACAATCATAATATATAATTTCATAGTATTCAAATTTGAAAAGAAAAATATAGAGTATAATTATTTTCTTATCTTATTCAATTGTCCAGTCCAAAAACTAGTTTATTAATTTAATTAAAATAAGGTGCCCACCTACCGGTGTAATCTTAACTTTGAAAAATATTATAGAAGACTTGGAAGTTTGGAGCATCAAGTTCTTAGAATTAAAAAGCTGGAAGCCCGTGATCCAAAATATTAGAAGTTCATGATTCAGAATTAATTCAAGAATTGACCATCGAATTTAGGCAAAAATTTGAATAATTTATTCTTGATATAATATACACGTAAACATTTAGACGGTCTTGTTTATTAATTTTTTTTAAAATGATTTTTAGGTAATTCTGCTTCCGCATTCCAACAGATAAGTAGCGCATGAATTGAAGTGGCAAACGAGGTTGACAGTGTCGTATTGGCAATCACTTTGCAAGAGCAAATTTTGCAAAAAAAAAAAAAAAAAAATGCAAATTTAGGTTCTAATTAGTTGAAAACTTGATTAGGAAGTAAAGATTTATAGTAGATGTAGTGAGGGAGACGGTTTTGAAGATTTGGAAGGGAGTTTTGATAAAAAGAGGTGAGGGATAGACTCAAAGAGAGAGAGGGAGAGAAAAATATAAGATTTGTTGTAAATTTAAAAAAAAAAATCCAATTTTTTAAGTTGGAGATCACGTGACTCCTCATATTTCCCTCCCTATCCGCCCCCGGTTCTTGTGCTATAGTGAGTGGTGGAACCAGCACCTGACGAGCCTACGCAGCCGCCATAGCTGGCTCTGTCGGAATTTACTATTTGGACCTATTGGCCAGCAGGAAAAAAAAAACTCTTGTTCCATCATCCATGCTATCTCCACCAAACTTTTGTCTTTTGGAACCGACAGCCCATAGCTGGAAGCAGTAGACCCAACGATGGTGACAAAATGACTGAAATTGGTGCAAACAACAAGGCAAAGAGACTAGGGGAGTCTGTCTGATCGCAGAGGAAAGAAAGAAGGTGAAGTACTATTGGTTTGGGCTCTTTTTAATTATTGGGCTTAAATGGCTTTGGGCCCTTTTTATTTATTTATTTTTTTTTTTAGTAACATTAGCCCATTGGTAATGGCTCAAATCCAACTAATCATATTGAACCATGGACAAATTCAATTTTCACATAATTTCCACCATTTCTCTTATTCTCTCTGCATCACCCCTCATCGTCGTGGCCCGTGGACTTGCTCGTGATTCCGTGACCTGTCATCTGCCGTGCGACATGTCACCTATTGTCGTAGACTTTCTCCATTGGAATTTTAGTATGTAAGTCTATAATTTGTGCAAATATTGATTTGGAATTTTTGTTCCAGCTGGCTACCTTTTTTTTTTTTGCAAAGATTAAGTAATGGACTTTAATTTGGAATTCGTGCAAAGATTAAGTAGTTGGTTTTAATTCATTTTTTTGATCGTTTTTTAATTTTCCTTTCTGGTTTCTATTCTTGTCTCGATTCAAATGTAACGTCCATGTCTGTTTTTGTGGAAGAAAAAAAATACGAACTCAAAATTTTCCTATCTTTCTTTTATGCAAAATGGAGAATTTGATGGAAACCAAATGCATTAGCATTAGCTCCTGTCATCTGAGTTAAAAATTGATGGTGATAGAAAGAAAATGCATTAGTTAATTTTGATGCTTTAATTTGATTGGTGATTTAGTATGGGAATTATAAAGATTTATGATTTATGAAAATTGGGGGAATTTGTGAATTTGTAGATCCATGAATTGAAATAACTATGACTGTGATCTGTAATTTGTGATTTATGAAAATTGGAAGAATTTGGTTCTTTGATGTAAGAAGGCAAATAAAAGGGGAAAGAGATGAAAATGCAAATATTGGAATCAATTTCAATCAAAAATTTTTAGTTGTGTAAATGGTCAATGGTCAACGGTCAAGGTTCGCCATAGCTGAACTTTGATCTTGAATTCGCCCCTGGCTATAGTTGTCATCGTTGTCGGCGGCTGAATGAGGAAGATCTTTTAATTAATACAAGTCGCAGATTTATATCACGTCAATCGTAAACTTTGTCAAAATATAATTTCATACCAAGGAAAAGCATATTGGTTTCCTCTAATCAGGAGGGACAAAAATAATCCTGGAAGACCACCAATTAATGCATGGCTTAACAGGGATTTTTCACAACTTATATGGATAAATTGTTTATTATGTTGTCTAATCTAAGACCAGAAGTTTCATCTGTGATTGAAGATTTTACTCAACTTGGCATACTCTTGTAGCATTTTGTAATTTACATGAGAGAACTGAAACTCTTTCGAATCGTCTAGGGCCACAAGAGTTCAGACTCCAACCAGTGAGTTCGTCCCAATAGTATATTACAGGAATTGTACATAGGTAGGGATAACAATTCGAACTGTCAAATCGAAAACCGCAGTGAACCGAATCGAATTGGGCAAAAAAAATCAAACCGATGGCGCAATTGAGTGAATATGGTATTTGATTTTAATGAACCAGTTCAGGGCGAGGAGAGTATGGTATTTACACCATCACTCTGCCCTGAACTGATTAACTGTTAAAAAAATTAATTGGACAATTGAAATTTTCATTAATCTTTCTAATATTATGTCCAGTCCAAAATTCATTTCTGGCCCAGACCCACCTAAGTCCAATTAACGTTACTAACCTAACCCACCCAGGATATTATTTAGTATTGTTATGTTGATAATATTGCTTGTTAAATTTGAATTTTACATTTGAAAATTGGAATATTGTTTGTTAAATTGGCTTAGCATTGCGTTTTTGTTTTCATCGACTTTTTTTCATAATTATTTTTTCAAGTTGACGACTGGACCTATAAAAAATAATTTATTTTCATAGTTATTAGCCGCTGGAACTGAGACACGAACCGAACCAACTTACGTGGTTATGGTATAGTAAAAAAAATTGGTGGTTCGGTGATGATTTTGACCGAATCGAACCGTTGTCATCCCTATTCATAAGTAAAACAATCATACTATATGTACACTTTATTTGACATCATTTTTTACATTGTCACGTGTCGTAGCATGAGTTAGTTTTAAAATGAAACACACTTTCCCGCCCATTTCAATTTGAAAATTAATGGAGTATCAACCGTAATGTAAACAAAAGAATGTACAAGTGGCTTAATTCTAAGTAAATCATAATTGTAAATACTGACCTTTTCCATAGAAAAGAGGAATCTTATGTTATAGTAGAAGCAGATGTGATGTGGATTATTCAAGAATCGAAGTCGATTTGCTTTATAAAAAGAATATATCAATGAACTTCTATAAAATGGTTTCACGGGATTCAACCAACGAACGATGGGCTCATATTGCACAAAGGTTATACATTACAAGCTAAAGTTTGTATATCCCAAGAATCGTGCCAAGAAATAAGAAAAATGCCGATAAGAAAGCTGAAGTATCGAATATCAGGAATTCTATTTTTAAAGATAAATCTGTAGAATCCAAATCACCAATAGGATGATCGGCCTAGACACTAACATTCAATAAACTCATAGAGTGGATGGATTGATGAAGACAAGATCAGCAATTTAGTCCTGCTGCTGAACGATAATAACAAAGTTAGAGGTGCACAAGTTGACGTTTTTATATCAGAAAAAAAATCTGAATTTTTTTGGCCTAATAGGAAACATGCTATAGACAATTAGATATCAATGTTTTTAATTTCGACAATACATTAAAATAGAAAATTGCCAACCATAACTATAGCCACACAGCTGCACATAATCGGCAGATTGATTTCTTTCTTCTGATCAGACAAAATAGATGAAATCAAGAAAAGAGTACAGCATATAATAATTTCGTCCCTCGAGTTCAGAACTAAACAAGAAACATGAATAGGTACCGCCTTTCTCTTGCTCTGCTGGTTCTGGCAATTACTCAATCAGCAATTGTTAATGGTGGTAAACATCTGAAGAGTGACCTTTTATGCAGCCAATGTTCGGTATGTGATTCGGATAAATGTCCTCCAAGCGAAGCTTACCCCCACATGACAGCATTCGACGACACTCTCATTGCTGGTTCCTTGCAATCTGACTATGTGAGCTCAAAAGACAAAGGTGTGTACTCGGTGCCAAACATTAAAGGGGGCGAGTCTGAAAAATATAATGAATATTACGGCTGGGAATCTACCTCGGGATCAGCTGACGGTTTCCATAGGTAACACAGATTGTTCATAGTTTATGTTGTGGATTAAATTCCAATCCCACTACTGAAAGCAATAACGAACAAAAATCCAAGCAGAATTGCACACACGAAAACTGTTATATAAATGACTCATATAGAGTGGAATACATGTTTACTGGAATAAATAGAATATGTAGCCAAGCTCAAATCCTTGCACATTTGCAAACAAACACACACATATGGACGGAACTACAATGGGAGCCGCTGCTCCCACACTAAATTGGAAATCCAAGATTTTGCAATAGATTCTTCAAGATTTTACACAAGATTTAAAAAAAAAAAAAATCTTATAATTTTCAATTTTGCCCCCACAATTAAAGTTTTGTAAAATTTGCCCCCACAACTCTACTCTCGTGACTCCACCCCTGTGCATTAGGATGACATAAGTTCTTTCTGTGGGGTGTAGATTCAGGAACTACATGAGCAAATGCTCAAGTCAGAGCTACCTTTCAGCGGACAAGCACGGGACAGTAAGCCTACGGGCATTAGAATCGCTGGAAAGCTTAGCAGAGGCCGACTGGAAAACAATCAATCCTCCCAAGAAGTTGAACCATCGCGAATTCAGATTTTGGATGTCTCGCAGTACAGGAAAATGCCTGACTGTTTTCGGAGGAAAGACAGAGAAACGAAATGTGGGCGTTTCTGACTGCAAGTTTGATGGATCGAATCCATACCAGCTATTTGCCTTTCGGTTTCATTTCCATAAAGCCTTCTGTTGTTGCAGCCAATACAACGAGTAATTTCTCCACAAGCCTCAAAGTACTGATCATGTCAATGTTTAGACAGTTTTCAGAATTTGATATGGTGACATTCTAATCAGTTTAGACGAATAAAATAAATTCTGTAAATCAAAGAAGGATATGATGACTCTTAAATGTTTCGTTTTCTCTTGACCTGGAAGTCAAAACATTCTTTTCTACATTTATCAAATGAGAAGGTAAAATCTTTCCCTTTTTATGGTTCTACTGAAGTGAACTTACAATGATTTTTACACATTCTATAAAATTTTGATGCACACGCCTCTTACAATTCTATTATTTCTCGTCTACAAACCTAGGTCCTCGACTTCTGTTAAAAAACTAGTTCCAATTAATACCTTGAAACCAGATTTGCAAGCAACCACTTGGTTGGATAATCACACAAGAACAATATTGAAGAAGAAAAATTAGGTGAAATGAAGATTTCAATATAAAGAATTCAATTACTTGCACAACCCGCAAGTTAGTTCCAAGAATAAAAGAAAGAGCTTGAATTTGTACTCAAGAAAAAACTTGTAAAATTCACTCTTGGCTCTCTCTATTTTTCCTCTCAGTTTTTCTCTCTATTTTCACACACAGAGACAGGAGAAAATGTCGGTATATATATACCGGGTGATTGGCGCCTTGGCACCAAGAGGAAAATACTCGTATTTGCCTTGCAAATACTAGGCAAATACCAGTAAGTGCATACCGGGTTGAGTGGGCACCTTGGCGCCCACAACCCTGCTTCCACACCTTGGCGTCCAGAGACCCACGCCTTTGCGCCCAAAACCCTACTCCTGCACTCCCACAATTCTCCACCTCGTACATCATTTGATAGACCTCAAATTTTGTACGAACACCAATACTAAACCGGCTGCACCATTCTGGCTATGGTTGCCTACGTACCCAAAAATAAGGATTAAGCCCACCGTAGTTCATTCCTCCATATAATCTCCACCTCACTCCAATACCGCCCCAAAGGGCCATGCCCACATGGGTACATCAACATGGACTGATATGAAGCAAGTCCAAACAATGTTGAAACTTGCTACCTGTTACCACTTTGGTTAACATGTCTGCTGGGTTTTCATTTGTGTGTATCTTCATAAGAGAAACATCACATTCATCTATGACATCCCGCACAAAATGATACCTAACATCAATATGATTGGTACGAGCATGATGAACCTGATTCTTAGCCAAGTAAATCGCACTCTGACTATCACACCACAAGTCCACACAATCCTGCTTAATCCCCAAATCATCTAGAAGACTCCATAACCATAATGTTTCCTTCACTCCCTCTGCCATGGCCATGTACTCAGCCTCTGTAATAGAGAGTGTCACTGTAGCTTGTAACATCGATCGCCAACTAACTGGAGCACCATGTATACAGAACACATAGCCAGTAGTAGATTGTCGTCTATCTAGATCACTTGCATAATTAGAGTCCACAAACCTACTTATATGACATGTATCTCCACCAAAACACAATCTCGTATCCACGGTACCTTTTAAGTACCTCAGGACCCATTTCATAGCTTCCCAATGTGCATTCCCTGGATTCGCCATGAACTTACTGACCACACTGACTACCTGTGAAATATCTGGGCATGTACACACCATGGCGTACATCAAACTGCCAACTATACTAGCATAAGGTACACGCTTCATACGTACATTTTCTTTTGTTGTTGTGGGAGATTGTTTACAAGAGAGCCTAAAATATGGAGCCAATGGAGTCACCACTAATTTAGCACCTTGCAATGTAGCCTTTCTGACTCAAGAACATTCGACGGTTCAACCTCTCTCTTTAAATCTCCATACCCAGTATTTTCCTAGCAGTCCCCATGTCCTTCACCTCTAACTCTTTACCAAGTTGAGATTTTAACCTATCTATCTCCACCTTGCTCTTCGAAGCAATAAGCATGTCATCCATATACAAGAGAAGATAGATATAATTACCTCCACGAAGTTTTCGAATATAAACACAACAGTCATACTCACTTCTGGTTTTAGCATGAAGGAGTCAAATCGCTTGTACCACTGCCGAAGAGATTGCTTCAATCCATATAGTGATTTTCTCAAGCGACATACGTGACTTATGCTCAACTTTGTAACCCTCAGGTTGATGCATATATATTTCCTCATCCAAATCTCTATGCAAGAAGGCTGTTTTGACATCGAGTTGTTCCAGCTCAAGATCACCTTGAGCAACAATACTCAATAGCACCCGAATGGAAGTATGCTTCACCACCGGAGAAAAGATCTCATTGTAGTCGACTCCCTCTCTTTGTGCAAACCCTTTAGTCACTAGCCTTGCCTTGAACCTTGTACCACCGAGCTTGGAAGGATCCTCTTTCTTCTGTACAACCACTTACAACCGATAGCTTTCTTTCCTACGAGCAATGGGACAACCTCCCATGTTTGGTTCTTGTGAAGAGACTACATCTCTTTTTCCATCATAGCCAACCAACTCTCACTATTGCTGTTCTGAATAGCTTCCTTGAAGGTGACAGACTCATCATCCTCCACCGAGAATGCATACTCAACCAAATTTGTCTGCCCATAGTGCCTCAGAGGCTAGTCTGACCCCAACTTATGAACTTGCTTGTATGCTCGCCTTGGCCTAGAGGAAGTCAAACTATCTTCGAGCTGTTGTTGTTGTGTCTGTACATTCTCTTGCGAACCGTTTCATGTTCAAGCTCATCATCACTCTCTTCTTGAGTATCTACATTGTACTCCTCTTGAACATGACTAGAACCTGGTTGATCTTTAAGTTCTATCTCAACTACTTGAGACTTTGAAATCCCAACATCATCACCACCGGGCACCGTAGCTTTCGAAGAAGCTACCATGGAATTCTTATCAAAAGTAACATCCCTGATGATTATGAACTTGGAATCCTCTACACACCAAAGGCGATAGCCGTTTACACCTGCTGAATATCCCAAGAATATTGCCTTCTTGGCTCTCGCATCAAGCTTTCCCTCGTTGACGTGGTAGTAGGTTGTGCACCCGAAAATTCTGAGTCTCTCATAATCTCCATGCTTTCCTGACCATACCCTGTAAGCTACATTTTCATCTAACTTTGAATGTGGAGACCAATTCACTATGTGGCAAGCAGAAGCAACCGACTCTGCCCATCATTCTCTGCCCAACCCAGCATATGATCGCATACACATTGATCTCTCTCGAAATGTGCGGTTCAGTCTTTCTGCGACCCCATTCTGCTGTGGTGTTTTCCTGACTGTCCAGTGTCGAGCAATACCTTCCTTGTCACAGAACTCCTTGAAAGCACCCTCTGTATACTCTCTACCATTATTAGATCGGAGTGTCTTCAATTTATTGCATGTTCTGTTTTCAACCATTGCTTTCCACTTCTTGAACGTGTCGAAAGCCTCATTCTTATGTTTCAAGAAATATATCCAAGCATACCTAGAATAATCATCAATAAATGTGACAAAGTACCTAGAACCACCTTTGGAAGTGACCGAAGTCGGACCCCAAACATTTGTATACATATGGTCCAATATACCTCTGCTTCTATAGTTGCTTGACTTGAACTGAACCAGATGTGATTTACCGTACACGCAATGCTCGCAAAAATTCATGCAAGACTTCTTCAGCAAACCTTCCTTACTGAGCAGATCTAGACCCTTTTTTCTGACATATGCCCATGCTGCATATGCCATAGCCGAGTGCACTCACATGGGTCTCCACCACCTCTACTTGTTCCAACTGCTACATTTCTTGTAATTGTAGTACCCAAAAGAGTATAGAGATTGTCTTGACAAATACCATTCGTCACTACTAAAGAACCATGAACAACCTTCTTTACTCCATTCCATGTAACTATTTTACAGCCACTGGAGTCTAAGGCACCAACAGAAATGAGATTCTTACGCAAATCAGGAACATGTCTAACATTCATCAATGTTCTAATCTATCATGCATCTCGATTCTAATCGAACCAAGCCCCATCGTTTTATAAGAATAGTTATTCTCCATCAACACGGTTCCACCATTAGTGCTTCTATAGGTAGTGAACCACTTCCTATTTGAACACATATGGTAAGAGCAACCAGAATAAAGAATCCACTTACAGGAAATTTCTTTGTCACAAGAGATAGAGTAACACTCATCGTTGTCCCCTCCTTCCGAGGCATAATTAGCCTCTTGCTTTACTTGTACCTTCCCGTTGTTATTGTTCTTATTGTTTTTCTTTCATCCCACTCTTTTGTTAGTACAATTCGCCTTGAAATGCCCAAGCTCGTCGCATTTGAAACACGGCCTTTCTGCAAGAGGTCTAGAACTCGATCTAGACTTTCCTCCCTTACCTTTTGCTCGCTCATTTTTCTCTTACAAACAACTTTTGTGCTTGCTCGTTGTTACCACTAGTAGTCATGCCACTAGTTGCAATCTTGCGAAGATCATCCGCTAGAAGTGACATTCTAGTTTCATCCATCGTAAGTTTGTCGCCCACAAGTATCAATGTTTGTACAAGATTCCTATAAGACTTCGGCAATGAAAGAAGTAGTAGAAGTGATTGATCCTCATCATCTACTTTTACATAAATGTCCTTCAAATCTGATATGCACCTATCAAACTTGTTGACGTACTCCCGGATTGGTGCACCTTCATCCATCTTGCAAGTATACAATTTAGACTTCAAGTAGATCCGATTAGTTAGTCTTCATCATGAAATTTATCTCTAACTTTGTCCACACCTCCGAAGTCATTGCCTCACCATCAACCAAGAAAGCAACATCTCTTTCAAGGCAAAGAATGAATGTCGCTTGCGCTTCAAGATCTAACTCTTCCCAATCCTTATCGGACATATCTTTGTCCTTATTTCCTTACCCGCCAAAACTTTGTGCAATTTTTGAGAATTCAGCAAATTTTTCATTTGCATTCTCCAATAGGAGAAATCATTCTTCCCATTAAATTTCTCTATCTCATACTTCCCAACTTTAACTATTTCACTAGTAGACATCATTTATCCACTTGTTTGCAAGGATTTCGCCAACCAAGTTCTCTCAGGAATTTTATCAAACACCTTGTGTACAATACAAGACTCAAGCCGACCACCTCAAATCGGAGCTTTATCACCCTGATCTGATAAAAAGCTCTGATACCAAATTGTTAGAAAACTAGTTCCAATTAATACCTTGAAACTAGATTTGCAAGCAACCACTTTGATGTGAACCCCGTAGAAATGGTGACTACAAAACCCACAACTAGATTGATGCGGAACCCAAGAAAACTAAGAAACCCGATTTTGGACTTAAACCCAACGAAGTGAACCAAAAAACTCAATGATAACAAGATGCGCTGAACCCCTTGATTACACAATGAAGAACACTCGTACCGATGTTTGAACACACAAGAATTGATCTTGGAAGTTCGATTTGTTATTCAATGAAGAACAAAGTAGAATGCAATTAGCCTTCAATTTAATTCAATTGTCAAAAGTTGTAAAAATTACAAAAGTGTTAAGTATTTATACTAGAACCCTAAACCTAGTAAAAATGTGCATAAGGCAACAAATAATGTCAAAATATGTAAATAATTAGAATTCTAGTAAAAAATGGAAAGAAATCGCGTAAAATTCGTCGCTACCGGACAACCTGCCAAATGTCCGGTAGAGCGGCTCGCTACCGGATTGGCAGAGAATTCAAGTCTTAGGCTACTGGACATCTGGTTGGTGCGTCCAGTTGGTCCTTGCTCGTCTAGTTGGCCATAGTTTTCTTTGTCCAGCTTTATCACGGTGATCCAAGTCTTTTCGCCCTTCGACCCCAACATGAAACTTGCTCCATTTTGCATCCCGAACATGATTTCATCAATAGTGGCTTTGACCAGCATCCCTAATGCCTCTTTGACTCGTTTTGCTCTCAATCGCGTCATTGCTCTTTCTTCAATAATCAACGGGTCTCGGTTTGGGCTTGCATTGGTGACTCCTGCATCCTGGACCATATCAAACTTGGTTGGATAATCACACAAGAACAAATTGAAGAAGAAAAATTGGGTGAAATGGAGATTTCAATAAAAAGAATTCAACTACTTGCACAACCCGCAAGTTAGTTCCAAGAATAAACGAAAGAGCTTGAAATTGTACCCAAGAAATAACTTGTAAAATTCACTCTTGGCTCTCTCTATTTTTCCTTAGTTTTTCTCTCTATTTTTCACACACAGAACCAGCGGAAAATGTCGGTATATATATATATATATATACACACCGGGTGATTGGCGTCTTGGCGCTAAGAGGAAAATACCGATATTTGCCTTGCAAATACTAGTAAGTGCATACCCAAGACCCTGCTTCCACACCCTGGCACCTAGAGACCCACGCCTTTGCGCCCAAAACCTTGTTCTTGCACTCCCACAACTTCTTCCTTTCCTCAATGTCAATCTTCAAATGGCATTTTTAGTATCTAAAAACTCAGCTTGATCATCATTGGTAATTTTGAATTTGTTCATTTGGAATCTGGGTTCTTCACTTCTTCTACTCCATTGTTATTTAATATTAATATTTTTTCCTAAAATTACCAAACGTCTAACATTCCCTTACACTTGGCTTAGCTATCATGGCTATATTAAACAAACGAGTTTCAAGCATTCCATAAGTGCATTCACAACAAGAGGTAGAGATTATAAAGCAACACAACTTTGAGAAACCATGAACACGTGCTGCCATACAAGCAAGAGCGGCTCCAACACATAGCGAGCCAATGTAGCGGCCTGAGCTAGTATCGTCGAGAAAAGATGTTAATGAAATTTTTCGTTAAATAAATAAATATATATATATTTGTATTATTATTGAATAATATGGCATGCAAACAAAGCGGATGGGTGATTGCTTTTCCAGGCAAGGCATCACTGGATCGAATCCTTTCCTAGCACTTCCCCTTTTAATTTTTATACAAAGTAAATAATACCTAATATTAAGTCATAATTGAACTAACTTTGAGTAAAAGGGATTGTAGCTCATAGGATAGGGGGGCTATTTTGTATGTGGGAGATGTGAGGTTCAATTTTATGTTATCCCACTTTTTGTTTAATTTTTTAATACAATATATAAAAACTAAACAATTATATATTATTAGTTATCATTTCGAAATAATTTCTTTAAAAGATTCATTGACTCAAATTATTGCTTCACGATATATATACTTTTATTGTTATGTTTTATCAATTTGTTTTATAAAATTCAAATTTGAACAATCTGAGCGTTGTATTTTATTCTTTTAAAAGTTTGAAAAACATTTTTTATTTTGAGATTAAAAATTATTCTAATTCTAAAAATCATTATTTTCAAAATTTTGCATAACATTCACCTATGCTTGAATCTTGTCTTTACTATTTAATTATACTTTACGTATAAACTTAATCTTATCTCGCTTAAGTTCTTAAAAATTTTGAAACTTGATCATACATATATGATTGGAAAAAGAATTTTTTTTTTTCCTCATTGTTTTGAGTTGTATTGGATTATATTTTTAAATGTATATGACTATCACGTTTTAGTGTATTTATACATTGATTGAAAAAATTTAATATTAATTAAATATTAATAAAAAAAATTACTATTGCAACCGTCAAGGATCAACGACCGCCCTAGCTGACTCACTGCCCTGTATTTGCCACTGTATACAAGGACGACAATGTTAAAATTTTGCATTTAATTTTAAATGGTATCTAACTACCACTTGTTTGACAAACAGATTTCTCAAATCTAAAAAAATTGATAAATAGTACCAGTTTTCCAGATAAAACTCCAGTAACCAGTGGGTGGAGGACTAAGGAAACAATTGAAAACAAAAATAGCTCAATTTTAACAAGGTTACTTTCAGTCATCATCATCAGCCCCTGCTGCAGCATTAAGAGCATTCAAGCGCTCAATCAACTTGGCCTTCGTCTTTTCATAAGTGAGCTTCTTCAAGTTGTACCTGAGCACAAAACAGAATCCAAGATTAAACAAACATTCAGAATAACATCTCCAAGAATGCAAGCAGGAGAAAGTGATCTGCTTTCAAAAAACCATCCAACTGCTATATATTCTTAAAAAATAGAAACACTTTATGGAAAATCCTATTTGTGGTTAAGTGCATCGTAAAAGTACAGGAAAAATATGAACAAAACTGAGAATGTAGTTATTTAACTATAGCCATAAAAATCCAAACAAGAATAAACCAGGGAAAATATATGAATACGCTCACAATTATATAAAGCTAAAATCATAATTGGAACCACCTGCAGTAGAAAGTACAGGGACACTAGCGTCTAGAGCATCTTAATACATATGAGAAGAGCCAGAAAAAAATTTCCAAACAAGAAAAAACCAGTTATAGCTAAAAGCAAACATTGTCATAGCAATCATTTTAAACTAGAATGTATCCTACAGAATGTGTGGACAAAAATGATGTTTGACCAACTTGTAAGTTTGAAAAAACACTCCAAACATGCTCTTAGTGGCAAAAAGAATAGGTTTCATAATATTATGTTGACTTAAATAGAGGTTAAAAATGTTTCCTCACCTCTTGTGTTCCTTAGGTGGCTGTTTCTCTGTTTGCTTAGCACTTGGATCCATACGGATGGAAGTATGAACTTTCTTGTACATCTCCTCAAGGCCATCTGCCTCAAGTCCTTTCTTGATATATTCACTGAAGTGTGATTGATACTTTTCTGGTTCATCTTCCATTAAAGTCTAGAAATATTTGACACAATATACAAGTAAGGCCAAGTCACATTATCCTTTCAATTTTAATTTATGTTCTCTCTCTGGTTATAAAGTGGCAGAATTTCAAAAATATGAACATTACCGACATATATGCAGCAACATGGACACCATAAATGTACTTCCAGTGAACCTCAGCATCAAGCTGCTTAGACTCCTTAGAGAAACCAGCAAAACTCTTATCGCTGTGAGGAATATCTAATCCACCATCTAGTGCTCCCTGCCATTAGTATCAAAACGGTACAGTGAAAACACGAATTATTAAGCCCCCGTTTGAGCCCCTATCATATAATATCATATCCTTTTCTTTTTTTCTCTCTCCTACTTTCAACCACACAATATTCCATAAAATAATACTACACATATACCGAAAACTTTATCTTCTTTTTCAATCAAACATTCTCCAAAAAACACTATTCCAAAAACTCTTTTTTGAAAAAAGAGGGGCTCAAACAAGGCCTAAGAGAATAGGAAGAATGTCATTCAGAAGGTATGCCAGACATAACAGCCTATTATTAAGAGAATAATGTATATGCACGAGGCAAAATAACAGTGAAACTTTCCAATGAAGCAACCAATACGTATCGCACAAATTGCAAGGAGACGTAGTATACACGAGAATATGTACCTTAAGAGCACCAAAAACACGATTTCCAGTTGTTGCTCGGATGAGGCCTACATCAAGAAGTGTGCGAAAGGGCCTTCTGCTCTCTGCTGGTTCAACTGAGTAATCCTCTCAAGTTGCCTGACAACACAAAGGTCTCAACTCTCAATAGAACTGGTTCATGCAAAAGAATTACAATGAAATAACAATGCATCTATAGTACCTCTAGATTGCCTTCATACTCGTCATCCATCTCAAGCTTTTTCAAGACACGACGAACCAAAAGAAGCCCAGTATAGTAAGCTGGTCAAGAGATTGTAATTAACACCGCATCAAGAAAGCAGCATAAATAAATTTAAAACATACATTTGCACAAAAGGGAAGGGAGAAGTAGGTTTGTGGCTGAGGTGAGGAGTGAAAGGGAGATGGAGGAGACTGAAAGACACCATTGCAATACCTGCAGCATAATTGGTAAGACCTACTTCAAGTCCATAGCGAGGCAACTCATGGGAATATGCCGCAGCAAGAACCAAATCTCCAGCAATATTTGCTGATACAATTTGTGCAATAATATACTTGTTGGTAAATCGCACAACAAATCTATACTTGGGAGTGTTGTACTTGTTCTTATCTTGGTTAATTAGGCAAATCCTTGCCCTATAATCAGTCTTCCTCTCTGCATATTGGGGGAAAAAAACAAAGATCAATAAGTATTACTTCCATAATATGTCACATCAGATATCTATCAAATTTAATGCAGTAAAATCTGAATTAGAAAGCTTATGGCATACCACTCCTCTTATACTTGACCTGAAACCTCTTGAAGTACGCCTTTGACTTTTGTGCTTTGACAAAAGGCCTGAAATGTATAAATTCTAGTTCAAGCCTATTGTATCTAAACATTAAATCCATTTTCATTATACATGCAGTATGAGAGTAATTATTGCATTATAAGAAGCCAAAGCATGGTACACTAAACAAAATTGAAGGGCAGATTTTAGTCAAACAAACAAATGATATGATATACATAACAAATGCAGGAACGCTAATTTTAAATGAAACGGCATTCTAAAATTCAGCCAGTGCATACTAAAATCATGTTTCGTAATTCACCTCCACTTACCCAAAGGGCAAAAGAAATAAGAACACATAGTCAATAAACCCATAACACACCTACTCTTCAAAATAGAAACCAACTTCAAAATTGAAAAATCCAAATCCAGATTCAATTTTTAGCAATTCCGCAAGTTTTTCACAGCAACAAAAAAGCAACAAACGTTTTGTATTACATAACGGAAATATATACCTATAATCATGAAAAGGGAAATAGAAATATATGAAACAGAGTAGGAAAATGGTCAAGGTGGATCACCATTGTTGAAGCGTGACTTAACTATTAAGCAGCGTCGTGTGAAGGGCACAAAAGCTTTTATAGGTAAACCCTATAACTGAATAGCACGTATGTGAATACATAACTCTTACACGAGAATCACATTTCAAAATTAACAAATTTATAAAATTATTTAAAATTTAAGTGTTAATTTCAATTAAGAATGATGTTACAAGTATAAAATTCTTGACAAAATAATTGACAAACTCGACAAGTGACGCCCCTATTGGCAAGTGGAGTCTCCTATTGGAGCAACGGCTGATGGGACTGGGGTGCCACTTGTCGAGTTTGTCAAAAAAATTGTAGATTATTTTGTACAAATAAAATTTTCGTTCAGTTATATATATATATAACATCCCACCCCGCCCCCGACCAAATTAATAGTATTTTAATGAATAATATCTCCTACCCCTCGAACCCACCTCTATCCACCCCATCCTCGAAAAATTTTCAAAAATTGAAAATTGGATCCCACCCCCATCCCCATAAAATTTCCAGATATTAAAAATTCGAGAGTGTAACCCTACCCCACTACACAAACCACCCTACCCTGTGTAGAAAATTCTTTAAAATTTGAAAATAATTTCTCTCTCCATACCCCATTCCACACCCCCAATTGTAGAAAAAATTTCAGAAATTGTGGTGGCGGTAGTGGTACGCTATGGGTGACCAGATTTGTGACTAATGGTGTTATTTGTGATCAGATTTATCATTTGTTATATGTGACTGTTTGTGACAAAATCAATATTAACCGTGACGTTAAATAACCAACTTACAACATGTCACAATTAATACAAAATTGGTCACAACTAATCACCATACCACGAACAAATATACACACACTGCATAGCGACACTACAATCCACCACATCACCTCCAATGCACCACTACTACTACCTTCAACTCAAATCTATGACCATAAATAGTATCATCATTGACTTATGTTATATGTGACTAATTGTGACAAAAAAAATTTGCAGTGTTACCGTCCGTGATCAGGTCCGTCTAATTTGTGACTCACTGTAATCTGATCATAGATAGTCACAATGAAAACAAAGTTGATCACATCCGCTCACAATAAACATATATTTAGTCACATAGAGTCACCACAAACAAATTTGCATACACCAAAGACCAACACCAATCCACGACCACTCACCACCACTACCACATTCAACTCAAGTCTACATTCACTTCAAATCCACAACAACAATCACCATCACCATCCCTTCCACCAATACTTTCAACAAACAGCAACTACCACCACCACCCCACCGGCATTATACCATAACAGAACTACCACTAACAATTTCAGAAAACACAAAACTCAAACAGATCGTCCTTCGATCCCATCTCTTCCATACCTCTTATCGGCGGGTCAAATGGGTCTGACACCAGATCTGGGTTCTCCAGTAGCTGGAAATTCACCTTAGAATGCCTTCATCTGTTGGTGGCGCGCCTCACCGCGAGCTGCAAGTCACCTTCAGCAGCTGTCATAGAGCGTTGAGGTTGGTGTTTGCCGGAGTTTTGATAGATATACAAAATATATAGTCAAAGAAAAAGTGGGGGAGAGGAACGAGATATAGAGAAAAATGGACCATTCTACTGTGCCAGAGGGGCGGTCAGCCTCTCTGACCGAAACACAATAGGGAGTGGGAGTCGCCCCTCTGGCACCACAGCAAAATTCGAGAAAAATAGGGAGAGAGTGGTAGTGGGTGTGGGTACAGGACAAAATATATATAGTCAGAGAAAGAGTGGGGAAGAGGAACGAGATATAGAGAAAAATAAGGGGTGGTAGTGGGTGTGGGTGTGGGTGTGGGTGTGGGTATGGGTATGGGTATGGGTGTGGGTGTGGGTATGGGAGTTAGGATTGGATCTGGTAGGTCGAATTATTAGTAATATATTTATTTAATATAATATTAAATTTGTAATTTGTATTTAACACCTGAAATCTGAATTTTAAAACTTAACTCCCTTGTTTATGAAAATTAAACTTTAGTTCTAGGGTTGTAAGTATTTTTCCAATGTCAATTGCAAATGGTCGTGGGAACGAACAATTCGACTGAAATCGGCCAAAAAAATAGAGAGCTTTACTTATGGGCCAACTTTATTTGTGAAAGAATAATGCTATTTAGCATGTTAAGCACCTGTTTAAGTGAAAACTGCATTGCATTAAATAATAAATTCATTCAAATACAGTGTCACATTATCCATTTAATTAAACATATCAAGTGCGTGCACCTAGAATGATAGATGTGAAATGGGTGGTGAGAAAGAGAGTGAAAAACAAGGATTTGTGATTAAAAATTACGGTTATGCTACATGTATATCATAACTTATAGATTTATTTATCAATAGATCATGTAGTGAGATTTGATTGGTCAAAATCTCATTAAATAAAAAATAAAAAAATCCTCCACTTTCTTTTTAATACATCATCAATCTCTAAAAGATAATATAATGGTGATGTAAGTTTCTTCCCTTATCGATTGGTGTACAGAAAGAGAGAAAAAATAGTTTGACAGAGAGAAAAAAGAAAAAGAAAAAATGAGAGAAGAAAATCAGTTAAATTTTAATATAATCTCATATGGTACATCAAATTGTACATTAACATTACTTAATCCTTGTTTGAGACCCATTTTTCTATAGTAATTTGACCACACTTTAATCACACATTTTTTAATAAAATAATATTACATGCAAATTTAAAACTTCTCTTAAAAATTTTTAACCACATATTTTTCTTTTTTCATCAATACATTATTTAAAAATAAAAATCAATACATTATTTAAAAATATATTTTTTTTTGACAAGAATGTGGCTCAAATAAGAGCTTATTACACTTTTTTGTTAGTTCCCGGGCTAGAGGCATCAACTTGGACCAATACTTAATTTAGGTGGATTAACTGCCATCATCAACCCGACCCGTATTCGCCTCAACTGATTTAATTTATTATTTAATTTAATCAGTTTTTTTTCCCCACAAATACAGCCCCAAACCCCACACACTTGAGTTCTTGAATTTCATTCTGCCAAGGTATGTAATACGTATATATATTTGCTTAGATGCATGTATTTTTGTTCTGTTAATTTTCAGATATTAGATCTTGAAGTTTCTTGATATATTATAGGTGTGAAAAGATTGTATTTGTAGAATTGGATGTAGAAATGTCTTCAGCTAAAGACCCTTTTTACATTGTCAAAGAGGAAATTCAAGATTCTGTAAGTATTTTCCATTTGAATCCTGGATCTATTCATTCTATTAATCTATTTTTTTCAATACCTCGATGAGTTTGTAATCCGGTTATGATGTATTTATCACTGGAATTTGTGATTCTGTTTTGATATTTGAAGAGGGTTTGGTTTTAAACTTACGATCTCATCTTCCCGAGTTGCCAAAGAATTTGAAATCAACCATGAACACCTGTGAATTTTGATGATTTTAGTTGTTCTGTGTTTTGTGGGAATTGGATTTGAGGTGGTAAAAAATAAAAGACTCTGTTCGGTATCAGGAGTGATATCAGAGCTTATCGGTTTGTATTTACACTATAGGTGTAGTTACTAGTTATAGTGCATCTTGAGGTTAATACTGAAATGATACGGACTTTGCGTCCAAACTGTTAGAATATACCTACTATCCGCTTTGGGGTGAACAGAACCCACTTACCCTCTCACGACTTCCTGTCGCGTTCCCCAGAATTCGAACTCATAACCTCTCCCTTAAGAGTAAGTTAAGGGGAATCCTGACGGGCAGAGCCACTTACCCGCTCACGGTTTTCTGTCGTGTTCCCGAGGATTCGAACTCATAATCTCTCCCTTAAGAGTAACTTGAGGAGAATCCTGATCTTAAGTGAGAGATTATATGTTCAAATCCTGGAAAACGCGATAGAAATCCGTGAGGGGCCAAGTGGGTGCAAGACCTACCCAAAGTGGACAGTACCTAATGGCTTGGGCGTAAGGTCCGGATCATTACAAATATTATATCAAGAATGAAGTAATAAAAGGACTAAAATGACTAAAATGATAACATTATCTGAAAACCAAAATGACAGCATTTTAAATGTATATGAATTATGGATAAAGTAAGAATTTTTACAGTACACTAAATGGAAGAAGAAAATTGGGTGAGTTTTGAATCTGTAGAGTATATAGTACATTCCTTGATTTCCAGAATATTTGAACCTTTTTAACTATAGAGTTCAAGATAAATTCTCTCTTAAAGCAATGCCAGTTTTTCTTAATAAACTGCAAAGGACAAAAATTTACCTCTTGTATTGGTCCTTATGCTACACAATTTGAGAAATATTGACAATAACTACGAATTTTTTTTTTTTTTTTTTTCCCCCTGTGGGGCTTGGTTTAGTTGAAAGTTATTTTTTTTCATCATGCAGCTTTGATTCTTCCAACCTGAGCTTTATCTAGCTCAAAATGTGTATAATACAACTAAAAAGAGAAAGCCGAAAGAAATTAACTGATCTCTTAGGCTCATGTACAGTGTATTCATCTGCCAATTCTTATTGTCTTGCTATCAAACACATCCTAAGGAGATTCTAGGATATTTCTCTACCAGCTTGGTACCCTGGAACTTTTTTTCTAGCTGCTAAATAGTTGCTACGTCATTTGAATTTGTCGAAAAATTTATCTAAGCATCCATTACCTACTTGATTAGATTGACAAGTTGCTCTCAACATTTCACCAATGGGAACAAATGCCTTCTGACAGTGGGAATCAACTACAAATCACTAAGGAGCTTCTTGCTAGTTGTGAAAGCATAGAGTGGCAGGTATGAGTTCACATTTGAACCTGTAAGATGTACCTAATTTTTCTTCTGGTCACTTTAAGATCATGTACCTTGAAAACTGTTGACACACTGTATGCTGATAACTTCAGTTTCAATGTTCATTTGATACATTTTTGCATGTGATTGTGATGTGACTTCTGCACTTCCTTTGCAACTTCAACCAATTGTCCAGGAATCCTAAATGTTATTATTTTAATTAGTATCCTTATTGGGGTCATCTCCCTTACATCTGCTTCACATCAACAAGAAGAATGCTAGAATGCCACCCCTTTCAACAATAATAGTAGCTAGTATTTTCTAGCGTCTTTATATGCATTACATGTCGGAGAAGAATAAACTTGATTTTCATAAATGTGCCTACTTCTTTACAAGTTCCTGAAAAACAATAGAACAACATTGTACCAATACTGAAGTAATTTTACTGATAGGAAGGTGGATGAATTGGACAAGACAATTTCTGTTGCAGCAAGAGATCCTTCGTTTTATGGTATTACCCAGGTGGAGCTTGATAAACGAAGAAGATGGACCGGCAATGCTCGTACGCAGGTATATGTACTATAACTGCTTGTTGATTTTGCTCGATTCCTCCAAATGATGTTGCCTATGAATTTATATGTTGCTTGAGTCTCATAATTTTAACTTTCAAAAGTAACCAGAGCATGGATAGCAGTTTTTGTTCCTTGGTTCCCCAAGTTCCAGATCACCTAAAGCATTATTTTTATCTATAGGTGGGAAATGTGAAGAAATCAGTAATAACTGGGAAGGGGTCGAATGGCACAAGCACTTCTGGTATTAATGGAATGCGGCGTGAGCTGATGAGACTTCCAAATTCTCATCAATCTGACATATCCAACCAGTATGCACAAGATAATGATGATTTTATATCATCAGAATCGGACCGACAACTACTTCTCATGAGGTTAGTTTGAATGCCTATTCTGCCTTATTTTTTATCCTGACCCTTTGTTTTATTTAGCAAGTTCGGAAACTGTTGTTAGGCTATCTTAATTCTGTTATTGTACTCAATCAGACAATGCAAAGGTCTACCTTGCATTTTATGTAATTCATTGTTATAAATCTTAGTGTTAGTGATTTATCATTGCTTACCTGTATATCAATAACTTGTCTAGAACCTTTAAGACCCAGAGGGAGGAAAACTAATATTTCAAAGGGGTTTATGCTAGAAATGTGAGTGATGCAATCACAGTAGAACAAGTTAGAAGAGAGATGGGTAGACCAAAACTAACATGGCATGATGTGGCTGTTAAGAATCTAGTTGCTTTCAGTCTTGCTGAAAATGTTGTCATGAAGCAAGTGGGGCACCGAATAAATAATTTATGTAGCCAACTGCAAATATATTGGGAATAAGGCTTAGTTGCCTTTTTGGATCATTTTGGAGGATTCTGCTGACAGCAGCTGGGTGAAATAATTTGGCCTATCATCTTGCTTAGATCTCATGATGAGCAGCACTTCTACCTTGTAATGAACACTGTTTTAAATTTCTTTCTACCTTTTCAAGTTATCGCATATTATATCCCAATCATATATTTGTACGAGCTGTTTTAGTTTGAGAAAGACTTTCTAACGGTAAAGAGAAATATTTTCAGAAATAGAGGTACAATATGGGTTAGTCAAATTATCAGATGTACTTAATCAACTGGATCTTATTTAGATCAGTGCTGCTCACATTGCTTTTATCTATTTCATTAAGTTGAAATCCGCAATCTTCCAGTGTTTCATTTTTCTCATTCTGACAAGAATTATGTCATGCAGGCAACAGGATGACGAGCTGGATGAGCTCAGTGCCAGCGTAGAAAGAATTGGAGGAGTTGGCCTTACAATACATGAAGAACTCCTTGCACAGGTAATTGTTGTCTAATCCTAATTGATCGATAGAAATGCATCACTTCTGTTTGTTATATATCTGGTAAAATTTCACCAGGACTTAAAATTGCAGTACTAGTGAACCTCCTAAACTTTCTTTAAGATTTTTTACTGTGAATTTTTTTGCTAAATCTGAGTTTGATGATATATATATAGGAGAAAATTATAGATGAACTGGGTACAGAGATGGACAGTACATCAAATCGTCTCGAATTTGTTCAGGTGATTATCTTCCTTTATTTGCGATCCATTTTTTAAAATTCTGCGTTTAAGTTGCTTTTAAGGTGATGGTTTAGGATTCTTGGTTTTTCCCTACTCCCTAACATTCTAAATTGCATATTTCTGCAGAAAAAGGTTGCCATGGTAATGAAGAAGGCTGGGGCAAAGGGTCAAATTATGATGATTTTGTTCTTATTAGTCTTGTTTATTGTTCTTTTCGTGCTCGTCTTCTTCACATAGGTCAAGAGGGCAGGAATCAAGGAATTGAGCTGTGTTCGAGGGACACACTCGATTCATGGGAAATGAATAAAGCGTTGCTTATGCACTTGCTCTTGTAAGATTGTTTTATACTGCACACAAACTATTGACTTCATCTATCTTCAAGGGTCCTTGATTTATATGTATTCGAACTTCATTTATAGTTCTTGATTAGTGATGCAACGAAAATGGCAGAAACGATGGAAAATCAAGAATTTGTTGATTCGCAATCGAAACCCAAATAACTGATTTAGATAGGCAAAATTATTGATTGCACTAAGTATCGATTTTGATCAAGAAATTGGATAAAATTCCTAATTTTATTATAACCCAATAGTAACCAAAATCTAATAAACCGAACAATCTGAGCCCTTAAGAGCATTTTAGATACATTATACGTATTGTAGTTCGTGTGGCAAGCAAGTTGAAAGATTAGTAATTTACGTGGTATAAATGTCTAATGAATGAAAATCTAAGTTTAACTTTCTTTTCTTTTTACATTTCAAAATTTAATCTTTAATATAGATTTATTTAGAGAGATAAAAAATAATAAATGGGAAAATATATAACATGTAGGGGAGGGAGGGAGAGAGAGAGAGAGAGAGAGAGAGAGTAAAACTTTGTTGTCTGTAAATACAATTTGACATATGCCACATGATTTTTTGTTATTGGATACTGTCCAAAAAAATGTAGTATTGGCAGCCAATGCAATGCTATAAGCACTGCATCGAGCACTTATACAGGGTATTTTCCTTGTTCAAATAGTTTAATCCACAATTTAAACGTTGCTCAGTTGCTAACACGAGAAAGAAAAACAATAGATATAGATTTTGCTCACTCACTTTGTTTGAAAGAACATCTAACATATTTTTTCACATTCAATGTTAGCGTGGGATACATTCTAAAAGCATGACCAAGCAAGCACTTAGTAAGAAACGAAATTGAAGTTTTAGATAATTACATCTCTAGTCCCTAAACTTCTAGCAATTAATTAATAGGGCGACTTACAGTTGAGAGTTTTTAACAAAAAAGTGACATACAATAAAACAAAATAAATTAACATCTAAAAGAAATTCTAATTAACATGATTAGCTTAACTTTTAAGCATCTTGTAATTAATACAATTATTAAAAACTTAATTTAATTTAAATGTATTAATCTAATCCATTCCTTCTTTAGACTAGTTTGTCTAAAGTTTCCTCATTTCCCGATCCCATTTACTTATTCGTATTTTTTAGTATTATTTTCAAATTAAAAATAATAATAATAAAATAAAATAAAAAATAAGAGTCGAACGGGTTTGGAGGGACCATATTTTCCATCTCCATCCCCGTTCGTACCCCGATTCCCCAATAGGACACACCCCCGTGCCTGAGTTTACATTTTAGGTTTTACTACTGGTTTTGAATTTATTTATTTTTAAGAGTTTTTCTTTTCTTTTTTCTTATGTTTTAAAGTATAATGAATGTCTATTGGCACTTACAATAAAAAAATAATAATAATTATTATTATTATTATTATTGACTTTTTTACAAGACAAATAACGATTTAGTTAGATAAGAAAAGTACCTCACTAGGATAGTTTTGAAGGTTGGGGACCTGAACATCATACTTACTAAAGGACAAGGACTCCAGCTGGAATTTACCCATCCCCTCAATTCTTGGCTAAATCAATCGTCCGATTTGTGGAGAGGCTGTACACAAATAATTAATTACTTTGAATGTGTTAAACCCTGCTTATCTACCATTATTGCAATACTTTTTTTTTCAAACTCATTTCCAACCACCCAATATAAACCCAAATTTTTTTCCATTTTCTAAATACATTCTTCAAAAATTCACTATTCCAAAACTCATTTTCGATCTTTAATGATAGACGTTGCAGGGGCTAAACCTTCGTACTCAGCAAATTATGGGATCTCATCATGCACAAGACAACAATATTTCGTTGAATGCTAAAAACCGGCGATACTGCCCAAAAGGATTGTAACATACAATACTTGAGAGCTGCAGCCAATCTGTTTCAGTTTTACTAATAAAACTACTGTAAAACAAAGGGCGAAAAAAATCTGGTATAACAAATCCAAGTTTTGAAAGCAGCTACTATGCTGGCTTCGACCTAGACGACAGACCCTCTTGCATTCGAACCATTTCTTCCATTTATCCCTCCAGGACTCTGGTTTATACTGTCATCTGGAACATACAGATCAGATTACTTCTTTTCCATCTTATTAAACCTGCAAGTTTTGGACAGGAGAAATTAACATCATGAATGATGATATGGGATGATATTCTCAAAACCCAAACAACATTTTGAAAAGACTAAACTAAACCGTTCACCTTTGCTTCTCGATCTGGAATACTCTCTACGGGAGTTTGGGTTAAACAAGAATCCTTGACCTTCATGTAGTTGTACATAACAACACCACATACAGCTGCAGAAAAGTTGACACCGTTAATATGCCTTCAAGCTACTCAAAAATTTCAAATTTAACGTTCAAGAAGGGTACCAATAGCATATCCAATGAGATTTAGCTGGGCGATTGTCGACTCTGGGAAAATAATGGTCGAGAGGGTAATGAGCATCCAGTCTTTGAGGACACCAGCAACTCGAATGGTCACTGCACCAGTTCTACCAATTACTAAAAAAATTGAGAAATTTAAAGCCAAGGCGCAAAGTGCATTTGAGAAAAATATCCAGAAATTAAATTGGATCTGAGCAACTTCCATTCCAGGCTTCTCCAAAAGATACCATGGAACAAAGAGAAACACAAAGCTGCACATAAAAAGCAACAGGGTAAGAATTAGCATCATGAATAAATATAGATGAAAGATAAATACATTTCCAACATAATAGGACAGTTAAGAAAGAAAAAACAGAAGGGTTTTTATCTCATGTAGAATCTGTAGATCATTTCTACAAGTACTTAGCTTGACATAATTATACAGAACATATCTAGCAAAAACAAGAAATAAGCAGCGACCGCATCTAAGTTATAGGTTTTATCCAGAAGTGGCATAAATGAAAATGTACATGCACCGCACAACTGACATTGTTAGGCCAAGCAATTGAGTTGAAAACAGAACTATGAAACTAGATACTTGAGACACATATAAATCATTTTTCAACATCTCTTCGACTCTTGGCTTCTCATATCTTAATATTTCCTCTGAAGATAGATCGTTCGTGCATACATTATGAACCAGCTCGACAAATCAGGGGCCATATTGAAGTGCAACTATTACCACATAGAATTTTTTGCCTGTTATGTCTCTTCTAAATTGAAGTTAAGAGTGAAAATATTTATACTTTCCCAGTCTTATTTTACTATTACACCACTGATTGTGTTTTCAAACCATAGAAGAAGAAGAACACCTGCAAGGAGCAATGTAATATAAGCTCGTGATAGGATTGAGGGTTAAGCCCTTCTTCTGGAGTAGAACTTGGGTTAAGACCAACCTAAGAGCTTCAGCAAACATTCCTGTAACTTGATAAACAGTACCCACTATGTTAAAGTGGATTTCCCCGTATGAAGATACGACTACACCAACACTGACCACAAGCATGTTCAAGAATAGATCACATCTTAATTTGTCAGTGCCACAAATAACAGCCATGAGAAATGTGGCCACTGGCACTTTCAAGGGTGTAGAGAACAGATCCGATTAGCAAATTTCTTGATATCATCAATTTAAAGCTATAAACAGAAAACATATAAGCATACTTAGGGCTTTGAGCATCTGGATGAAGGCCACAGAGATGAACAAATAAGCAGTATTGCCAAACCTGTACAAGCACACAATATGATTAGTGAACGAGAGAAAATGTGCATCATAAGAAAGTTATTTCACGATAGCCATCCTCCAAATATGCACTATATGAGTACAGGAACCGAATGAGGTGAGTAACATTTAGAATATAATTCATCTAATGATAACATAGTTGTACCCTAGAAATGTTCACTGATCTACCGGCTCATTTGTCTATTCAAATAGATCACAGAAAGATACTTTGTAGTTTTACTGGACAACAATCAAGGAAAACCCCACAAGAGGAGTGATTGCTTTACAAGGCAAAGACTTGCTGAATATATGTCGGTGGGGGTTTGAGGGGTGGGCAAGAAACGAGAGCATTTCAGTCTATTCTGGAACTGGACAGCATTTTCATTCCTGGGGTCTCAAAGCATTGACTATCAGGCTAACCATCAACACAAGTATCCACTTTAAATGCTGTTTTTCTCTAATTAATAAACACAAGAAAATCACTATTAATAATTTAAGTATCTGTTGAACAGTTTGCAATATTAAGGCATGAATGGATGCCCAAGGTCATTAAGGAAAAGGTATGTGATGGTCATTTTGTGAGGGAATTTAGACCATGCTAACAGATACACAGATAAAGAAATATGTTGCAACAACTCAAATTTACCGATTGAAAGCCTCTCTGTCATCGAAGATTCACTATCAATAAACAGTATTGTGCTTACCAAAGACTTGAGGCAAAGAAGGCACTGATAGGAATCACACATGTAGCATATCTGAAAATACCATGGAACATTGTCATAGAAGGAAATTCTACATTAAATAGATAATAACGTGGGAATACATCTCTCACATTTCAAATGTCATTTTGACGGGTGATACAACCTGCACAATTTTAAGTCATTACTACATCAGCAAAGGGATTATGAAATAAAAATACATGGATAGAAAATTAAAACATCACACAGGTAGGGAAAGGCCGACCCAGACATTTATGGTTAAATAGCAAAAAGGTGCAACACTTGTTTTTTGTTTTTCCCAAAGACAATTTCACTAGGGTAAAAGACCGTGCAAACTTGCAAAGTTGTTCAACTCAATTAAAGCTTCATAAATACCAAATCTACAGCATAAAAGTGACTTTTGTGAAGAACTTGACAAGTAATATATAACCTCGATCTCCAAAAGGATAAAGCCTAATGATGAAATTGTAATAACTCAAGTGACACGCACCTTTTGGTACATGTTCATGTAATGTAGTCTGCACTAATAACATAAACATCTATTAGGAAGAAGTGGTCCAACAATAAAACCTGTTATATTAAACAGCTAAGAAACATAATGAAGTTCTAAAGATCTCACATGAATCAAAACGACAATTCTATGGCTCCTAAGCAAAAAGTACTAGAACAAGCTCTCCAATAGAACTGCAAGACAAGGTGGAACTCTTGTAACTGGAGTCTACATATTTACTTGACCAATGCAATTCCCAACAATCAAGTTATCCATTGAGAGCCAGGTACAAGTCCTCAAACATTGGAACTTTTTCAAAACAAATGCATAAACGAGCAAAGCTAAGTTCGTAAAACTTTCATCCCTCATTCTGCCAAGTGCATGACAACAAGTATCAACTTGGAAGCTATTAAAAGAAGGTGAAGAAAGGAACAAATTCTTTCATATATGTCACCGTCAGTCAATCCACAAGATTTCCATATCTCTGCATTTTCTCTGGAATTTGTCTTAGCTTACACCATCCTAGTTAATAATGCAAGATCAGTGGGGGAAGACCAGCACCAGCTTAACAGCCTCAATAATCAACTTGTATCGTCACATTAAGAGACAATATATACCAACAAATATCAGCACACTAGCAAAGAAAGTGGAATGCAGAAAAAAGTAATTTCAAAAATAACCCATGCCTTAAAGACGCGGACCAGTAAAAATGCCACCAAGCCAGAAATGCCCATACGAATCATGGTAAGTGTTATTGGCAATGGGAAATTGAAATATTTTGGTGAGAGAACCCACTGTAAAAAAGCAACAAACAAAAACAAGAAACATAAGTCTGGCAATTGTTACAGTAGAGATGCACATAAAATGAATAGCATTGGGAAACTGAAATAAACGTACAGATACACTACTACGAAGGACAAATTTGTGGGAATACCACTACAACTTAGTTTTTTTTCCTTTTACCAAATGATGACATTGACAATGTTAAGATATTTTAGTGCTGAATATTGGTTGGCAGTGAGCATATTAAAGGTAGCATATTAAAAAATACGGTCAATAACCTCAATAAAAGATTTAAAAACTTTTATAAAAAATTGGCAGTTTGAACCTACAGGTTCATATTAAAGGTAGTAAATTAAACAATACAATGCAATAACCTCAATAAGAGACCAAAAAACTTTTATAGAAAAAGAACAAGTCTATTTTGCAAGGATGGAATCATAATATAAATTTGTGTTGCTATGCTTTAGTACGGTGGTTTCCTCTAGATCATCAATATTCTCTCTTTTGAATTTTTTTTTCCTTTTAAAGCAGTAAAACTTCACTAGGTATTTCCTTCGTTACTATATTTTACGACTAGGAAGCGCCGACAAGGACACGAAATGGACACGCTAATGCACACTTTTTCAAAAAAAGTACAATACGAAATGTCCTCAATGCCTTGATCAAAATAATAATTTTTTGAAATTGTATTTTTACTTTTTCTATTGAAAATTGAATTTATTTTGTTAATTCCAGCATGTCTATATATCCCTGCATCTGCAATGTATCTCTAGTGTGTCGACAAAGTGTCCAATTGTACCAAATCAAAAAATAATTGGGACACACCACCTACCATTTCCAACATCTGTACAAGACTGACTCGCCGCTAGGAGAGTGTCAATGCATCCTAGTTTTACAATGTTTACTTCTATATAGATTTCACAAAAATAGAAGATTCCTCAAACTAGATGAGAGTCATCACCTTGTCAATTTATTGATAGATTCGTCACCATCGTCGAGGTCAAGTAAACAATCTCTTTTTCTTTCTCTTTTCTTCATCCCTTTCTAATTCCTCCATCCCATCCAAAAAAATATCCATTATTAACTTCATGTATGTAAAGGTTCCATGGCTCTTTTTTTTTAATAAGAAAATTGAACTAATTAGGTTAACAATATTAGATAAATGTCAACAATAATGTCACTATTAAGCACTAAAAAGGGAACAAATTTTGACTTTACGTATGACCTAAATTTTCACGATCGATTTTTTTGACAGGTGTCTGAAAAAGGAATGGTTTCATCTTGGTATATAACGCTAAGATATCTCCTAATTTAGTGAGTGCATAAAGACAAATGATCAGCACAACCATATCTAATTCTAGCAGCAATTGTCTCAATGAACAATCAATAAATGGTAGATAGAGACCATTCAAACAAAAATAAATAAGCAAAAATTTACAAAAAACAAAGGTAGAGAGAGAGAGAGAGAGAGGATTTCATGTGTAGAATAATACGACAATACATATCTTGTTATACAAAATAACTCCAGAGAACAATAAGATATAAACCAATAGATACAGGTAGGTCAATAATAGTTGTTTGCTAATCATTGTGTCTGTTTAGGGTCCCTAAGTCCAACTTGCAATATCCAGCTTCCTACTCTTCGTCAAGACTGAAATAATTGTATGATTAGAAAATATTTTGATGGAAATCCTATATCCACTCAAAAATCAATAAAGTTAAAATATCTCTTTTCTCGTAGAATCAGTTTTTGAACAATGAAATCCATAACATAAAGGTGCGTGAGATGAAAATCTTTATTCAAACCATTACTATTCATACCCTTGATGAATTACAAATATGCCACTTCCTTAGCAGAATCACTGCAACTGCAACACGAACAGACATCAGTGGAACCTGGAAAAGGGATGACAGAATGAGCATGATATACAAAAGGCAACTCTCAGGTTCACCTATAGGTATCCATTTTTAACCGAAAAAACAACCATTGGGTTATGTATTTTCATGATGACAGACAGTTCGCAAACAAACATGATCTCATAACAGTACTCAACAATCAATTCAGACAGCAAACAGAAAAGGTCATGGCGTATAGAGAATAAAAACTCTATATTTGTAATACTAATAAAAAAAAATTACGGCTTATTTAATTGGGAAAGAAAAAAGGATATAATGGGAATACAGGATAAAATATTTGAAGGTGACACCCTGATACAGATGTTATATTCTGGAGGCATATTGAGACACATTCATATTTTTCCGTTCATTTTCTTTTGCTAGAACCCCTTGGTGAGATTATTTACAAAATTCGAGAACATTTTTCCATTCCAACCTCTCCGGCAGGTTTATTTACACAATTAGTCCATTCTTCAAGCAATTACGATCAGACATTTTACCATCGAATTTGCAATCATAATCATTGGCACAGTATCTTACGAAATGAAAATGACCTGCAGGAGATAAATATTTTAGGAAAAAACTGATTGTACATCATGCTACACAGCATGGTGCACAACCCCTTTCACAAGAGGGGGGGTCCACAATGAATAAAAAATTCGCGAGCCCCCATCTTATGAGGGGGGCTGTGTGGCATGATGTACATGTAGCCTCTACAAAGTTTATGTAGAATATGAGAAGAAGGGAAAAATATGTGATGAGAAGAATTGTGCCTCTGTATATTCACTTGAGGAAGAAAAAGAGAATTACAAGGTATATATACTAACCCTAACTTGTCAACAAAGCTACAGCAATACTACCTAAAATAGGAGACCTATACTTATGGTAATATAATATAAATTACATAAGGAAATAAAATAAGGAAACAATATTCTCGTTAATAGTCTCTCTCAATGTTTTAAAAGTGCGGTTGGTACTACTGTTTCCTATATTTATCACATTATTAAAGTGCATAAATTAAAGTTTTTAGTGGATTTGTTTTGTACCTTTTATTTCACCCTTTTCCTTAGGCAATTACTTCATAAATCATATTTTCATTTTCCGAGTCATAATCTACTACCACTCTCCAAGCTTCTTAAACCTCACATTTGGATTGGAACTTCAGCAGATGGTTGTTGATTACATTGTTAACAAGCATTTCACAAAGAAATAACAACTTATGCCCACTTAGATACATAAACGAATGCATGCACACAGGGACGGACTTACCTTGGGTCAAGTGGGGTCAAATGACCCCACATTTTTTTTTTTTTTTGTTTTTCTATCCTTTTTTTTTTTTTTTTTAATTTTGTAATTTCTTAGTGAAAGGCCCAATTCCATCCAATCCATTACCATTAGTCCAAGAAGAGAAAAAACATTACGGGCAATGCATTACCATTTTCTCCTAAGTCCCAACCTACCGGTTTGCCCTAAACCTCTAAGTCGCCGCCCGTTTTTGTATATCTTCCCTTCTCTCCGGACTCCGGTGGCGTCGTGGCGGTGTGAACATCACTCCATCGACCATCAGAAAGCTTTAATTCTCTGGTATGTAGGTTTCAGGGGTTGGGCATTTGTTTTTATGATGAATAACTGCGTGTTTCTCGTGTCGGCGATTTTGGGGTTTTTTTATTTTCCTCTTTCGTTTGTAGGTTTTGCATTTATGTAGATTTCTTGCAATTCTATTTCTACTTGAGTTGATGGCTGTTTTGGCAAATTATACCTATTACTTGTTAGAATTTTTATACCTTCCATTATGTTAAGAATATTTTCTCTCTTTATCTTTTCAATTCATTTTTAATACGTCCATTTAATTTGGAGGTAAGGGATTGCAAAATATATAATTTCAGGGAATGGTGCTTTTTTATTCTCTGTTTCTAAATTGTTGGGATACTTTTGATTACAGGTTTAATAAATTTACATGCCTGTTTAATTAAATAAAAAAATTGCTGCTATATGAATAGGAAAGCAAGGGATGTGAGAGTATTAATATTGGGATAAATGGTCTGTTCAATCTAGGGTTTATAGCATTTGATATGTGATTTGAGGTTGAATTGTAAATTGATCTTTTTGGTGATCTAAATGAAGAGGATGAATTCCGTATTCAAGATAGAATTTTTGGGTTTGGGATGCTTTATTGATCTAGTAGCTCACACTCGGTAACTAACAATAATTCTAACTGCCTTTCAGAACAACAGATAATATCTGGTGATGAAACTTGGGAAATTGGTATAATGTGCATTGCATTCGCCACCTTTTTTTTTACAGGTTGTTGGGGTTAAGTTATTAGTTTAGTTTAATTAGGCATTTATATCTCTATGATTCTATTTTTAAGATTAATTTGCTCAAATTTTAGTGACTAAGAGAGGCTAAATTACAGGTGGGACTGTCTCTGAATCAGAATGGCCTCCTGAAAGCTGCATTAGGTTCTGGTTTTCTGCCACTCAACACTCTATGACATTTTGTTTAGACAACATTCTCCATTTCAAGTAAGTAATGGCTTTCTATAACTTGATGATCTAGAATTGTTTATAAAATTAATTGTTGTCTATTATGAGGTATGAATTTCATGTTGTCTTAATCTTTTGATGAAAAATGAGATATTTATGTTATGTATTTACTTTGATTTTGTAACAGTCATGGAGAATTATTTTAAGCGAAAATCCATATATTCGAGTCAATCGAGTGGAGAGAAAGATATAGTTGAACCGAGTGCACAAGATAAAATAGATGACCGAGAAGAATCAAATATTGGGGGTAAAAGAGATGCTCAAGAGAAAATTGATTTAACCCAACTTCCTTCGAATCCTGGATTAAGAACTCCAATTGGGAATTATAATATTAATGTCCGGGATGAAATTCGAAGAATATATGTACAAAGAGGTCCATGTCAGCCTCGAAATCACATGTACCCACAGAAAGAATTTGGGGATTCTTCTTTAAGGCGATTTAAACCTTCTTGGTTTAATGATTTTCCTAGTTGGTTGGAATACAGTATAGCAAAAGATGCTCTCTTTTGCTTTTATTGTTATCTTTTCAAATCAAATACTAAGGGACACGGTGGTGGTGATTCTTTTGTTGAGAGAGGGTTCTCAAATTGGAAAAAGAAAGAAAGGATTCAAACTCATGTTGGGAAAATTGGTAGTGCACACAATGAATCGCATATTACATATGAGGCTTTTGTGAATCAGAAACAAAATATCGATTGTGTTCTCTTTAAAAAGTCGAAAAGTACAAAAGATGAGTACCGGATTCGTCTGAATGCGTCAATTGATTGTGTTCGATTCCTTCTACGGCAAGGGCTTTCATTTCATGGAAATGACGAATCTGAAGATTCAAAAAATCAGGGCAATTTTCTTGAACTATTGAAGTGGTTATGTGATCAGAATAATGAGATTAATGCTATTTCTTTGAAGAATGCTCCCGAAAATCTTCAGTTAACATCACCTTGTATTCAAATGGATATTGTGAGTGCTATTGCATTCGAAACACTTGATGTTATTATGAAAGATATTGGTGATAGGTTGTTTTCTATCCTTATTGATGAATCTCGTGATATTTCAATGAAGGAGCAAATGTCAATAGTTTTACGTTATGTGAATAAGAAAGGACAAGTAATGGAACGTTTTATCGGTGTTGAACATGTTTCTAGTACTACAGCTCTCTCACTTAAGGATGCTATTGATCACTTATTTTCTAGATTTAAGTTAAGTATATCTAGTTTAAAAGGTCAAGGCTATGACGGGGCGAGTAATATGCGAGGTGAGTATAATGGTCTTAAAGCACTTATTTTGAAAGAGAATCCGAGTGCTTTCTATATTCATTGTTTTGCTCATCAGTTGCAACTAGCACTTGTAGCTGTGACAAACAAGCATGCAGATATTGAAACATTCTTTACTTCGATGAATAAAGTGGTTAATGTTGTTGGAGGATCGGCTAAGCGGTGCGATCTTCTTCGAGAGAAGAAAAGGCTTGAAGTTGTTGAATCATTGAATCTTGGTGAAATCTCAAGTGGAACAGGCCTTAATCAAGAAACTACTCTTAAGCGACCTGGTGATACTCGTTGGGGCTCTCACTATAGTTCTTTACTTAGCTTGATTGTCATGTTTTCTGCTACCGTTGATGTCGTTGAGATAATTGCCACTGATGATACTAGTTGTGGAAAGAGAGGTGAAGCGCGTCATTTATTGAGGAATATGTTGTCATTTGATTTTATATTCAGTCTGCATCTCATGAAAAAGGTATTGGGTATTTCGGATGAATTGTCAAAATCATTACAAAGAAGAGATCAAGACATTGTTAATGCTATGAAATTAGTGAAAATATGTAAAGAACGACTCCAAACAACGAGGGACAATGAATGGGACTCATTTTTAAGAACAGTTTCTTGTTTTTGTGAAAGGTACAATATTGATGTTCCCAACATGGATGATCTGTTTATACCCCTGGGTCGCTCACGACGTAACATTAATGGAATGACAAATCTGCATCATTTTCGTGTGGATTTCTTTTATGCTATCATCGATCTGCAAATTCAAGAGTTGAACGATCGTTTCTCTGAGGCAAACAGCGACTTACTCCTTCGTGTTGCATGCTTATGTCCAGATAATTCATTTTTTACTTTTGACAAGGACAAGTTAATTCAATTGTGTGAGTATTATCCCAATGATTTTACACCAGTAGAGATCATGACGCTTGAAGAGAAAATTCAGACATATATTATTGATATGCGCACGCATGAAGATTTTGAAGGGTTACGAGGCCTTAATGATCTTGCAGAAAAGTTGGTTGTGATGAAAAAAAATGAGGTGTACCCATTAGTTTACAGGCTTATAACATTGGCGTTAATTCTCCCAGTTGCTACTGCTATGGTAGAGAGTATTTTCTGCAATGAAGATTGTCAAGAATCGATTGCGTAATCGGATGAGAGATATATGGCTAAGTAATAGTATGATTATATATATCGAGAGCGATGTATTCGACAATATTAATAATGATGTAATTATACGACATTTTCAGAGTATGAAAACACGTAGACTGCAGTTGTAGTAGTGTACTAACTTATCTTTATTAATGATATATTTTTTAAAAAAATTATATTTCAATTTTTGACCCCACATCATCAAATGTCTGGCTCCGTCCCTGCATGCACACACTGGCACCCGGCATTTTGTATGGGAATAGGGGAACAGATCCAAGACTCATTCCACCTAATGAAAGGTACGAAATCGTTTAAATTGGACCAGGAAATTGAACATAGTACTGAAACAAAACACGAAAGAAGAATGAAATGTAACAAAATGTGAAGAATAAGGTAGGGTGGAACCTGAATTTCAGCAAATGGGATGTAATCTCAACTGGGTCTCCTTACTAATCAACAATTGGGCGTATAAAATCCTGTCCGTCCGGCCGTCTTGGCAATGCAGGTGAGCACACAGTCTTGGCATGGTGATGGGAGTTAGATGGGGTAGTTTTGAAGATCTGAAGTGCATTAATGGGGAGGTTTTTAGGTAAAATTTGGTTGAACTTTTTGGAGGAAAAGTGTCTACGCAGAAATATCCTCAAATGAAAAGTGAAGAAAAAGTGACTGGTTGTGCAAGCAGATCAACCTCAGACATCAACCATTTTTTGGCAACCAGTTTCTTTTAAAAGCCTTTTTTGGGATTAAAACGAAAGAGAAAATGTTTTGGAAATAAAATTTCACTGTAGTCGAAAGTGTGTAGATGTGATACATTTTATGGATGACACGAAATTTAATATTTTTTGCAATCATTTGCAAATTCAAAATATTAAAAGACGGAAGAGTGTTGAATTCAAAAATTGACCAATCATATGCCGACACGTGGTGCAATATCAAATTTGATATCAAATATAATGTACAAGTAGTATGATTATTTAGAGAAAACGTAGTAATGTCTAGACAATGTTAATAATCTGTAGAAAAAAAAATAGTCATTTTAAAAGTAGTAGAAAAAAAGTAATCATTTTAAAACTTTTTAAAATGTACGTTACTATTTTTTTTTCTTTTTTATTTAGAGATCATCTTACGAGACAGCTCAAGTATGTCTTGAGAGCCGAGTCCCAACCCAGGCATAAGTCAACACTTGTATAATAGTCAGTTCAAAACCGATAAATCGTGCATAAACATTTTATTATCTAAAACTTTCATACGATATATTATTCTAAAGACCTATGCAAATTGACCCATTAGACGTCCAAGGTACAAGGCTTTACACTAAGCCCCCAACTCTTGAACTTGTATTTGCAAACAAATGGCCATACCACAACTAACAAGGATCGAGCCCAACCCAGGCTTAGATCAACACTTGTATAATAGCCAATTGGAAGCATATAAAATCGTTATAGACATTTTATTATCTAAAACTTTAACACGGTAGATTGTCCTAAAGACTTGTGCAAATCGACCCATTAGACGACCAAGGTACAAGACTTGCACTGAGCCCCAACTCTTCAACTTGTATATGTAAACAAATGGCCATACCACAACTAACAAGGGCTTTATAAGAATTCACAACTCCAGTCAACGAGATAAGGAAACGGAGACCATCTCCACGAGAAGCTTATCACTACACTACAAGGATACAACTAAAACAGACCAGCCATAGTTCAATCACAAAGAAGGCAATAATATAGTGAATAATTCAATATGGATAAAGTTTGCCTCCCGAGAATTCAGCAGTCAACACCTTGTTCCACGCACAAACATGCTCATATAGTTTCATATTAACATCGTATGGACGAAGCTTCGACAGTCCATTAATGCATCTTTACTTTTCTTCCTTTATATGACTGGATGAGGATCGAAAACACTGCATCGAAAATTTCTGCATATATATGGGCACCACTTTGCAACGGAAAGTGAACAAGCTTTAAGCCGCAGAAAGAAGACATAACATAGATCCCACAGAAGAACTACAGGTCTGTATACGCTAAGTTTAATATTAAACATAAAACTATTCCATCAAACAAACTCTTGATGGAATAATAATTAGCTTCTAAGAGGCAGTGTGATAAGCCCGGTCAAGTTTTGCAAGAGACACCATAGAAATCAGATCAAAATGACGAACCACATACGGTGGCAAATTTTTGGTCTCAGATGGCAACTCTGCATAAAAAGCCTGAGAGAAGCCTCTATCCCTCTTGATTGACATCAAGACTTTTGAGTTTGGATTCCAATTCATTTTCACTGCCTTCACCATCATCCCCAGACTCTCTGTCATCGTCATCTCCTCCTTCAGGATCATTCTCATCCAAGGGTCCAAGCTTTTCCGGAGATTCTTTGAAGATATCCTTCAACTCATCGATACCTTCATCAGAAATGATGTTCCCATTAACATTAAGCAACTTGAAGCCGGGCTTATGCACCAAAGTCTGAGCTAAAGATCTGGCTCCCGCCCTTCTTAATGAATTCATGCTCATATCAATTTCCTTGACTTGATCATGGCCTTCAAGAGCCTTGCTGATCTGAATGGCACCCTCATCCTTAAGTTCATTCTCAGACAGGTTCAACTTCCCAAGAGCCTTTTTTGCAGCAATGCAAGCGGCTAAACTAGGAGCAGCTTTGGCTGTAATATCATTTCCAGCCATCTCCAATACTCCAAGCAAAGGGGCTGCCTCCTTGAGAGAATTGGCTATTGTAATTGCTCCTTCATCTTCCAGATTAAGGTAGCTCAAATAAACCTCGATAAGATATTTGTGTTTGGAAAGAGCCTCGCTCAACTTGACGCCAACCTCTACGTCAAACATGTTGTCCCGCAGATCAAGTTTCTTCAGATTCTTACACCCCCCAAGTGCTTCAGACAGAGCAACTCCTCCTTCAGAGTCTACTCGTGTAGATGAGCACCGAAAATCCTCCAACAAGGGACAACGCCTCAGAATCTCAGAAATAGCAACAGCCCCTTCATCTCCAGTCATATTATTATGAAATTGAAGAACCCTAAGCTTCTCCGTGGAAGGAACCAACTCACAGACAGCTCGTGCAGCTTCCTCTGAAATCCCATCGTTCATTAGATATAGTTCCTCCAAGATAGTTTGAGACTGCAAGAGCTTCCCGAATGCCCTAACTCCCTTCTCACCCAAGGCATTGTCTGACAGGTTCAGACACGTCAAATGAGAACCTTCCAGAGCTACAGAGAATATATTCATGACATCAAGAGCTTCAGGCTCTGGTCTTCCTGCAACAAAATCTGACAGATCAACTTTCTTCAACTGGTTCTTAATGGATGCCAAGATAGGCCCAGCAACATGAGTAGCACCTGGACCGAAGCTTCTATTGCTAAAACATAGTTCAGTATAGGAATTTCCAGGTTCTTTTAATGGCGTCAGAAGTGCTTTTGCCTCATCTGCTTCTATAAATGCACGTTGACCTTTGGAAATATCGAAAAAGGTTTCATTGACAGCAGAAACAACCTGAGATTTTACAATCCCTTTCTCCTCCACACCGGGACCTTTTTTAAGAACTTCTAAAATGAGCTTACTGCACACCCTAGCATACAACTGCACGGCAGAACTGCCATCTCCATCAGGTTCTAGCTCATAGTGTTGATTTGCATCGGCAAAAGCTGATTCTTCAACTTGTTTGGCATATTCTGAAGCTTCGTTCTCACTTAGACTTCCATACTTTCGGGTGAAAATAGTTGGAGTAGAAAGATTTTTAGTCATCCGCTCCACTAGCATCTGTCGTGTGTTTTGGCTAGGGGGCCATAGTTTAATGGTAACATGCCGGCGTTGTGAATTTGGAGTTTCTACATCCATTGTAATCAAAGCTGAAACCAAGGAATGACAAATACTGTTAATCAATATGGCCAAATAGTTGCAAAGGTCATGCCGTTATAAAGCAAAAAGGATCCAACTGCTTCGTAGTCGATGGGTCAACAAAAATGATAATCACAAATCTCAATATTGATCATACAACACAATTCTCAAATAACAACAACAACAACAACAACAATAATAACAATATTAATTTCAGTCAAACAGGCCACCCACTTCAACATTTTTCTCTATCCAGCACATTGAATATTCTTGTGAATCATGTCAGTCCCGATCCCAGACCAGAACTCATGCTCAAATTGCATTACACTTGATTAATTATCAATAACGCACTGAGCACTCAATGAAAACACAATTGAAAAAATCATCAAGCACGTTAGCTGGCCAAATGAAGGAGCTGTAGTATTGATCAAGGCAAAATACAGAAAAGTTAATATATTTATTTGAGATAGCTCTCTTCCGTTTAGCCAACCATAGCTACAAAAGGCATCAAAAGGGTGTGCCAGATTCCTCTGGCATAGGCCTCTTCACTGCTTTAGTCAGCGAACGAGAGAATAATATTACATATGCCCATTTTATTTCCCATTAATCATCCATAAAAATAAAAAATATGACCATTATCAATCACATCCAACCACCATTTTTTACTTTTCATCTCTTGTGTGGGACCCATAACGACTATATTTTTAATTCTCATTCTACGACTAATGAGAATCAAACGGGGCCATAATAAGAATTCAGCATGGATTTGGTTAGCTCCCTATTTTAGAGAGGTCGTTCGCTCTATATATAGGCAACTTGGTAGTAAATTAGCTTCTCCCACTTCCAACATGTTAAGGTAGTGGGTTCATGATATAGAAAATGGTCCCCAGAACTAGAAGTGGGTTATTTTAGAGAAGACTGGGTGGTTAACCCTCAATACCAAAAATAGCAGAAAAATAACTATAGCGCAAAGAAGTTTCCATCAGAAAAATGAAAAGGAATACAAAAATGGACAAATCCCAGCTGTAAAAGCATGGTTCTCTCCAATGAGATGTAAAATTTAAAGGTTATGCAATTAATCTGAGATAGAAAGATGAAAACACTGAACGCATAAAGAATTTAGACTTGAAGGATGAATAAAAAAGTGTTTTGTGTCTTCAAGTATAAAAAAAAAATGTTTCAATTTTATCGATCCAAAGTTATCAATGAGTAGCCCACCTTAAACTTGCAATTTGTAACGTCACCTTCATTATGTTGTATCACAAGGATAAAACACAACAAAAGAGCATCAAACCTGAGAAATTTTAAATAAAAAAATATGCAATTACTAAATTATTGTTTTCATTTTACTAAATATCATGAAGGAATTTTAAAGTCCCTTGTGTATAGATGTGTTAGCTTCTCTAGAAAATATTCTTTCATCGCCCTGAACTCATCAAGTGCTACTGGCCTAGTCTGCCAAACAGACATGTCTGCACCAATATTCAAGGCAAAGTAAGGGCTAGAATTTGGCTCCCAAGCCTATTTAAAGGCTAACTAACATGAGGCTTCTACCCTAGAGAGGGAAAAAAAGCTCAAGACATGGAAGGGTATAACGCATGTATTTTAGAGTGGATTGGATAGATAGATAAATGCAAGTATGTCATGTTATTTTAGGAGAGGTTAATATTTTAATATGAGACTCAAATTGAGACTTGGATATCGAAACTCAAATCAAGGGAATAAAAAATAATTACCCAATCTATCCTCCGTGTCTAAGGAATTGGCTTACTCTTTGAATGGTGCAAATGTTCTTGGGATACTTTCCTGCACAAGGCTAGTTGTAGGCTTTGACCTTACCATTTGGAACATAGATGCATCTCACAACACGTAAAAAGCCATGCCCACTTATATATTTTACATGGAATAATGCATATATGTCTATTTAATGTTATGCCTCTGTTTGAAATTCTTTTTTTTTATCCTTAAATTCTACTTTTTAAAGTCAAACATTAATTTTAACAACACATGAAGTATGACTCACAAGTACTACCCACTTATTAACCACTCATTAATTGAAAGGTAGAATTTTAGCAACAAAAAATGAAACCCAAACAGAGGTCACGTGTATATATTTTAGACTTTTACAGTCTAGACAAATTGACACAGTTTCTAGTCATGTCTAGGAAATGAAATACTTGTTGAAGAAATATAGACATCATAACACTAACTGTACTCTATTTAATTCTTTTTGAACTCTTATCATTATACTCTATTTAATTCTCATCTAAATCTTATCATAAATTAATGTGTATATCTTTTAAAATCTAGACAAATTGATACTGTTTCTTGTCATATCTAGGAAATGAAATATTAGTTGAAAAAATTATAGACATCATAACACCATTTAACTCTATTTAATTATCTTCTAAATCATATCATTATAATTCCATTTTTTCATACAGAATGCAATTCATTATTTACTAGGATACCAGAAAGTGCGTTGTTGCCTATTGCCACATGTTAGTTAAGATGCTCTAAATCAAAAAAGTAGTTATAAAAGTTAAGAAAGATCTACAAATCTATAAAGCCTCACCACAGTTCATCATTCCCATGTAGCCCCCAAGCCCCTACCTGCCTCTCCTGCACCATTAACACAAAACCCCCACGCCCTCCTTCACAACATGGAGAGTACCACAACCTCGACCGGCACAACAACCCTTTTTCCCAAACTAATCTTGCAACGGTTGGAAGTAACCAGATACCAACCCTCCATAGCTGAAGCCAGAAATTACAGAAAACTAAGCTAACCCCCACCACCAAATAATCACTGCAAAAGCACAGGGAAATGGATGGAAGCGCAATTGATAACTAGCTAACCCTAATGTGGCTCAAGCATGTTATGTGGTTTGACACTGTACTGGATATGTGAATATGCTGTTGATTGGACACTCATAGCCTGCTTGACTAAAATGTTTGGACTATATAATACCCAGGCTTTATCGACGTTCAAAAATAATTAAAAAACGAACCTGAAGACTGAAGATCAACTTCGATCCAAATCTCTCTTTATCCTTGTTCTACAAACTTAAATCTAAGTTCAATTATCTCATAATTCCAATCAAAACTCAGTCCAGATAGAAAAGAAGGGAATGTGGTATAACAAGAAGGAAAGAGATTAAGAGGGATAAGCTGCATACCTTGGACTGAAGAAGCGAACTGGAAAATGGAATACGATTAATTTGCCCTAATATGTCACTTTACTTTCCCCTAATTCGGATATTTTTATCCGAGTCTCGGTCTCTAGCAGCCGCAATCAAATGATTTTGAAAGTGGGAGCGGGGGAAGGACTGGACTATTTGCCCTATTTTGCCCCTTGGGCTGCTGGGCTTTTAATTAGAAATCTAAAGCTTGAAACTATGTTGTCTGGAAAAATTCATAACAAAATTCATAATTGAGGTCCGTTTTATTCTCATTAATCATCAATAAAAATAAAAACTATGATCATTATCTATCACATTCAGTTATCATTTTTTACTTTCTATCTCTTGTATGAAATCCATAACGACTATATTTTTCATTCTCATTCTACAAATAATGAGAACCAAAAGGTGCCCAAAAGATTAAGATGTGTTTGATCCACATACTTTTTGAAGTATGTATTTTGGAAATTTGGAATAGTTTTTATGACGAATGTGTGGTTGAAAGAAAAAAAATATTTGCGTGTAATATTATTTTAATAAAAAATATATGTTGTTGAAAAGAAGAGAGAGATAAATTATTTTTGAAGAAAAAAAAGAATCAAACAAGGGCTAATATCACCAATTTCAAAATTAAAAATAAAGGTTTCAAATTTCAAAAATTAGATATTTATATTAATTAGGGTTGGATAAAAGTCCCAAATCGAGCGATTTTTCATTGATCACATTTTGTTTATTGGTCATAAATTAATCAATTTAATGATCATAATCAACAAAATAATTTGTGATTGTCACAAACACTTGTGACCACCTTCTCACCACCACTTCCAACGACACCACCACTACCACCGTCTTCGTCAAAACCATCGCCACCACCTCCGACACCTCCACAACCACCATGACCACCATCATTGGACCGTACAAAATCACCACCACACACCAGAGCAACGCAAAATCACCACCACCACCATCTTCGACAAAACCACTGCCACCGCCTCCAACTACAACTCCACCACCCTGACCACCATCACTATACAGCACAAACTCACTACCACACACCACAGCTACACAAGATCATCACAAAGCCACGGCTAATCACCACTAACCACTGCAAAACAATACAAAACCACTGAAAATTTTCCAATGGCACTCAGTTCACCGTCGTTGTAGCGGCGAATTGAGCGTCGCGGCAAAGATCATGGGCACTCAAAGTGCCGCAGCTCAGATCAGCGACGCTCAGTGGCAATCAGAGCTTGCTGGTTGCTGCTCCAACCTTCACAGTTCACCACCGGCTTGCCACTGTAGCGAGGCTCAATTCAGCGTCGTTGCAACGACGAATTGAGTCTCACGGCTGAAATTAGGGGCGCTCAGAGCACCGTGTGAACTGAGCATCACAGCTCAAATCATCGACGCTCAGCAACGATTTGAGTTTGCTGGTTGCTGCTTCGACCCTCACAGTCTCGTCGTACCAACGGTAGCATCTTCACAGTGACAGGCGACGACTATGTCATCTTGAGGGATAGAGAGAGAATGGAGAAATGTAGATATAGATAATTAGGGGGTGTTCTCTTCGTATTTTAGTTTTATGTTTTGAATTTTGAATTTGTTTTGTATTTTGTGTTTTGGATGTCCATTTTGAGATTGTTGAAAACTCGTTCTTTTTGTTGTTTTGAAAAAATATTTAACAACCCGTGTTTTTTTAATTTTGGCAGATTTGTGAAGAAAACAACCAAAACGTAAAAAAGTTATTTTCTGTTTTCTCCACAAAATTTTTAGCCGTTTTCAAAAACTCGTTTTTGAAAATGGGAAAGAGAACGCGTTTTCAATATTTTGGAAAATCGAAAACAGAAAACGGCTCGAAAACAGCAAAGAGAATACCCCCTTAGGGTTTGTTATGTGTGTGTATTAAGTATATGATCTTATTTGATGCTGATTTTTCAAGCCAAAAAATCATTTTTTTGCCTGTTACTTAACACAATCGGTTGTCTTTTTTGACCTCTTTACTCAAAGGTGGGACCTATCTTTCAAGCTAACGGTCAAAAAATTCATTTGCAAAATCAGCACCAAATAGGACCTATGTATTCAGTAAAAATATTAATTAAAATAAAACATTTGATTTTTGAAAAGTGAAACCTCATACCCGATTTTAGAATATTGATCCTCAAATATAGGGTGTGGTGTAATTTCCACATCTGAAAATTATCGTCTTAATTGGAGGGTATTTGATGAGGATTAAAATTCAATTTTTTTAGTAGATTGTGATGGAAGTTTTTAAAATGTGTGGTTGAAATGTTGTGAGACTCATGAAAGACGTAGTTAATATTGATTGTTCGACTTTGACTTAGATTAAAATCATATTTAAATTCAAACCAAACAGGCACTTGGATGAAGCGGAACCAACCTACTAGCCCACCACCAAACTCGGTTTGGCTTGTTGGATGAGATGGGCTTAGCCCATTGGTCAACAAACCAAGCCCAAGTTAACTCGATGACCAAGAGGCCAAACATTGTCCATGTAGATCGAGCTGAGCCAACCCATAACCCTCATATTATATAATTTTTTAAAACAGAAACTATTTGAATATAAATGAATGAAATCAACGTTAACAGGTTGCAGACAGCAAACTATTATGAAAAATGCTATAGATGAATTTACAGGTGCTGAGATTACAAAATTTAATTGGTTGGTTTAACATTATTTTTTGTCCAAAATTCAATAAAATCTTGTAAGCTAGCATTTTGTAAACTAGTATGTAAAAAACCCATGTACATATAGCATTTCTTAACTATTATAATGACATATTATGATGAGTAATGTTATCTAATACCATTGATACTAGAATACTAGTTTAGGTGACTATACTTGATAGACTTAATTAAATCAATCATGTGATAATGTATTTAAGTGAATCTATCACTTAATGACATGCAATTACCATCTAAATCGATACTTGACATCAGTGATCCTGAATAACATTACTCTATTATAATGGACTCGTGAAGCCCAATAGCCCAAGACCCCAAACTTAGCTCGAACCAACTTCATCTAAATGTGATTTCAATACGTCCATGGGCCTAGCTCTCACGAGCTAGCAAGCATGTAATACTTGAATTTTATGCTCAAATATTTATTTGTGATATTTAGCCCTTGACTAGCCCAAATCTTAGAAGTTATTTTTACTCAAACTAATTTTTACCACATTACTTATGTATCCATAATTTTTATCAATTTTTCAATCATATATTTCATCAACTTTTTATCAAAATCTACTAAATAATAATAATAATTAAAAATATTTTATTTTTTATACAAACCAAACAAGGACTTAATCATGCTTAGCCTCGTGAGGTATGACGGTTAGTTAAAACCATTGAAGTCTGTTTACAAACTAGCAACTGCTTCCCACAATTTTTTTTTATTGACTCTAATCACATTTTGGTTAACACATGTCACGCGTTTTCTATAACATGATTATGCCGCAAGTGTACGGTGTCAATTTTTGTAATATAGTAAAGAAGTTAGGATGTCAAACCCACAGAGATTGTAATTCAATTTCTATCGAATACTATAGTTATCTTAGATTTCAATTTATTTAGACAACCAATATTCGAAGTGAAGTCTTATCACTGCTCTAACTAAATTGTGATGAGCAATGCAAGCGACAAAGACAAATAGTAATGTGTTTATCAAATTATAAGAATCATAGGGAATGATTTCGCCATACTATTAATAATGTTCCTCATCCTCAACAATTATTTCTATCAATCATTTTTCAAAATTTATAGGCAAGAACCGTAAATTAATTCTACCCCTCTCAAAATGCCGGATAGAACATATTTCTATAAATTAATTCCAATATCTCTATTACGAATTAAACAAATAAAAATTATCAAGCGCGTGGTTCTTAATTGAAATAGGCCTCACCGTTTTCGTACTTTCTCTTGAAACCTACAAAATCTGGGTTATGTTGTCCCCAAATCACACTTAAATCTCCCTCTATCAAGTACAAAAATTTAATGCATCAAATCATTCAATCATTGATCAGGTAATTGAAGGCATTACGCAAGAATCAACATAAATAAATTAATGGAATAATCGAACCCTAGATTTAATGTTTTAGTTCATAACCGAAATGAAAAACATATTACAAAATATATTTAAAAAAAAAAAGCTTGGAGAGGAAAGAAATAAGAAAAACTGGATTTTCTGGTGTTGTTGATTGATTCTTCCTTCCAAATGTTGTCAAAATCCCCTCCAATGGTTCCTTCTTGTTCTCTTCTTTTTTCAGTTGTCTCCCCCTTTGTATTAGGTCTTCATAATCAGTATTTATGCCTCTTTAAGTTTGCAAGACGGAATGGGATTGGGCTGGGTCGAAAATAGAACCAAAAATATATTTTTCTTGTTTGACACTGGAGGCACCCAAACCCTGCGCCGCAGAGCCGCAAGTTCAGTTGTTGCTGGCGCTGCAGCGCTAGCTTCTTTGTTGGTGTCTCTTTGGTGGGCACCGTAACCTAGCTCTCTGTTGGTTTTTTCTTACTTTTTGGGCACCCAACGCTGGTGCCGTGGCACCCATGAATCTGCTTCTTGTTTTTACCCCTTATTTTTTCAGCTTCTTCTTCACCTCATTCTTCTCTTCTCTTGTCGCTATTCCTCACCCACTTTGTGGTCAACAATTTAGCTTCACTCCAAGCTCCAAAACATACAATTTCCTTCTTAAGTCATCTAAACTACAAAACAACACGAACACACACATTAAAACACTCAAAAGTGCTCTAAAACAAATTGAAAACCATGGTTAGGAGGTGTTGATTCAATGAGTGATTTACACTCATCAACACACCACAATCTTTCAAAGGCACTTTCCTCTCGGATTTCAAAGGCAGTGAGTTGTTTTCAAGATTCTCCATCCAAATCTCCTTGCCTCTTCATTAATCAAATTCAAGCTCATATTAGTCTCCTTGAATTTTGATCTCCACTTGAAGCTTATTGATTCATTGCTTCGCAGCCTTATGTTTGAATTCACACAAGACATTTTCATTCATGTTATGCTTTTTTGTGAGACAATTCTGCATGTACAGACAAAGGACTTAATAGTATAATTTGTACGATTTAATCTTTTTCTTTAATACTATCCGGTACGATATAATCTTTCCTATTAAACACGAACTCATTCTATATTCAATATCGGATAAAGACCGATAAATTTATTTACAATTTTTTTTTTTTTCAATGAGATGCATGTCTTTTCTTAATAAAGCATGTGTTGAAGTTTGTTTTCTACTGCGAGAGTATAAATCTAAGGTCTAATAATCGATAATAAAAAAAAAAGATTTTTGCATTCATCTCACCTTAGTGAAGTGGAAATCTGAGCACCATTGACGCTTAAATAGGGTGAAGCAGGAGATCACCCATCTCTCAATGGTCTAGACGAGGTTGACTTTTATGTTCTGAACGATTCATTGAACAAAAATGTGCATGTGAAAAATGAATTCAGCCTACATGTGAGGACGTTATGAAATTACATTATATATCAAATCAATCATACTGTAGCAATCCATAAAATAAGACGAGAGTACTGTGCAAGAGTTTCTAGGTAAAAGAAACACATGGGAACAAACAACAGTGCTCCAGGCATTCTCAACCTGAACTAGAAGCTGCCACTTCAATATTTTCAGATTCAAAATCTTTTCCAGAGTTCTGCGAGAAATCAGGAGCTTTTGGAATTAGTCCAAGCAGCTTGAACATATACTGATCAGCGTCATAATCGTTGTTGGGAGTTGTCAACAGCTTCTCTCCAGTGAAGATAGAATTTGCGCCTGCAAGAAAGCAGAGGGCCTGCTCGGGAATGGAGAACCGAACTCTACCAGCTGAAAGCCTGACCATTGCCTTTGGCATTATAATCCGGGCTGTTGCAATCATCCTAATCATCTCCCATATCTCAACTGGCTGAAGTAGCAATATCACTCAGACTCATAATTTGATGAAGGTAAGATCAAGTCATCTAGATTTGATTGAAATAGAATTAAAGCAGTTGTAGATTTCCTAAACAGTCAGAGATTCTTTTTCCTTTAGTTAACACAAGTTCAGTGGATATAAAAATAATGAATTTTGTAGAATTTGATTATATGATTTCCGGGATTTTGAATTTTCTTTTCTAATAGGATTTTTGTCATGGGCCCATAATCAATCCTCGGATGTGTGATTGAAGCTATAACTGTAGATTAAACTGGTTTCCTGTACCAGAAGCTGACATGTTTATTAATTGCAACCCTTCCATCTGTTTATAAGGTAATATATAACATGTTTCAAGAAAAATAAATAAAACAGATGTAAGCCTTGAGATCAACAGCCGAGAATTTCTTATCTTTCAGCTTTATATCAGTTATAACCAGATGTTTGTCTCTAGCTAAACAATCTCTACAATTTTTCCCAGGTTCCCTTTCTTTCGCGTGTCTATTATTTTTATCATCTTTTAGATATGGCCACATTTGTATGCAAGAAAACTTGATACTCAAGGGATACTGCCACTAAGTGTGGGTGGGGAATTAATTTTTGAAAAGCTCATGAGAAGAACGTGTTGGCCCCAACTTCACAGTCTGGACAAACAGAGATACAATATCAGGACCTAGAAAACGTTTTCTCAACACTTAGGGTAACAAATGCCAATATGCTTATTATCTATTCAGTTCATTTTTCTGATTTCTATCTTCTTTATTTCTTTATATTTTGGTTGAAAATGTGGGAAGAGTAAAGACAAGTAAGCGACTCACTGGTCAAGGTACATTATATAGAAGAGTTTCCATAGAACTTACTACTTGCTTCACAAGCATAAGAACTACGTACCTTTTGATCTTCCAGGGGTGTGCCTTTTACTGCGAGCAGTGCATTAATGGGAACACTCTCAGGGTGTGTTGGAAGAGTTGCCAGAGTATGTAACAAACCAACTCGGTCCTCTTCTGCTTCTCCAAGCCCAATTATTCCTCCTGACAGAAAATCCAAGGTCACTTGTATTTCCAGTAAGATTGAGATATGCAGGACAACTTTTGGGCTTATGATCTTAGGAGGGAGTCATAACATGTGATTCATAGTGAGTGAAATTTCATTATGTTACCAAGACAAGCTAAAACGTTAGAATTTCTACTAATGGATGCTACCTGGGAACATTTAAAAATTAAAGAGATTTCAGAAACAGGGAATAAGAACCACCAAGAATCCCTCCTAGACCCAGATTTGCATGTCAACCATCTATGGAGTACATACGCAGATTTGGATTTAGATATATCCAGGACCTAAGAAAATCCATATCCACATTAAATTCATAATGGCGCAGGCAAAGACAGAATAAGCACAATGTCTAACAAATTACCTGAACAAACATTGATCCCTGCTTCACGAACATGCTCAAGGGTTTGCAGGCGTTCATCGTAGGTTCTTGTAGTTATAATATTAGGGTAGTACTCTCTTGAGGTGTCAAGATTATGGTTATAAGCCGTAAGACCTGCTTTCTTGAGTTCTAATGCTTGTTGCTTCTCCAGCATTCCCAAGGTGCAGCAGACCTCCATACCCATATCCCTTCCCATGGAAAATGTTATTGATAAGGTTAGATAATAAATGTAGAATGGGAACAAGAAATAGTAACAGACGTTTGTCAGAGCAGAAAAGGGGAAGAATTTAGGAGATGTCAAATGAGCAAAAAGACTTGCAGAATGTCGCAGTGCAAATATTACAGGAAATAGAACCAGGAACTGATCAATAAATATAACAAATAACCTCTTATAGAACTGTTCTCACCAACATCTACGAATCGTGTAAATATTTTCAATGTGCTCCTTATGTGTAAAATATAAATTAATAAAGTTACACAGTCAATTAGTCAAAAGGTTTTGTGGACAACGTGTTGTGGAGCACAACTTATGTCAACAAATTTTATATGTGGTAGCGTATTCAATAGTTTGAGACTTCTAGCAGATAGAGGACCAGGAGAACTGGACCGGAATTTCAGCAGAGTCTCGTGTTGGCCCTAAAGAAGTTTATAATTTCCTAGGCCAAATACTATTTTGTTCTTTCTCCATGCTATGGTTTTTCAAGGCGACATTTTTGCCTCCAATACTTTCGTAGAGGATATAGAAAACATGGATAAAAATACTGATACAAGACTCCTGCTTGGTTAGAAGATTTTGCACTCAACAAGAATTGTTAAGGGATAAGTAATCTAAATTTTCCTAACACCCATAACCTTATCTAATAATTATCTTTACTCAAACCAACTTCATAACTTGCTTATCCTTGTATAAGTCCCTTATCATTCTCTCAACAGTCAACAAACACATGTAACTTTTCATATTCGCCTCCAAGTTGGCTTGAAAATATCTCATTTCCAGCTTGCTTATCAACTGCTAGAACACTTGTTCATTTAGCCAATTAGTGAGAATTTCAGCTAGTTACCTCATCATTGCGATGGATGTCGAAATTCACCATTAGTTATTCAAGGAGTTTCTAGAGCTATAGTAGTTTGCATGTACCTTGAGAATTATCCTAAATTCTGCCTCAACACTACTTCTAACAACAATGAACAATATACTTGTTCTTGATTCTCCGAGACTACAATTTCTCCCAATGTTCATAAGCCTTATTGAGCTTGCGTAAAAATCAAATGTGCATAGAACCAGCCCAATAAGCACTAGTGTACTCTTCCATCCTCAGTCGATCACTTTTTTGAACAGCAACCCTTTTTCGAGTGTCTTCTTCCAGTACGACAATATCTTATACACAGCACTGTCGAGGTTGAACATCTCTCATAACCATCTTAAAGCAATTAGAACAGGAGGAGAAACAATTTCATCATCCATCCAAAAAGTGAAAAAGTTATTACTATTCAATCCGTTAGTTCAGTAGCAGTTCCAGACTAGCCTCCTGAAGCAACTCTAGCTCATTTAAGGACCTCAAGCCGCTTAAGAGTGTAAAATAGCACTACCATAAATGCCGCATAAAAGAGTAAATAATCTAGGAACGGCCATGAACTAATAAATGAAGTATATTTATTAGCTGATACCACATGAAGTTCAGTGCCAAATTTGCCACGAGAAAACACCAAGTGTTCACACATAAACTGATAAAAGTAGGATCAAATGTCATATAATAATAACTTCGGAAAAAGGCCACTGAAAGGAATGAAAAACAAGCTAACTCCAAAAAAGTCATAATTAAATAGAACACTGTTTATGATACTCATTATTTGCATCCGCAGTAGCCATTTACCTTATTTCCTTCACATAATCAAGGATCTGGTTGAAATTGGTCTTCCTTCCTATTGTGTCTCTCCATGCAGCACCCATACAAAATCGGGTACTACCAGCCTCTTTTGCCTGCCAATAGGTAAATGGCATTGATTATGCAACAAGGACAGCAAGTATTATGCATGTGTGTATATATTTATGTATGTACTTGTGTCTGCAAATCAATCGAGTAAATTACCAGTTGAATGTAAACTACAGATTGTAAAAATTCATTTGTTTCTTGAATCTGACCCCATCTCATCTCTGGCTGTGTGTGTGTGTGTGTGAGTGAGTGTGAAAGCATCTTTCTATTATCAATATAATCAACTATATAACCATACTCATTGGAAATGATAGGTGGCATGTCCAAATTTATTTTTTGTTTTGTACAGTTGGTCACGTCGGAAGATACGTTGCCGACACGTTGCCGATACGCCAAAATTAACAAAAACAAATACACTTTATATTATGAAAAAAAAAAATCATTTAATAAGCACGTTGGGGACTGTCATGTTGATACATTTTCAAACAATTGCACGTCACGTATGTCATGTCATGTCATGTCATGTCATGTCATGTCTTGTCCAACACTCTTGTCGTGTCGGTGCTTCCTAGCTATAAAGAATTATATTTTATCCTACAAAGTAAGAAAACCCCGAAAAGGCCTCAGAACCAGAAGACAATAATCCACCCATCTCCATTGCATATGCTTCCTCAACTTTAGTTGTTTGTAGGCATACTTAAGGATTACGACTTAACAAATTGGGAATCATCTGCAGCTAATATAAAGAATGCATTAGTAAATGATAAAATAAATAAAATCCATTGCTCGTCATTCTAATGACGATTGACGGCGTCCTATATAAATTCAACCCTTTAATTTGCTACCCTTCATTAGCGTATTCTCATTACCTAAGAAATTTCTTAAATCACAAAGACCCTTAACCAATCCCACATGTGTTCAAGAGTTCTCACCGTTCCCAAATAATCATCTTTATCTACTGTGCTCCAATGTTTTCAGGTTGCAAGAGAGAGTAGTTATGTTAGAACTGCCTATTCACCACAATACTATACTTGGGGACAGTTCCTCCAACTTAGTACCCAATTTCTAAAACTTGTTTAATCCAGGATGTATCTCTATGATCTATGATCCTGACTTTATTCATGAAGAGAGATTAATTTTGTTGGCAATAATCATCCCCGACAATCCAGATCCTGTCCCCATTTTCCATCACCCTAGGAGAGTTGGTTTCTCATTCTGAACCAGAAGTCAATCACCTCACAAGGTGATCTGGTACTAAAACTGTTTGCATTTATTCCCCTTGCCCCCTGATTGTTGGCCTCTCAAGCCTGTCACTGATTACAAACTTCAGCATGTCCACTAAAGGCACAGTTAGATTATTCCTACTCAAATATCAAGTGTAGGATAATCATTAGATCTCTACTGAAGCCACTTCCAGATCACCAAGTCAAAGAACACCTAAATTGCTAAGGCTCTCCGTCATTATCCATAATTTAAGCACAATTGTCAGAGCCCCCTCTCTGTTTCCCATCCCGCCGGATGAATAGGAAAAACTGAAAATCAAAAAATGAAAGTAAAGGGAGAACAACTCGGCAAATAAAGCATATTAGACAAGTAAGTGAACAAATAAAATATAATCACAATGTCAAAAGCTCTAAGTTTGCGCCAGGAAACCTTCACGCAGCATTAAGTTAAATAACAAGGACTAAAATTATTGGCCATGATATACAGCAGTAAGACTTTTCAATTGTCTATATTAACTTTAACCTGTTTTGCTGCCTCCAGAACAGCATCCGAATTCATAAGCTTTTGAGCTTTCAGGCCAGTATTATATCTGGATGACTGGGGACAATATGAACAATCTTCACTGCACCCACCAGTCTTAATAGAAAGAAGAGTACACTGCTGCACTTCCCTGAAGTTGTGGGCATGTCTATGAACTTGAGCCTTCAAAAGCATAATCACCTCATCAATGTCAAGTGTAACAAGAACCAAGAGACAAAAACAGACAAAAACAAACAAAAGGAAATGCCCCACGTTTTTCATATACTTCTTAAATTCTCAACAAGCAAGGACACATCCTCCACATGTCCAAAATACCATATGGTGTGCCGTTTTTTTATGCTTCTTTCCTAACAAGAAAGGTAAACAATCCTAACATGGTCAGCCGCGGCAAGCTCCAATTTTTAGAACATAAAATTTAGAAAAAAATAATAATAACTTTTTTTTGAACGTATAAAACATTTAATCATTTAAACAAACCGTCAAAATACTGTGAGAAAGCATATATGCATTTTATGTCAGAATTTGTTCTATGTTTGCACGTGCACTTTTTGATGCAAGAATAATTTTAATTTGTTGGAATTACAATGACAAAATACTACCCAAAGTGATCTTAATGTGACATAAATCATTCCTCAAATTCAAAAGATTTCACCAACGATACTCAAAATTATAGCTAATAAGAGTATATAATTGAAAGGATTAGAAGTTCAAAACTAATCAATAACTCATTTAAGTCAAACAGTAAATTTGAGCCCAAACTGTCCAAACTTACAGGGCCTAATAGAGTAAAAGAACAAATTTGTCGAACACAAAGCAAATTTCCCGTTATATCAAGGTACAACACCTAAACAAGAAGATGCGAAATTTAATGCAAAATGTCCAACAACAAAAAAAAAAAAAAAAATGTAGTTAACATACGGCATGAAAGAGGAGATCGAGGACAGGAGAATCATGAATGGACTTAATTTCTGGTCTGCTCCACTCATTTCTCGGCCCTTCCCTTATACTCCTCTCTGCTTCGACAGCCGCCGCTGACGTCAGCGCCGTCGAATAGCTGGCGGCAGGAGAGTGAAGCAGCATCAACGGACACCGTATAGATCTCGTAATCCACGTCATTTCGCTCTAACACTGCAATGCTGTTCGTATGTAGAACTCAAAGGATGAATCAATGCAAATGATGATGAATTGAAGAGAGAGAAAAAGAGAGGCTTTGTAGCTGGACCTCGTGAACTCCGCACATTGAAAGTGGGAGCCAGACACCCTGTACCAAAAATGGAGATTTGGTGTAAGGGTTGAAGTTGTACTTAGGGCCCAACTCAAGTCTCACATCTATTTCCTCGTAATTGGAACTTGGACTTCAATAATAGTGGATTTCAAAAGAGGGAAAAAATAAAAAAGGAAATGTCTATTTGTACACCTTTAGGTGTACATAATATTTCACATTCCTCTCATATGAAGAGGGGTTCACAAATATTTAATTTTTATGCGGGCTCTAACCATGTGAGAGAGGTGTAAAAAATTGTATAATATATTATGTACCTATAGCATTGTTCAAAAAAAAAATTCCAAAAAAGGAAAATGGTCGTTCATTAGTGCTTTTATATCGTGAAATTTCTATTTGTTGTAAGAGTAATGCCATTTAGTTTTACAAGGATTACAACCCTATTTTAAATGACATTAATATGATATTAAATTATAAGTAAAATTAAATGACTCATTTAATTCCATTTTTCATTTTTAACATATGATCTAGGATCGTCTAAACTAAGGTTGTAATTCCAGGGGGCTATGTAACATTACTCTATTGAAAATTATCGATAATCGTCTTACGTGATACATACATAGTAGTTTGTTGATACATAAGACTATACAAAATTATCATATTAATGCATCAGATAACGAATTATCATGTGTATGCCTCGTAAAACGACTATCGGTAATTTTTCACAATGAATAACATTACTCTTTGACGGTATAATTAATAAGATTTAAACTATTTTTAATACTATTTGTTGTTAATTGGATCGTTATAAAGACTTATATTATCTGACTATGAAATTATTGAAAATAAGTTCTTTATGTTATTATTATAGTACTGTAAATTAAACTATTACATGATGAATTGAGTGGTGTTCCTCTCGTCTCACAAAGATAAGTTTGCTTCCATTTTCACACGAATTAAGAAGAATGCAATTAATATGGGTTAATTTCAGAAATGGTCACTGAAATTATATGAAAATTACAAAATGGTCACTGAAATTCAAAATTTTCATGAACGGTCACTCAAATTTCAGGCGCTTTCAGAAATAGTCACTGAAATTTAAGACTTTCACCAACGGTCACTGAAATTTAGGGGATGTTTCACTAACGGTCACTGAAGTTACAAAAAGTTTCAGGAACGGTCATTGAAGGGTCATGCATTTTTGCAGTTTTTTGGACGACTTTTTCGGCCACTTCCGACCACCAAAACTGTTGAATTTTGATACTGTAGAAAAGCCCACAATCTCCTCTTCAATTACCACACAAAATCTCCCTCAAATTCCAAACGATTCGATCTGAAAATCGTCGCAAAGTTAGCATGAAAAATATGGGTAGATTTTCGGCCTTTTTGGGTAGCTGACTTTGCGACAATTTTCTGGTCGAATCTTTTGGATTTTGGGTGGTAATTGAAGAGGACATTGTGGGCTTTCCAACGGTATCAAAATCTGACGATTTTGGTGGTCGGAAGTTACCGGAAAGTCGCTCAAAAAATTTGAAAATTTTGGGCTGATTTTTTTAATTTTTTGGGCGACTTTTGTGGCGATTTTTCGGTCGAATCGTTTGGAGTTTGGGGGAAATTTTGGGTGGTAATTGAAGAGGAGATTTTGGGCTTTTTTACAGTATCAAAATTCTACGGTTTTGGTGGTCGGAAGTGGCCGAAAAAGTCGCCCAAAAAACTGTAAAAATGCATGACCCTTCAATGACCGTTCCTAAAACTTTTTGTAACTTCAGTGACCGTTAATAAAACATCCCCTAAACTTCAGTGACCGTTGGTGAAAGTCTTAAACTTCAGCGACCATTTCTGAAAGCGTCTGAAACTTGAGTGACCGTTCTTGAAAGTTTTGAATTTCAGTGACAATTTTTTAATTTTCATGTAACTTCAATGATCATTTTTGAAATTAACCCTAATTAATATAGTTGCAAATATACAATTTTTCTTACATTTTTCCTAATATATCCCCTACATTAAATAATGGTTTAAATAAGAGTACATATTTGTTGATAATAAGATAAGTTAAATATGAACATATTAGAAAATTAAGAAATTAGCTGTAGCTCCTGTTTGATGGCCATTATTTAAGAAAAAAATTGAATAGTGAATTTTTGGAGAATGTGTGGCTAAAAAGTAAGAAATTTTTTTGAGTTTACGTGCAGAACATTTTATTGTGTGAATGTGTGATTGAAAATGAGTATATAGAATAAAGAGTTATGAAATAATGGTTGTCAAACAATGACATATTTTCAACAAGAAAGATGGTCTATAATTTGAGACAAACGAAAAAATGAAAGCAAGTCTATCTTTTCAGAACGAAACAAGTATATTTTTCCAAGATTGATTATTTAAAAGTTAAAATTAAAGGAGAGAAGTTAAAAAGTGAATTCGGCATGGTGGCGAGCAGTTGGATTAGTTGGACTACCCAATAATCAATATCATTTTCTATATCAAGACTTACATAATGCTTTACATAATATCACATGACATTCAATTATTTGTCAATTTAAAACACAATTAGTTTTTTCATTAAGAGTGTGTTTGATAGGCATTATTTGAGAAAAATGAATTTTGAAATAGTGATATGATGGGAAATGTGTGGTTGAAAAATAAGGAAAAGTTATTGATGTGATGAAAAATATTATTTTATTGAAGAATGTATGGTTGAAAATGAGCAGAAGAATGACTGTTTTTATTTCTATTACTTCTTGTGACTGTTTTTCTCTATACAAACATTAAATTCATTTCTCTTTCACTTCCTCTTTCTCTTCAACAATATATATATATATAAATTTTTTTTTTTTTTTTTTTTTTTTTAGTACTTGTGAAATATCCATACCACAGAAGTCTTGACCGGCTAAATGTGACTAATCAAATGGCTAGTGTGTGTTTGGTTCAATTATCAAGTGTTGCTGGCTTCAAACCTTCAACGTCAGATTAAAAGCCCTCTTGAACATGATTCATTTTTGATGTCACGTTAAACATGTCCATCTCGACATCAATGATTTCAGCCACAATAAATGAGTTCGGCCCTTTTTGAATGAATAATGTTAGAGGAAATTACATAGAACCAATTACTTAAACTTTCAAATTCAAAATTCAGGTGTGAAACTTATTTAATCAAAAATCAGGTATCAATTAATTTATATATATATAAATTAATTTAATCAACAAACCCTAAATTTATTTTCAAACCATTTTCATCTCTCCACTTTCTCTCTCTGTACGTTTTACTCTCTGCGCTTTCTCTCTCCAGAAGGTTCCTCCCTACCTTCTCTACTGACGGCCGGGAATCTGAGCGTCGCTCGACTTGCCTCGCCGCAACAAACGTGGCGCTGTGACTAGTACGAGCGTGGATGTGTTCATGGTGGTGGTCTTTGTTTTCGATCTACATTTTGAGGGTTTTTTTATTTTTCGATCCGACAATGATTTTGGTTGGAGGTGCTGGTGAGGTGGCGTTCAACCGAATCTATTGGCGTTCAACACCACTATCACTACACCCTTGTGGCGACGGTTTCAGAGGTGCGATATTTGCTGCGAAATCTGAAGTGCGAATCTGAACGCCGCGACGGGCTTCATGCGTGTTTAGTGTGTTGTTGGTTTAGATACAGATTTGTTGTGGCCGTGTTGGGTTGTTTTGGGTGACGATGGGTTTTGTTGGAGTTGTGATTCTTTGGTGGTCGACAGTGATGAGTTGTGTGGTGGTGGATCCGGCGCATCAATGTGGTATTTTTCTGTGATGTATTGATTTGTTTGAGGTGATGGTGGTTGTGGTTTTGGTGGCGATCGTGGTGGTTTCTGGTGACAGAGGTGGTGGTTGGCGGCTGTGATTGTTCTGATTTTTGTTGACATTCGATTTGAATGGTGTTGGTGTTGGTGGTCTTTTTTTTCGCGGTGGTCGTGGGGGTGTTGTGGCGGATTGTGACCAACTATTTGGCTACTCTGTGACCAAGTATTGGTGGTGGATTGCGATATGAAGTGAAGTGTTTGGTATATGTGACCAATGAATTGGTCTATGACCTTAAAATTTGATAATCTGTGACTAAAAAGTAATCTGTGACCTTAAAATTTGATAATATGTGACTATAATTTTTTTGATTTGTGACCTCGAAATAATCTATGACCTACAAAATTTTGATCTGCGACTTCAAAATAATTTGTGACCAATAAATTTGACGATATGTGACCAGTAAATAAATTTGTAACCTATAATTATGAATCTGTGACTATTAATCACAAACTGTGACTTTATTATTTTTATTTAATAAATATTTTTAATTAAATAAATACAGACCTGATTTTTGAATTTTTAAACTATTTACCTTATTTTTGAATTGAGGTAAAGAATACACCTTAGATATAAAATTTTTCCATATTGTTACTCAAACAAAGGCCCCCTGTCACAGGGCCGATTTGGCGACTGTTTAAGCCCCTTTGTGTAGCAAAGCCCTTTGTGAATTTTTAAGAACGGTAGAGCAGCGGCAAACCTATGACTTGTATAATTATTAGTCATTGGTGTCGTCTTATCTACCAATAAAAAATCATTGATGTGATAGTGACACGCTAATCAAGGTTGACTATTGTAGTTATTAACAAGAGTTATGCTAGACAGACGCATCTTCAAGTGGTAAAAAGGGAGGGTGGAGAAATTCAGTTTTGCTTGAGACTGCCGCTTTAAGGGTTCGAATCCTGAAATATAGATTTGACTCTTGGGTAAGTACAAGTGTACAAGCAACCTTCCACCCTGTACCCTTGGAGGCATAATCTGCGATTGACCTTCCTCACGATACTCCAAGACAAGAGTAGTGTGGGACCCTCAAGATTGGAGTTTAACCATCTAGAATTATTCTAGTAGAGTAATGCTATAGGTAGAGGGAAAATTTCACATAATTTTTACATAATTCAACATGATATAGAATCATTGACATGACAAAATATGAAAAAAATTATTTGGAAATCAGGTGCCACCATAGCAGCACCTATAAGTAATCTGTGAAAGAATCAATGTACTTAGGGAATTTTCCATTCTAGTAATAACTAAGGGAGCTGATAATTGTAATCCAATTTTTAAGGGCGTCAAACCTTGTAGTTAGTAATAATAACTAAAATAGCTCTCATTTCATCTTTTTAAATTTTACTTTAAATTGAATTAAAAGGTGCCACATCACTTTTTAATGCCAAAAAGTTTCATTTTTTACACCAAAATACATTATAAAGTATCAAAAGATAAATTCCCAAAAAAAAAAAAAAAAAAAGAAGTGTCAGAAGATAATTTCCATTTGTCGTCAATTAAGCAAAGCTTCTTTTACAAATGACACATCGCCCCATTGGTTTCTTATTATTCATCCGTAAAAATGAAAAATATGACTGTTATTCATCACATTCAACCACCATTTTTACTTTAGATCTCTTATATGGGGTCCATAACAGTTATATTTTTCATTTTCATTCTATAAAAAATACAAATCAAAGACTCTAGCTAGCACATGATTTCTGTTGGATAGTGACTATTTTTTCTTTTTCTTTTTATCCAGGAGAAATTCATATATAAGAGGTTAAATATGACACGTTTCAAAATTAAGAAATAAAGTTTAAAATTTAAAATTTTAGAATTTTTTTTTTAAAATTTTATTTATGAAATAATTAATTAAACATTTATTTTATGAATTAAATATATTAAGGTCATAATTATATACAATTTGATCACAAATTATCGAATTAATTGATTACCAATTATTTCTCGATTATAAATCGAAAATTTTATGAGTCACAAATTATTTCAATCACAAATCAAAAAAATTATGGGTCAAAATTTATTTATCGATCACAGAAACCAAATTTTAGAAAACGCATTATTTATTGGTAACAAATCATTTATTTCATTGTTCATATATTATTTATTGGTCACACATTAACCAATTTATTGGTCACAATCAACAAAATAATGTGATCACCGCTAACACTTGTAACCACCACTTCATCACTGTCTTCAATTGCACTGCTACCAACACCACCACTTCTCAGTAGCAACATCACCATATCAAACAAACCAACACCTACCATTTTCAACTACAAAACCACCACTGCTACCTTCCAACAAAACCCACCCTCAACAACAAAGATCTATCACTACCCCATAGACAGCTATTGAATTTTCACACACATCAAAGACAACATCAAAATCTCACACAACCACAACCACAACCACAACCACAACCATCCAACCAAACCCCCACCTAACAAACCAACAACCACAACCAACACTATAAACACAATTGCCTGTAACTAGAGAAAAAAATGGAAGAAACCCGATCTGCAACGCCCCAATATACATCGTTGTGTGCGTAGCGACGAATCCAAAAAGGGATACATAACAAAAAATGAGAGATATCGTTGTTGTAGAGACACTCCTTCCACCATGGTAACGTCATCGTCGCATGGTTCTCATAGTGCCACCAAGGTTGGTAGTTTATTGTTGGAGAAGAGATCAAAATGGAGAAACAAGAGAGAATGATTTGGGGGTGGATTGATTTAAGGAAAATTCCTTGAGTACAAAATCCTTTCACAGAATTTTGTACAGGAATTTAAATTTTATTTCACATGGGAGTGGCCCCACGTGATTAAAATAATGCCAAAAAATCTCCCCCACCCACCTATGATGTATGTTGTCTGGCAGGTACAGGAATTTAAATTCCTGTACCTGTAGCTCAGTCCTTGATTTAATTAGTAAGAAAATTATTTAATATAATATTAAATCTTAATTATAATTTGAATTTTGAAATATGGTTATGAAATGCAAACTTTTAAAGTAGGGTACCGTGTAATTTCCACTTTTTTTATTTTTTGCAATCGATTTTGTTGGATAGAACCCAATTTGAAAGAAAAATAATATTGTGCACTACAGTTGAAATAAAATAAAGCTACATGACCAAAATGAAACCGAGTGGTAACTATTTTTTTCAGTTTTTTTCTTACTTTTTAATTGATTTAAACAAAACATGAAAGATATTAATGTTTTGTACTGATTACCATTTTATCAAAGGGAAATTCCATTTGTATATAAATGGAAATATAGAAACCATACAGAAAACTCACATGGAGATGGGTCTCATGTGAATAGAATAGTGCCAAAAAAAAAAAAAACTACCCTCTCCTGTGTATATTCTGTATTAGTTCTCTGTGTGTGTACTGTTTCTGTACACACAGAAGCCCTCTTTGTCAAACAAGCATTTACCTTTACATCACGGTATGGTTGTTGAGGATCCGCCAACAGAGTCAATAACCACAATGTATTTTCACCACCAAAAAGGTATATTCTTCCAAAAATATGACAAATGTTATACAAACTCGACAAATATTTTTCCAACGTCGAACCACAAAATTCTCAACAACAAGAACAATTATATAATATGAAATCTTTCTACAGTAATATTGTTGGGACCAAACTAATTTTATTACTAGAAGGAGTTTATCACTTAATAAAGGAGTGATCACAAAAACTCTTATTTTAACTCAATTATATTGCAAGTGGTAAAGAGGTAAAGTATGCACTATGTTATTACAATTAATTAAGAGAGGTTGTCAAATTCAAGTATATACAATGAGAAAATAGATAAACATAATTTCAAAAAAACTAGTACATGTATTTAGTAGAATAAAAATGTATAAAGTCATGTACTCTTTAATTTTTTATTTATTTTTTAATGTTAATTCTACAAATACATTGTATATAAGGCAATCCATGCAATTCTCAATAAATTCAAGTTATACCTTTCCTTATTCGTGTAGCAAAACAACAATGTCACTCAGTGTTAATACACAAACTCAACTGACTAAAAGTATTCATGTTAAGTTGTGCAAAATGAGAGAATCAAAGCCTAATTATAAGCAAAAAGATCTTTCGAAGTGATTAAAAGATACTCATGATATGGTATCTCCAGCTTCAATATCTTAAACACTCAAATAATCAAACGACCTCCTTCAGGAAGAAGTATCGTTGAACACTAATGCAAAAGGTTCAAAGTTTGCAAAAGTATTATGCTATTTGTACAAAGCATGTTATTGGCAAAATCCACACCATTGATTTCAATGATTTAAAAATCTATTTTTGAAATGATTGGTGTAGATATTATTTTGTTAATAAACTTTGTAAACCATTTTTGTACATATAACGTAACTTCTTGTAAAATACTCAGCAATGGAGGCTAACCTCTCTAAATAGAATGTCAACTTGAGTGATGAATTGCTAAAGAGATGGGAAATATTTTTCTATGGAAATTCTATCTCGAAATTACCTCATTTGAATTTTCATATGGGTGATTTGAAAAGTTCAAGCAACAACATGCTATTCATTCCTAACTTCGTTCTGGAGAGAGTGATTCAGTTGATATAGAAAAAAATTAAAGCTATTTTGCTACCAATAAGAGAGAAAGGACATTTGGAATATGGATGAAACTAATTTATTTTATCTCGTGAAAGCTTGGTAACTAGGGGTGGACATGATTTCATTTGGTTCTGGTTCTAAAAGAATTAAATCGATCCATAAATCAATGATTTTTTTGATAATAGAACCACATGGTTTTTTTTAAGATATGGAACCGAACCATTCGGTTCTGGTTTGGTTTGATTTTAATTCTATTACTTGAATTTTCAGACTTACGTCATATTCATAAGTTAGTAATATATACTTAAATAAAAAATATAAACATCAAATATTTAACAAATTCAAATTATCAGTCATCAAGATTTTTCTAAAGTTTAAATTAACAAAAAAAATATAAACGAATTCTTCTTTGCCAATAGTTAATAATATCAAGTATCAACTATCAATGTTCATCTTCATCCTCTGTCCAATCAATTTCTTTACGTGAAGCCATCAAAACCTACATGAAGTTTGGATCTTGGTTTGGTTCTCGATTCTAGAACTAGAATCAAATCAAAACCAGAACCAAATGGTTCTCGGTACGAAGAACCAAAATCGTTCATTTTTTTCGTAGAACTGAACCGAACCACTCTGTTTGATTTGGTTCTGATTTGGTTTGATTTGGTTTGGACATTTTGTCCACTCCTATTGGTAACTCTCTTGCAAAAAAGCGGTTGGAAGACTGAAAGCAAAATAAAGAGAATATTACAATTGTTATTTGTTGCAACGGTGATGGTTATAATTACTTCCACTTTAGGTCATCAATAAGGGCTTGTTTATTGGTCATTATTTTTCAAGGAAGTTATTTCCAACTTCCAATTTTTGACATGTTTGATTGAATTTTTTTTCTTGGTAATTGGAATTTGCCATTTTGGCTTTTTCTTGCTTTCCATGGAATTGATTCTCAATTCCAAATTTTTTTTTTTTTTTTGGGGGCAATTGGAACGAATTCTAACACCAATTGTAAAAATAAAAATAAAAAATTGTTTTTTTAATTGCCAATTTCCATGGAAAACAAAGCCAAACGAATGATATTCGATTCCCCCCCCCCCCCTTTTTTGGCAAATTGGAATAAATTCTATTCCCAATTGTAACAAATTTTATCCCTTTAATGAACAATTTTATTGAAAAACAAAGTCAAACTAAAATAAAAAGATTCAAATTTTCAAATTTTTTTCATGAAAAATTATATCAATCAAACGCAATTAATCGACAATTTCCGAAAAAACAAGTTATAGGCAATTCAATTCCCTATAATTTGTTTTCTTTCCACATAAATTCTATTTTGCAATCAAACGGACCCTAAGTTTCTTAATTCAACATGCCAAGAATGTAAACCATTATATCCTCAACTGCAAATATCCAAGGAATTCAACTACATGGATGGATAACATCCTTGTTTTTATGTAAACTTAAGTGGTTAGATAGCTATTTGGATTGATTGCTTATGACAGATAGTTGTGACGCACATGGCAAAAAGGAGAATAATCCCCCACTTCATCATGCAACTGTTTTGTTCTTACCACCAAATAACACTTCCAAAACCCATCCGTATCATGCAGACATCATTAGAAACTTCTAAAAAGTTATTATTGTCAACACTTTAATCGCCTACTTTTGAAACGAATAGAAGATTGTGTCCTCAAATCAACAAAGATAAATGTCTTTGATGAAACTCTAAATGTAGTAGTTGCTTTATCAAGTGATGTGAAGCACTGCAAAACTAGGACCATGATGTTTATAAATTGAGTAATGCTATGTATCCCTACTGGGGTTGTAACTCCAGTTTAGGTGGCGTTAGATGATAGGCTAAATGAAAGGTGAAATTAAATGACTTATTTAAATGACTTATTTAATTTCACCAATCATTTAACGTCACATTAATGCCACCTAGACTGGGGTTGCAACCCCAGTGAGGCTAAATAGCATTACTCTTATAAACTGTAAGTTACAAATGAAATAGATAAGAAAAATCAAAGAGTCATTACAGAATTGAGTGAACAAGTTCGATATTTTCTATGAATCTTGTATACTTCAACTGAAGAAGAAATCATTATTGCAATTAGACAAGAGGATGAATGAGATAATCTCGAGCACGATAATTCTAAAATACGAAAAATTTCTTACCAAGCTCTAAACATACTTAAAAATATTTTGTTCATACTGACAAGTTATTACATACTTACAAGTCAAAAATGTAATAATAACTCTAAAATAAATCATTATCTTACAACTTTAAATATACATTATATTTCATGTTAAACATTTATTGTAACATAATATATATATATATATATATATATTTTTTTTTTTTTTTTTTTTTTTTTTTGAAATATACGTACATGACGACAATTTCGCCAATTTTTCTTAAGACAGAACCTAAAATAATTATAACTTATTGCAATGTCAAGTTTATTTTTATTTTTAATTGACCCAAGACGGGACCAAAATTTTTTATTACATAGTTATTATTCCTATATAGTAGAACTGTAGATAGGTTTTACTGTACCTCAAAAGATTACTTCCAATCTATTTTTTTTGGCTACATAAAACTCGATGTTACAACATCAAACCAGCTCATTCGTGATACGCATATGCAATGCAGCACTCACAGGCAAAACTTGTACTACATAAAGATTGTAATGTTATGTTCGCCTCAGTTTTCCCAAAATTGTTATGCAAGAGACACATTCTCTTTGACACTATCCAGGATACAGCATTGCCAGTTTGCCACCAAGTTTATCGAAAAATCCATAAATTAGTCAAGAAAATTTGACAGCAGAACTAGTTGTAGAATCTGATACTTCGGCTTTTTCCTGCATTAATACCGGATGCTTCCCCACTATAAGGACCTGTTGGCTTCCTATTTTCCAGCACCTGTCCTTTTCGACGCTCCTTTGCCTTCTGGTGTTTCAACTGAGACACAGATTGAAGGGGAATGGGGGTTAGTCTTCATTTGGAAATTTCAAATAGTCCTAATAAATTCAAATTTTTTGCATCAATTAACTTGTACATCTTTCTGGGATTTTTAGTTAGCTTCTTACGAGCACGGGTCAACCCCCTGTTCTTCTCCATCTGGGGAAATTGAAAGCAGAAATACAGTTGAGACGATGATGAGAAAAAATATGGCAGAAAAAAAGTGAAAAATACAAATCTCTCGAGCTCTTCGATTAATTAATGTAAGCGCCTGATAGGTAATATGGCGCTTCCCATCAACAGTTTCTTCTGGTAAGGATGGAAGTTTTGAGACTCTGTACAAGTAAGTCAGAATCAGTATATGATAAACATTTCCTAATAACTGGACATACAAAATTAATAACAAAAGACCTGAAACTAAAAATATACGGATATACGCGCAGGCGCATTCTAAAGAACAAATACACAACAGTAGCAGATGAAAGGAAGGCCTGAATCTAATAAATCAGCTGAAGCCAGAGAGACCCGAGCTATGACTGTGTGACAAGGACAGAACTTCCCAACTCTCCATAAGGGCAAATTTGGTGCACAGAATTGGACAGTAATGTGCATAACATATACAAACAAAATTTTAGCTTCTTTAATTAATTCTATCTAGTATGGTCTAGGGTCCAACATACCAAACATCCTATAAGTGCTTTTGCACATTTTAAATACCTCGAATACTTGTCAGCTTTTGCAGCAACCTTTGCAGCATGTTGTTGTTCCACTTGTTTGAAGTATTCCAAATCTGAATCTGCATCACTCTCCATAGGGACATCAGTATCTTCATCACTTGAAAGCGCACCGGGCTTATCTTCAACATCATCAACAGATTTGATTCCAGCTCCAGCTCCAGCCAAAACTCATAGCTCATGCTTTCTTCGCAGTTCTCCAATATCATCCCGTTTAGGTACATCGTCATCACCAGAAATGACCTGACAAAAAAAATATAAATATATAACATAAATAGGAAGGTAACTTATGGACTGCCACTCAAAAATTTCAGGCAATGAACAAATAACAAGCATATATTCAGACTTGAAATGATAAAAATGATGATTGATGTGTAAGCAAGAGAATTCAAAGTCTGGTATATGACAAGAAATATGTTATTATAACATAATACCGGGTGGAAAAGAAAATCATCATATATTGTTGATCTCCTTTGCTGGAGTTCAACCGTATTCAAGACATCTTTTTCAGTCAATGAGATTCACTACCATTAGGCTTATGAATGTGTTGGAACCAGTTTTTGTTGGTTGGGTTATGTATCAGTGTTTTCCTCCAGATTAAGTACCACTTTCTAGTTTCTACTGCAGAGGATTCCTCCCAGTTTCTGAACCCAAACAGCTGCCCGTTCATTATTTTTAAGTTGCTCTTTGATCACTCGAGACTTATTTTTTAGCTGTTCCTTGATCACTCAGACTTGCGTCCTTCTTTCAGTACCATTCAATATCTGTAACCAGAAGACCATCATCTTCCTTTTCCCATAACTTCATCTTAAAAGGGAACAAGGTAACCTCGTATGGTGCTGTAACATTTTTCCATGCATTGTGTCGTGAAGAAACACTATCTACTAATCTGCACAAATTTATTTATTACAGGCAAAAAGTGGAAGTATAAATGAGTAAAACACATTAAGATCCATACCTTCGGTTTATTCCTCTGAAATTCCAGAAGCTGGGAAAGTTTACTTGGTCGAGATAGACTTGCCTCCCCATTACTCTTACCACGAGCACCCCCATCTATTTCCATAGCCTCGTCATCAAAATCATCTAAAGTCTCAAGTTGTCTATAGAAATCCAAATTTGGTTTGTTAGTGCTTGGAGATTACACTAATTTATCCACAGAATGATGAAGAGATGAGTAAAGATGAATCTTAAGGAAAACTATTACCTGGTCATTGGGCTCAGGTGCTTTCTAACCCTATCATCCTTTTTTGCAATGGAACTGAAAACACCTTTCTGCTTCAATTTTTCCTCGAGGGAAGCCCTTAGTTTTAACATTTCTATGCTCTGCTCTCCAACTTGATTATCCTGCCATGATTGATGTACTTTTATACTCCATGGAAAACCAATTTACTTGCACTACAAGAAACAACTCAACAAGTACTATCTAATATTGGCAGAACAGCAATTCATGGCCATTGATATAAAAGCAGAAAAATCAACCCACTTGTGAAGGTCATAGAAAGAATTATGCACACGGCTCACTTGAGTCTTGTGTCGTGATTCACTGCTCTTGGAACTTCTTGAAATATTCACCTCAATCAATGCAGGGGCCTCTTTTGACTACAGTTTATGACGGACAAAAAAGAAATGAGGCTAAGTTTCCAACATAAAGTCCTCTGCCCTAAAAAGAGAAACAAATGGGGTTGTATGAATATAAAACTACCTCATCTGTTGCATGTTTCTCAGAAGACACCAATGAGACCCTACCTTCGGTTAAAGGATCAGATCTGGCGCAGCAGTATCTCCAACCACCTTAGTAACTGTTTCAGTACTCGCAATCTCGTTCACAATGTCCTCCAAGTCAAAAGGAAGATTCTCATCCAATTCTTTCATCTGCCACCAGAAAAAGAAGGGCAAAAATCCATCAAGGTGGCCAAACAAAAGCTCTTTAACACACATCTTTAGACTTTTTAAGTAAATAAATAAGCAGCAACAACTTTAATTAATGACCTAGAAAGTGAGAACAGGGAAGTAGACAGCCTAAGAAAGTCGTCGAATGGCCCAGATATCCATTCCACTGAAGCAAAACCCATCAAATTTACCCAGCAAGTATGATGATGTGTACATATTAAACAAGGTTCAGAAAATCAAGCCTTGCAAAAAAGCCTAAAATGATTACCCAAGATATCTCAACAACACAAACCAGACGGGATGGCAACAATAGATTATACTCATCAGGCATGTGCACCATTAAACCAGAAAACAAACATAATCACACTTCCAATTTCACATATGCCAAAGGAAATGTAAAAGAAAGATCCCTTAAGCTTTTCAACTAACAAGTACAGAGAGTTATTCCGAGAACAACAGAAAAGTCAGGAGGATCATTTATATGACCGTAATAATTGACAACCTTTTATATTCAACTTAAATTATTTCCGTACATCCAACTCATTCTATTGTTGGCACAAGATTATGAGCAACTAAAGGAATTCCAACCAGTGAAAATATTTTGCTCCATCAACTTTCTAATGAAGACTAATTAACACGATCTGCTCTGTTATCAATGAAATAGTTCCCACCAACACCAAGAATATCACACACCACTCACTGCCAACTGTTGCAGTACTGTTGCTATAGGTGTTATGACCAATCCATGCAACATTTAAAATCAGATTGTGTTCCGTTTATTAGAGCAAGATAAACTTTCATGAAAGTATAATAGATCTTATCACATGATGAAGCGACATGGAAATAGTTGGACAATAAACAACTACTCCATATTATTTCTTGCCAAACTTGATTACAGGGACGGAAAAATAAAAGACAAAAGAACCACATGATGGAAGTCTCATGCATATTCCAGTGACAATTTTTATCAGATATGGTACTATTGAGCACCATAACAACACAACAGGATTTAGACTCAAAGTTATTCCTTTTCCAAAAGATTCTATTATTTATTGAAATAAAACACATGTTTTCCCAATTTCATTTTTTTTCCTGAATGTTGCCAAACAGGCTAAACTAAAGAATAAAGATGCTAAAGGAGTGTTCAGGAAGAACCAAGCTGGTTTCAGTACCAAGCTAGGCAACTAGAACTTTTTCGTGAAAAGGTTTTCACTTGGTCTGATCTCAGGGTATTAGGCTAAGCAGGTTCTAATTCAGACCAAGCTAAACATGTTGATCAACTCAACCAATTTATTTGCCAAAAAACTAAATCAGTTAGTGCAAGTTCAATATAACAAGCCTGTTTCAATTCCTATACATTATTATTACTAAATCAATGTCAAGAAAATAACTTACTTGAATTTATGTGTCAAATTGCATAGCAACTTAGAAAAGCAGATTTTTCATGTCAAACAACAATTAAACTGAAACCAGCTTCTGTGAAAACTAACCTACCCTGTGATTTCATTTTAATTTTTCTATTTGGAGGAGTTCCTTTTCTTGATTCCAATGTTGTCGTGAGGAGTTCCTTTAGCTGAGTGTTCTTGATTCTAACCGTCGCAACATTGGAATGAAAATGTCATAAATTGGTGCTTCTTTCATAGTCCTTTGTGGTTGAATTATGTCCCTTTGGTTTATTTCAAAGCTATTAGGAAAATTGGATGTAAAATCAACTTAATTGTGGTTACAATGCTACTTTTTATGCATCCACACAATCCAGAGGGAGTCTATGCCCGACAACATAAGAGCTTCCATGTATCATGGTTTCGTCTGCCATATTTTCCGTTAGTGAATCAGAACAAGAAACTTTCAGATGAACTTTAAAGATATAGACAAAACAATTTCATCAATTATCATTTAAAAGAGTAATCAGAGCATAAAGATAATCAAGTTCCATAGCCAAATGACCTGGATTTGGATAGTACATGTCTATAATAATCAGCAGAATTAATTTGATACATAGATCGAATCAGTACTGTACTAGACTGTCGAGTTAATGAGCCTAAAGTAACCTGCAAATCCTGAAATAAATTTCACAGCACAAGTTTCTTCTACATTGGATTATGGAGCTGAAAATCATGCCTTCGACAATAATCTTCAGTGTTAGCCGCTTGCAGTTGAAGAGTAGGACTCGAAAACATGGGAAATTGCGAGTGATGAGGCATTGGATACAAATTTGGCAAATAACGGCACATCTCAGCATTGGGAAAAGGAACATTGTCGAGTACCCCGAACCCAAAACCATGGGAAACCGGGATTTCACAGCCACTATAATTGCCCTGGATTTCGCCACCATTGCTATACGTATAATTTCCGCAAGTATCATCAGCATTACATATATAGTTGCTGCTACTAGTCGATGCACCATCATTCATTGGCATCATCATCAGCCTTGGATCAGCCATATTGAATGAGCCATCAATAATTTGTGGCATCAAAGATTGCTGCTGCTGATAATACAACTTACTTTGGTAGATGTACATATTTTCTTGAACTGATTGAGCATTCGTTTGATTCTGATTCTGATTCATCAAATTAATTCGAGACTTGACATTCTCAATTTTAGCCTGCAGAAGACTACTAAAGTATTTCAACTCGTCGTATGTCAAGTTATCATACGTTGCATTCCAAGTTGGGTACTTAGTTTCATTGTTCTTTTTACGCGTTTTCATGAGCTCTTCTTCGACTTTCTTCACTTGATCCTTGTAAAAAAATGACAAATCATAGGTTCTTTGTCTGCAGTCATCATCTGATCTCTTCTTGTAGGAGCTGATCAAGTTTTCAATCTCTTCACGATTTTCGGGCCAAATTGTTGGCTCGACTGGTTCGTCACCTTCTGCTGGCCCGTAGAGAATCATGCCTATTTTGACTCCACAGAGAGTCGACAATTCATAAGCCTTCTTCTCCAAACCTTTCCTTCTCTTTTCAAAAGTTACACGGCGTGCCTTCTGGCTATTTCTAAGTTCCAGGGTTAGTTTTGCTCGTCCCATCTTCATAAACAAAATCACAATAATCAGAATGAGAAATAATGAATTTAAGGGACAGTATATATAGGGGGTTTAAGGATTGCTGTTTTTGGTAAAATTTCCTTAACCGTGTAGGGAACGAAAACAGTGGAATCAAATTAGGAAATTACTTTCTGGACAAACCAAGGAAAGTTACCATATTAATTTTATTTCTATTTTTTTTTTCACGTGGATCGTAGTCTTATTATATTCTCTAGAAATCAGTTTTTCCAGATTTTTTTTATAAAATTGATGTTTTGAAAATTGGATTGGATGGGTCGGGTTTTCCGACTAATTTTTGGTAAAAAAAAATATATTGTCAAATAGCGGTTCAATATTGAAATATAAAATGTTATGTTGATTTTGGTATTGTTGACTCGAAATTGTTCTCTTGTTCACAGTGGGCATGATAAGACCATTCACTTGTTGATGTAGCACAAAAACTTTATTTGCAGTCTTTCCAAATGTTAGAACGCTAAAAGAATCTATGGTTGTGACTTATTGAAATCTGCCGTAACTGGATTGGCTGAATCACCCATTAAGGGTGGTTTTGCCTCTTTAAAGATATAGACTATTGGTTTTGGATGATGATATTTTTTCTTTAGACGATAATGAATTTTAGCAATTCCTCCCGCAATTCATATCATAACATGAATAATCTAACTTCCTTGTGAGATTAGATTCCTCTTCAGATTAAGTATATACTCGATCCTTTCTATGAACAATACATGATCATTTTTAAGAATTAATGTCATTTTTCGAATAGCTTTCATCAACGACTAATGTCATTAACCATAAAGACTTGTCCACGTTTGATTTGCATAAAATCAATGAACCATTCTTTGTTTGGACGGATATCCATTTATTTTGTTTGGACTGATATCCATTTATTTGCACTCCACTTCTATAATTCTATTATAGGTGGCTATAAAAACTACCCTATTGGTTCTTGAATGTTATTACAGGGTAAAGTTGCACACCCCCTTCAGCATTTTGTTTATCTTTCATATAATTTATTTTTGGTCCTTTACTCTATGGTCATACTAAGACATTCTTCAGATCCTTATATCTATCCTCTAAAGAATTCAACTGAGATTTTGTCACAATTTGTTAAATCGTGTTAGTTTTGTGAATTATCAATATTTAAAATATAGTGCACGTGTTCGCAATTTTATATTTATTCAAATCATAAAATATCATGTGACACTAATATGATATCAGATTGAAAGAGAAAAATAATTCAAAAACTTTTTTTTTTCCAAAACAAGTCAAATGGTGATATCAATTTTCATTTATATATTTGAACAATATCAATGCTCACATCGGTTCATTTCTCACGTCACTTGAGTATCTCGTAGATATTTTATATATTATGACACTTGGGGGAAGTTTATAAGTATTAAATGAATTTATTTACTTACTAATCCCATATTAAATCAAGTAAAGTGTGCAATTCGGCTAACGTTTTCCAACTCCCGGCTCTCGAATCTTCATTCGGTTCACGTTGGCGACTCTTCCAAGCCCAAGTTTCACGGGGTGCCTTTCTTCTTAGCACAGAAAGGGACACCGTGCGGCAGTAGTCTGGTCCGCTAGACTACCTTCCGCCTTTTCTCGGGACAAACTCAAATTTGATCAAGATTTTAGGAAAGCTTTGAAACACGAAGTAAAATGCAATGAAAATAACTTGTTCATTGATTGCTTGAAAGCTGGAAATTACAATTGAGAAAGCAGTAAATTACAATGGCTAGTGCAGGGGGCGAACACTAGAAAGCTTGAAAATGTTTGAAAGACTAATACCCCCTATAATAGACTTCGGAACTAAAACCCAAATGACGGGAGTAGACGTCTTTTGGCCGAAGAATCATACTAAAATTTTCTAATTTCTATCTATTTAAATAAATATTTACAATGGGCAACCGATGTTGGGCAAACTCCGGTTGCGATTGGGCCACGGGGCTTAGGCGAAGATGCTGCCCGTGACATTCTCCCCCATTTGCTTTGGTGACGTCCTCGGAGCCATTGAGTAGTCTTCTCACTGTTGCATCCGCTCCATTTGACCAAGTACTCTTGTATATGTTTCCTGGAAGCTCGAGTATTTTGATGGCCAAGAATCTTTTCAACAACCTTCTTTTCTGATCTTTTCAATTTTAACAAAGGTCGCTTCAGACATGCAGATTTCTTGTACCATTTCTGATCAATCTTTACAGTGTGAGGGAGAAACAGTTGCTGGCCAGTAGTAATCTCGAAAGGACTCTTACTGGGAGAAGAGCACTTTTGAACATTGAAACACATTCGGCCCCTGTCTGAAAGTTTCTCCCAAATTTCATGCGGAGCAGAGATAAAGTGCTGAAAACAGTATTCCAGCATAGAATTGAGTCGCCCTGTCTGTCCGTCTGAATGTGGGTTGAAACTGAAATTCATGCTCAAAGATGAACCAAGATGTTTGAACAACTCGGTCCAAAGTATGCCAGTAAATCGAGAATCCCGATCACTGGCGTTGTCTTTATGCAGTCCCCAGTATTTGACATTATGTTTGTAGAAGAGTTGAGCTATCTCTTCAGCTGATACATACTTGGACGCTGTGGTGAAAGTTGCATGTTGAAGTAGTGCAGAAGTGCCCTCTACAAAAGTCCCACTTCTCAGTACTTCTCCCGCTGGTTTCCGAAGTTCTTCAAGCTTCGGCTGAGCCATACGGTAGGGTGCCCTGATAGAAGGTTTGGCACCCGGAGCGAGTTCAATCTCACGAACAATTGCCCTCGGCAATTTCTTTGATAACTTCTCCGACAGGATGTCCTCAACTTCCTTAAGCCTTATGATAGGCTTTGGAATAGGACCAGTTGCCTCATCGATTTCTTCCAATCGAAGAGCGCACAAGAAAGAGGGTTCATTCCTCCTGAAACCCTTGCTGAGCTGCATGGCCGAGATGCACTTCTCGCCTATTTTCCCAACCTGCGTGGGGATAACGAATGGTTTTCTCCCCATCATTATCAAAGAGTCGGAATACGGCAACACCGCTATCTTTGTATCCCGAAGAAACTCCAATCCCAGAATGAGCTTGAAGTCGTCCATCTGAACTGCCGACAAATTAGTCCTTCCTTCGAAGGGACCTATTTTGATGGACACAGATTTCGCCACTCCCGCTATTGGTTGAGCAGCAGAGTTGATAGCTTTGACTTTTCCCTTACCTCTTTCCAGAACAAGTCCGAGTCGTCCCACTTCGGCACTTGCAAGGTAATTGTGGGTAGCTCCAGTATCTATCATAGCCCTGATTGGCTTTCCATTGATCCTCACATCAATGTACATTAGGCCTTTCGCCTTACAGTTGTGAGCCTTTGATTCTTCAATCTTCGGCTCTCTCGAGGGACCAACTTCCCTTTTAGTAACTCGGTGCACCAGTGTATTGCACCGATGTGAGAACGCACCAATTACATCCTCATCCTCCTCGGAGTCGGTCTCGCTATGACAACTAGCTTTTGGGGTACCTTGCTTCGAACTAGTTCCACCAGTTGCTATTTGACAATAAGCGTTTACCATTCGTTTCTGAGGACACTCTGCCACCCGATGAGGTCCGTCACATAAGTAGCACTTGATTTTAGGAGCGACATCAGATCTGCCCTCCATTGCTTTCCCTTGGTTCCCGTTGCCACCGCTAGAGTTTCCTTTGAAGTTACCCTGACGGTTGCCTTGATAGGGTCCTCCCCTATTCTGAGAGTAACGCTCTCCCCCATTTGAGTTCGAGCTGGGTCTGTAAGGTCTATTTCCACCTTCGACAGACTGACTATTTCCCGAAGATCGATCCCTTCTCGATTCCAGTTGATAGTCGCTTAAGCACTCAGCAGCTCCCATGGCCGTGCTTAGATCAGTGACCTTCTGTCTCTGAAGTTCCGTGCGTGTCCACGGTTCCAACCCTTCCATGAAGGTGAATAGCTTGTCCTTCTCCGACATATCTCGAATATTCAGCATATGCCCAGAGAAGGCTTTCACGTACTCCCTGATGGAGCCTGTATGTTTCAGTCCTCGCAAGGCCCGACGTGCCTCATATTCCACATTCTCTGGGAAAAACTGAGATCTAATCGCCTCCTTGAGGAGATCCCAAGAATCTATTCTGACCCTGTTGGCCTGAATATCAGCATACTTCGTCCGCCACCATAGTTTTGCATCTCCACTTAGATACATGGTAGCTGTAGTAACCTTTCTCGCTTCGTCTCTGATCGAAGCCGCAAGAAAGTATTGTTCCATATCGAACAAGAAGTTCTCAACTTCTTTAGCATCGCGTGCCCCTCCATAGGTACACGGATCTGGAATTCGGAGCCTATGAACATGCTCCTGTGCAGTGGCTTGCCCATTGCCAACTGCACGTTGGAGAACTAGTAGTTGAGTTCTCAGTGCTTCCATATCATCCTGCAGATCAGGAATGATTGCAACAGCTTCAGTCATCGCTGCGCGAGCCTCTTGGCTTTCATCCAGCTGGATGTGTAATTTCCGAATTTCCATCTCTGCCGTCTCGAGCTTATCCTCTAAGCCCTCTACAGCATAAGCCAACCTAGTAGTTGTCTCATCAAGCGCATCCACGCGCTGCTTCGTTGTCCTCTTTTGAACATCTACCACCTCTGTGGCGTTCAAGGAATCCGTATCCATAGCTTTCTTATCGAGGGTCGTGAGCCGCAGCTCTGATACCAACTTTCACGGGGTGCCTTTCTTCTTAGCACAGAAAGGGACACCGTGCGGCAGTAGTCTGGTCCGCTAGACTACCTTCCGCCTTTTCTCGGGACAAACTCAAATTTGATCAAGATTTTAGGAAAGCTTTGAAACACGAAGTAAAATGCAATGAAAATAACTTGTTCATTGATTGCTTGAAAGCTGGAAATTACAATTGAGAAAGCAGTAAATTACAATGGCTAGTGCAGGGGGCGAACACTAGAAAGCTTGAAAATGTTTGAAAGACTAATACCCCCTATAATAGACTTCGGAACTAAAACCCAAATGACGGGAGTAGACGTCTTTTGGCCGAAGAATCATACTAAAATTTTCTAATTTCTATCTATTTAAATAAATATTTACAATGGGCAACCGATGTTGGGCAAACTCCGGTTGCGATTGGGCCACGGGGCTTAGGCGAAGATGCTGCCCGGGAGCCTGGTATTCGTGGTAGTCTCAAGAAGGAATACGATACACGATGCTGTGTTTATGTTTATACTATTAGGAGCTTATATGTTGCTTTTGAGATTTATTTAGTTTAAGACCATGAGAAGAGTGTTCTTGATTCTAACAAATTTGTTTGCCCGTCACAACATTGGAGTGAAAATATCATAAATTGGTGCTTCTTTCATAGTCCTTTACGGTTGAATTATGTCTCTTTAGTTTATTTTAAGGCTATTAGGAAAATTGGATGTAAATTCAACTTAATAGTGGTTTCAATGTTACTGTTTATGCATCCACACAATCCAGAGGGAGTCTGTGCCCGACAACATAAGAGCTTCCATTGTATCATGGTTTCGTCTGCCATATTTTCCATTAGTGAATCAGAACAAGAAACTTTCAGATGAACTTTAAAGACAGACACAAAAAAATTTCATCAATTATCGTTTACAGTAATCAGAACATAAAGATAATCTAGTTCCATAGCCAAATGACCTGGATTTGGATAGTACATGTCTATAATAATCAGCAGAATTAATTTGATACATAGATCGAAATCAGTACTATAGTAGACTGTCCAGTTAATGAGTCTAAAGTAACCAGCAAATCCTGAAATAAATTTCACAGCACAAGTTTCTTCTACATTGGATTATGGAGCTGAAAAGCATGCCTTCGACGATAATCTTCAGTGTTAGCCGCTTGCAGTTGAAGGGTAGGACTCGAAAACACGGGAAATTGCGAGTACTGAGGCATTGGATACAAGTTTGGCAAATAAGGGCACATCTCAGCTTTGGGAAAAGGAACATTGTCGAGTACCCCGAACCCTAAACCATGGGAAACCGGGATTTCACCACCATTGCTATACGTATAATTTCCGTAAGTATCTTCTGCATTACATATATAGTTGCTGCTGCTACTAGATGCACCATCATTCATTGGCATCATCATCAGCCTAGGATCAGTGTAGGAATATGAATCCAAGGGGAGTTTGTGTCGGAGGATAACAAAAGGGTTATAAACAACCGGTCATTACAACACAGGATTTAAGCATAAAAACATAACATTTATATATACACTCAGTTCTGGTTTTACCAGAACAGAGGAGAGAAGAAGAGGCATAAAAGTCTACATTTTGATATATTGGCTTCACACATCTTACATACCGGTTGGCTCTTAAAATAGCCAAAACTTTGATAGACTTTACAAGATATTTCCTACCAACTAATCTATCAATCTATCACTCATACCATACCACAAAACCATACATTACCTACTGTCATTTGACAGCATATAAAATATATATATGGACCATTCTTGAGTAACTTACACATTACATAGTTAGACCATGACTAAAACATACAAACTAAAAACATATTTTAGTTGACAACAAAGTGTCACACCTTAAACTCCAACAATCAGCCATATTGAATGAGCCATCGATAATTTGTGGCATCAAAGATTGCTGCTGCTGATAATACTACTTTGGTAGATGCACATATTTTCTTGAACTGATTGAGCATTCATTTGATTCTGATTCATCAAATTAATTCGAGACTTGACATTCTCAATCTTCGCCTGCAGAAGACTACTAAAGTATTTCAGCTCGTCGTATGTCAAGTTATCACTTATCATACGTTGCATTCCAAGTTGGGTACTTAGTTTCATTGTTCTTTTTACGCATTTTCACAAGCTCTTCTTCGACTTTCTTCACTTGATCCTTGTAAAAAAATGACAAATCATCGGTTATTTGTCTGCAGTCATTATCTGATCTCTTCTTGTAGGAGCTGATCAAGTTCTCAATCTGTTCACGATTTTCGGGCCAAATTGTTGGCTTGACTGGTTCGTCACCTTCTGCTGGCCCGTAGAGAATCATGCCTATTTTGACTCTACAGAGAGTCGACAATTCATAAGCCTTCTTCTCCAAACCTTTCCTTCACTTTTCAAAAGTTACAAGGCATGCCTTTTGGCTATTTTTAAGTTCCAGGGTTAGTTTTGCTCGTTCCATCTTCATAAACAAAATCACAATAATCAGAATCTCATTCGTTTTTTTCTTATAAAAATTTTAACTTCTGATACTGAATTATACACGATTACAGAAATCGACTGCAAAGAACAGTAAAATATATAAACTAACAAACACAAATAAAAAATAAAAAAATTCAAATTATACTTCAATAGTATTAGCACTTTGTTACAAATTCAAATAGAGATTAGGGTATATAAATTCTAAATTGCAAGCAAAATAATATAAAGATTTCAATAGAAAACTTGCTTATATAGCCTTTAACGTTCGGAGTTATGTATAATACATGCAATATCCTCAAGAAATTGGAAAAATCAAGAATTTAAATTTAATTATTAACTTATCAAAATAACAGAACCCTAAACTTTTATGTTACAACTCAACAATCTGTTGAAGCAAAACCGGTGGCTGAAGTTGTAGGTGGTTGAGTTTGTTAGAAAAGATGAGCAGGAATAATTTGTTATAGGTGTTAGTTAACAGTTAGTTGAAATGTAGCTGACACCTGATAGCTAATTCTATAAAAAATAGAATCAATGTATAAACATCACAATGATTACAACAAAAAGAATACAAAAGAAAGGAGAGTCCGATTCTCTCCATATTTTCCCATTCTTTTTAGCTCCTTCTTTGATATTTTATTACTTTTTTGAACACCAAAACCATTCATCAAAAAAACTGCATTTAAAAAAAAAATGATATAAATAATAATAGAACCCTGAATTGATTAAAAATAACAGAACTCTTGAGTAATAATTGATCAAAATACTGCATGAAACTATAAATTCTGATTAAAGAACAAAATTGTAATCAAGAACTACCTTAAGAGTTTCTGAGCTTCAATTCTCCGATCTCAAACTCCTTAATCTAAGTAATGAATGATTTCTTATATAGAATATAGAGGGGAGAGGGGGTGTTGAATTTATATGGAAACAAAAATCTGCAAAAGCCGATGAAGATTTTTTTGATTACAATTTTTTGGAATATTACCATATGGGTTTCACTAAGATTTAATTCTTTCTTATGGACAAAAATGCTTAACAGCTAAAAAAAAATTTAAATTTACATGCAAAAGTCCAAACCTGTTACTTTTTTGTTTAATTTTCTACCGAAATTGTTATTATGTACATGTAAGTGCATTTTCTTTTCAGATGCATTTGGCACTACACCAGAAACTGCCTTTTACAACGTGTGAAAAACGTTGTCATAGACATTTTGCAACGCTCGGCCGTGCGTTGCGGGTTTTGATGTTGTCATAGAGTTCCAACATTTTCGCAACGTTCAGCTTCGCTGAACATTGTGAAAAGGTTTTGCGAAAAGATTTTTATCAAACTTACTTCGTTGCGAAGCTAAACGTTGCGAAAAGATTTTTTGCAACCTTCAATGGTTTTTATCAACCTTCAGTGAACGTTGCTAAAAACCTTTTAGCAACCTTCATCGAACGTCGTAAACCTTTTTGGCAATATTCGTTGAACGTTACGAAAAGGGTTTTTACAACGTTCATTGAATGTTGCGAAAACCTTTTAACAACATTCGTTGAACGTTGCTAAAAAGTTTTTAATGAAAGTTGCGAAAAACCTTTTAGCAACGTTCGGCAAACGTTGCGAAAATGTTGGAACAATATGGAAACATTAAAGCCCGCAACGCACGCCCGAACACTGCAAAAGGTTTATGACAACGTTTTTTGCACGTTGCAAAAAGCAGTTTCTGGTGCAGTGTCAAATGCATCTTTAAAAAAATGCACCTTATATATATACATAATAACAATTTCGGTAGAAAATTAAACAAAAAAGTAATGGGTTTGGACTTCTGCGTGTAAATTTAAATTTTTTTTAGCCGTTAAGTGTCTTTGTCCGTAAGAAAGAATTAAATCTTAGTGATACCCCATACAGTAATATTCCAAAAATTGTAATCAAGAAAATCTTCATCGGCTTTTGCAGAATTTTGTTTCTATATAAATTCAACACCCCCTCCCCCCTCTATTCTATATAAGAACACATTCACTACTTAGATTAAGGAGTTTGAGATCGGATAATTGAAGCCCAGAAACGGTAGTTTCTCAATTACAGTTCCGTTCTTTAATCAGAATTTATAGTTGAGGAAATTACAGCCAACACTACATTTAAAAATTCAATTTCAAAAATAGGATTAGAGGTTTAATTATGAAAAAATCAGGTATTAATAATAATACTATAAAATATTTTAATATTAAATAATAGTATTAAAAAATTTAATTAATTATATATATTTACAAAACCTAATTCAGAATCATTTGCTTCCCCCACTCTCTCTCTCTACAGCTCGATCGGCGCCTCCCTCTCTCTCTCTAACCGACCCCGATGACGGCAACCCACAATCTTGTGACCGGCGAGTGCGACATCTCATGACCGGCGACATCCACCTACACCAGAACCCGCAGATGAAAACCTAGAAGCGCCCCTCCAACGAGAGCAGTCCCGAAGCCTCGTTACAAAATCCTCCCACCACCGAGTCCAGATCTGTTCCCTCTGTTTCCTGGCGGCGGTGATGGCAAACTGTGTTGATGGCGGTGTGGCTGTGTTGGTGTGCGAGGTGGTGGTGATTGTAATTGTGTCGGCGTAGTGGTGGATCTGTGGTGGGTGTGGTGGTATGTTAGATCTATGAGAAGCAAAGCAGATTGAGAGGAGACGGTGGTTGTTCTGTGGTTGTGTGTAGTGGTTTTGTTTGTGATGGGCCGATGATTTGGAGAAGAGGTGGTCGTGTGCAGCAAATCGGAGGCGAATGAGGTATTTTTTTAATTAATTCGATTTCTCCGCACAGATTGTGGAGTTATGATTCTGTGGTGGTCGTGGTTATTTTGGTGTTGGGGTCGGGATTTGCTGTGCGTGCGTGTTGGCGACGGTGGATATACTGTGCGTACGTATGGCGGTGGTGGTTTTGGGATGGTGATAGTGGTGTTGGGAGCGTGTGGGGTTAGTTTTGAGGTGTTGATGTTGCTATTGGGCGGCGACGGTGGTGGTGCTGCTGGTGGAGGTAGGGGCAAAGTCGTGGTCGCATATGATTTGGTGGTGGTCACAATAGTATGACTTATATGTTAGTGAATTGTGACCTTACTGTTAAGCTATTGGGCGGCGACGGTGGTGGTGCCGCTGGTGGAGCCAGGGGCGAAGTGGTGGTCACTTATAATTTGGTGGTGGTCACAATAGTGTGACTTATATGTTCGTGAATTGTGACCTTGGTATTATTTCTTACAGATAATTGTGACCTTACTGTTATTTTCTTACTGACAATGGAAACATAACTATGACCTTAATAAAACTAACAATGGAAACATAACTGTGACCTTAATAAAACTGTTTTATTCAAATGGGTACTTTAGGTCACAACTTGTTAAAATCAAAGTCACAAACGATTTACCGGAGTGGGAACAATTGCGGAATCGGAGTAGTCATCGGAATAAAGCGACGGCGAAACAGTCATCGGAATCGGAGCAGTCGCCGAAATGAACGCCAGAATAGTCGCCAAAAAATAGTGGTGATCGGAAAGGTCACCGGAATAGTCCCCAGAGCTGTAGGGGTGGTGGAGGTGGGGTGGGTCAATTATATTATATTAGAATTAAATATTTAATAATAAATTGATTTAATAATTTATTATTTTCATAAATAAAAAATTTAAAAACCTGATTTCTAAAATTTGAAACTTGTTTTGATATTTTTGAAATGAGTGATACTAAATACCTGATTTATGTATTGTTCCTTTTATAGTTTCATGCAGTATTTTGATCGATTATTAATCAAGAGTTCTGTTACTTTTAATCAATCATCAATTCAGGGTTCTGTTATTCTTTTTATCTTTTTTTTTATATGCAATTTTTTTTATGAATGGTTTTGGTGTTCAAAAAAGCAATAAAATAAAAGTTTAGGATTCTGTTATTTTGATAAGTTAATAATTAAATTTAAATTCTTGATTTTTCCAATTTCTTGAGGATATTGCATGTATTATACATAACTCCAAACGTTAAAGGCTATATAAGCAAGTTTTCTATTGAAATCTTTATATTATTTTGCTTGCAATTTAGAATTTATATGCCCTAATCTCTATTCAAATTTGTAACAAAGTGCTAATACTATTGAAGTATAATTTGAATTTTTTTTTTTTTTTTTATCTGTGTTTGTTAGTTTATATATTTTACTGTTCTTTGCAGTCGATTTATTGTAATCGCGTATAATTCAGTATCAGAAGTTAAAATTTTTATAAGAAAAAAAGGAATGAGATTATGATTATTGTGATTTTGTTTATTGAGTTATTTTACACGTGAGTTCGTACAACAAATAACTTTGAAGAAACTAAAAGATAAAGATTCATCTTAAAGTTCAATTTCAATCATAAAGCAAAACAAACTCAAGATTGTTGTATAACAGAGAAGTCCTTGAGATAAATCCACTCTCCAAAGTTGTTTCAAAGATAAATCCACTCTCCAAAACAAAGCCAAAATTGGTGATCTAAACATCAAATACAACAACTTAAATATCTTTACACAAACACTAAATGGGCCTTACATGGAAAGGAAGGGTGAGGCTCAAACCGGTAAGTAGTAGGAAGAGCTTTATACAACTACAACAGCTCCTCCTCTCCTCCAGTTACTACAACAGCTCCTCTTCTACAAAAATAGCTGATAATAAAATTGGTGACGGTCATCAGGTTACCATTTGGAAGACAAGTTACAATCATATTATAGAAAATAAGACAGGCTTTTGGTGCATATCCTCCATGTGACAATGCACATAATTTTTAATTTTACCCACCTCTTATGTGTTTTTCCTTTGCCGGGCGCTCAACGTGATTTGTAGCTCTCACAACGGCTATGTCCAATTCCTGCAAAAAGAACCCAAATAAACCCAAAGATCACAGAAATTTATTCTTCATAAGTACCACCATTAACAATACCTTGGGGGCCTTTAAGAGCTCCGTCTAGGGCTCGATGAGGCGAGCACTGCAGAGCAGGAGCAGGGCTGCAGCCTGAAGGTGGAGGCGGAGGCGGAGGCGGGCGGCTGCAAATCGGCGATGGTTCCTTCTACGTTTCGATGGAAGGATATGGGTTTCGAATGGTTATGGTTAAGTTAGAAATGGGTTTGGGCTTGGCTAATGGATTGAGTTAAAAAAAAGTGGTAATTACACAAAGATCCACCTTAAAAAATGAGATGGAAGGTTTGATTATACAAAAATTAGATATTTTTTTATTTATTAATATATTTTAAAATTAATTAATTTATCCTACCCAAATCAAACCCCAAATTATTTCTCCCATACTATAAACTCGCATCCTTCTTCTTCTTCTCTCTCTCTCTCAAATCACACCTCTTTCCTCTCTCTCTATAATCTCACCCCCTCTCTCTCTCTCTCTCGAACCTCGCCGCTCTAGAGCTCTCTGTCACCACCAACCGGAGTGAATAACCGGCCAGAAGAAGCAGGCCCAACGTTGCGTTGCTGCGCCAACGGTGCACCAGAGATTTGGGTGGTGGTGATGGTGTGTGGTGGCGGTTTGTGGTGGCGGAGGCGATGGAGGTGGAGGCGGTGAAGGTGACGGTGGCGATGGCGATGAGTGTGGAGGCGATGTGGTGGAGGCGGTGAAGATGGGTGTTTTCAGTTGGTGAGGGGCTGTGGTGGTGGTCACTGTGGTGACTAATGGTGGTGGCAGTGGTCGCTGTAGTGGTGTAATAATGAATGTGTTCTTGGTGGTGGATCTGGTGGCGGTAACGGGGATGGTGGTGGATCTGGTGGCGGCGACGGGGATGAAGGTGGTGGCAGGTTTAGGATTTCAAATATGGTTTTCACTTTCCTAATTGCACAGGCTTTCCTGTTAATGCTTTTCCATTTACAAGCCTAAATTTTCTTCTTCTTCTCTGCTTGATTTTTGTAATGGGGCTTTTCGTCGTCTTCCTTCCGCGAGGGACGAAAGGCGTCCCAATCGATTTAATGACGGAGAGGGTATGGAAACAACATCCAGTGTGGAAGAAATTCTTCGAGGGTGAAGGGAATAGGAGTTATGAGCTATGGCAACAAAGCATGTTTGAGATGAAGTTGTTACAGTTTCGATTTGTTGATCAATTGACAGTTTCGTTGGTGCAGCGGTGGTGTGACGAGTGGAGGTGGGGTGTAGCTGCGTTGGTTTTGAGATTTTTATTCACTGAAAAAATTGGTAATAGTGGCGGTGGTGGTCGACTGTGGTGGTCGTGACAGTGGTGGTGATGTGTGGCGGCGACGGTGGCGCGATGATTTTGGGTGGTTGAGGTGGCGAGATTTTTGTTAGATCTGGTGGCGGAGTGGGTTTTGGTGGCTGCGGTGGTGGTAGAGGAGATGGCGTTGACTGCTGTGACGTTGGTTGTGAGGAAAAGTGTGATTGTGATTTCCACTTGTGACTCGAAATTGGATATGTGACCTGAATATTGCGACCGTGACTTTCAATTGTGACCAATAATTTGATAAGTTGTGACTAAAAATTAATCCGTGACTTGTTGTGACCTATAAATAAATTGTGACGAGTAAATTTTTGATATGTGACCAATGGAACAAATTGTGACCCGTAAAATTTTTGAATTGTGACATCGGAAATGATTTGTGACCTATTGAAAGTTCGATCCGTGACCTACGAAATGATTTGTGACCTATACATTTTTCACATTTGACCAAGGAAAAAATTGTGACCTTTAAAATTTTTGAATTGTGACCGTAAAAAAATTTGTGATATTTAAAATTTTTGATTTGTGATCGAAAAGTAATATGTGACTAATTAAATTTGATTTGTGACCGAAAAGTAATATGTGACTAATTAAATTGTGAATCTGTGACCGATAAACAAATTGTGACCTATAAAATTTTTGAATTGTGACGTAAAATAATTTTTGACATTTAAAATTTCTGATTTGTGACCGAAAATAATATGTGACTAACTAAATTGTGAATCTGTGACCAAATTATATAGATTTGTGACCTTAATATATTTAATTATTTAATTAATTAAATTATAAATAACAATTAATAAAAATCTGATTTTTGAAAGTTGAAACTTATTTTCTTATTATTAAAATGGGTCAAAGTTATACTCTTACTTATGAAAATTTTCCTTAAAAAAGAGGGAAAATTAGGCCCAATACCCCCAAAAATGAGAATTTTGAATAGTACTCTTAAACTAAGAGGGTGTTTGGGAGTATTTTGGGGTAATAATTGATTTTTGAATAGTGATATGATGGGAAATGTGTGGTTGAAAAAGGAGGAAAAGTTATTGATGTGATGGAAAATATTATTTTATTGAAGAATGTGTGGTTGAAAATGAGAATTGATTATCAAAATCTGTACCAAACAGGCCCTAATTAAGAGGAAATTACATCTAGGGAGGTATTTGAATATCCAAATTCAAAAACAGGATGTAAGGTTTAGTTATACAAAAATCAGGTATTAATAATAATATTATAAAATATTATAATATTAAATAATAATATTTTGGATTTTAATTAATTATATAAAATTTAATTAACCTAATTACAAATCACTCTCGCCCTAAATCATTCATGGCGTCTATCTGTCTCGCTCTCTCCCTCCCACCGCCATCTCCATGTCGCTGCCCCACCATACCTATGCAGGCGATGTCGGAGATGGTGGTGGCTATAGGCAACGGTCTCATCTCTCTCCCCCTCACTCTCTCCACTCGAAGGTGCTCTCTCTACCTCCCGTCTCTAATCCCTTTTCTATGTCTACACTCGAACGTGTTGCACCGGTGCTCTCGCGACCATTCAACACGATTTATCCTTGTTTTTGGTGACGGCGATGGTGTGTGTGGCGGTGGCTGGCGACGTTTTTGGTTTGAGTTCGCGATCATTGTTGTGGTTTTTGGTTTGAGTTCGCGATGATGTATAGTTTGCGGGGTTGGGGGTTTTGTTGCTTTGGTGGAGACGGTGGATCAGATTTACAGATCTGGCGGTGGCGATGTGCAGTGGTGTTTATGCGATTTTTAGATCTGGCTTTGGCGATGTGTAGATGCGGGGGTTTTGTGATTTTCAGGTTGATGGCGGGCTTTGAATTTTTTTGTGAGGTATTGGTGGTGGCCGATCGATGTTGTGGCGGTGATGTTGGGTGCGATATGGTGGCTCTGCCGGTTTCTGGTGTATGTGACAATGGTGCGATGATGAGGTTTTGGGGTGGTGGTGATGGTGTTGGTGGCGACGACAGTGTTGTGGTGGTTCGATGGTGATGTTTGTTGGTGGTTGTGGTGGTGCCGCTGGTGGAGGCAGCGACGAAGTCGTGGTCACCTATGATTTGGTGGTGGTCACAATAGTATGACTTATATGTTAGTGAATTGTGATCTTACTGTTAAGCTATTGGGCGGCGACGGTGGTGGTGCCGCTGGTGAAAACAGGGGCGAAGCGGTGGTCACTTATAATTTGGTGACGATCACAATAGTGTGACGCATATGTTCGTGAATTGTGACCGAAATTAATTATGACCTCAGAAATTAATCTGTGACCTATTAAAATTTTGATTTGTGACCTCGAAAATAATCTGTAACCTATTAAAATTTTGATCTGTGACCTCGAAAATAAATTGTGACCTATTAAAATTTCAATCCGTGACTTTGAAAATAATTTGTGACCAATAAAAATTTGATTTGTGATCTTGTAATAATTTGTAATTAATTAATTTAATAATATGTGACCAATAAATATATTTGTGATCAAATTGTACAAATTTGTGACTTTTATATATTTAATTAATTAATTAATTAAATCATAAATAAAATTTAATTGAAACCTATTACCTTATTATTGAATTGACCATACTAAAAATCTTAGTTATGTATTGTTCCCTTAAGATATGAGAAAATTTCATAACTAAACCCCTGTTTGGTACCCATTTTCATTTTCATTTTCATTCTCATTTTCAACCACACATTCTTCAATAAAATAATATTTTTCATCACATCAATAACTTTTCCTTCTTTTTCAACCACATATTCACCATCACATCAACCCAAAAAATGCATTTTCTCCAACAAAATGGGTATCAAACAAGCCCTAAGAATATAAGTATGACCCATTTCAATAATAACAAAATGAGTTTCAACTTTCAAAAATCATATTTTTATTAATTTTTATTTATAATTTACTTAATTAAATATATATTTAACTAATTAAATATATTAAGGTCACATATCTATATAATTTGGTCACAGATTCACAATTTAGTTAGTCACATATTATTTTCGGTCACAAATCAGAAATTTTAAATGTCAAAAATTATTTTTCGTCACAATTTAAAAATTTTATAGGTCACAATTTGTTCATCGGTCACAGATTCACAATTTAATTAGTCACATATTACTTTTCGGTCACAAATCAAAAAATTTAAATGTCATAAATTTTTTTACGGTCACAATTCAAAAATTTTAAAAGTCACAATTTTTTCCTTGGTCACATGTGAAAAATGTATAGGTCACAAATCATTTTCGAGGTCACGGATCGAACTTTCAATAGGTCACAAATCATTCTGAGGTCACAATTCAAAATTTTTACGGGTCACAATTTGTTCCATTGGTCACATATCAAAAATTTACTCGTCACAATTTATTTATACGTCACAACAAGTCACGGATTAATTTTTAGTCACAACTTATCAAATTATTGGTCACAATTGAAAGTCACGGTCACAATATTCAGGTCACATATCCAATTTCGAGTCACAAGTGGAAGTCACAATCACACTTTTCCTCACAGCAATCAGCACCATCTCCTCTACCACCACCGCAGCCACCAAAACCCACTCCGCAGCAGATCTAGCAAAAATCTCGCACATCAACCACCCAAAATCATCGCGCCACCATCGCCACCACACATCACCACCACTGTCACGACCACCACCGTCGACCACCATCGCCGCTATCACCAATTTTTTCAGTGAATAAAAATCCCAAAACCAACGTAGCTGCACCCCACTTCCACTCGTCACGCCACCACCACAAAAATCATCACTGCGACAGCATCGCCACAAAAAAAAAAAAAAAAAAAACACAAAACCGGAGAGCACCGCCAAAGCTCCGACCACCATAAAGCAGCAACGCTCATCGCTTATCATTTTCTTCCTCTGTTCTTTTTTTTTTTTGTTATAAAACAGGTTCCTTCTAGTTCATCTTCGCACCCACCACCACGTGCACCAATCGCACCAGATCTATGCCACTTGAGATGTCGTCGCTGCAGATATGCCATTTAAATCGCCGCTTCAATCGTTGTGACGGCGACGAGAGAGGAGAGCTGCAGAGGGGAGGCAGCAACGGTTTCGATTTGGGAGTAGAGAGACGGTGGTAAGAGAGAATGGAGAGGAGATGACGCTGCACTATAAATCGCCGTCGCAACAGTGACGGGCACGTTGAGTGGGTTGTTGCAGGGGCGAAGGGGCTGGCGGCGACGAATCTTTCAATCTTTTATATGACTGAAGACTCCGGGCGGTGGATTGTTTATGTGGGCGGTGGTTGCTGGTGTCGGAATTGAGGGTAGTTGCGGCGCCGAGGGGGGTGTAGAGAGACAGTGAAGACTGAAAAGAGAGCGAGGGGCGAGATGGAGAGGTTGTGATTAGGGTTTTGAAATAAATTTGTGTTATTAATAATTAATATAATATATTTTAATTACAATAAAAATAATTATAACATATCTGATTTTTGAAACGTTAAAGATGAAATCTGATTTTAGAATTGATGATTTTAAAACTAGGGAAGGGTGTAATTTCCACTTAAAATATTTAATCACGTATTAAATACGTTCAAAACCCCACAGCCCCAAATCAAAACCTTCAATTTCAAAAGACTCCCATAGTCAGTGGAAGTGCTGGTGGTAGAGATGGCAATGCTGGTGGCTGGGATGGGCTGGCTACTAGATTTGGCTGAGGTTGTGGTGGGGGGGCTTGAGGTAGCTGATTGGTTGGGTTGGAATCTATTTGAGACGTGGAAGTTCATGAGTGAGTTGACACAGAGGGGGACAGCGAGTCCGGCTGCAGGTCCTGGATATGGGATATGTCTAGGCTCATGTGCATTGACCCGAAATTTGCTCGGGTTCAGAGACTCATTACAAGTGCAGTAGAAACTGCAGAGGCTACTATGAGAGTGGTCGCAATGATTAACACGAATTTGAGCTTGGATTTTTTTGGGATTTGAAGTGGGTTCATTTTCCAATTGGGTTCTTCTTGATGAAGCTTCAGGCTTGGTTGATCCGAGCTTGCCATAGCCCATTCTATTAAACGAGAGAGAGAGAGAGAGAGGAATTGCAGTGTGTTAAGCTATGGCAGATGTTGTGGTAGTGGGACTTGAGGTGGCTGATTGGTTAGGTTTGAAATTGGTGAAGCTGTAGGTGGAGATGACTTTATAGGGGCGGGTGACAGAATGTTTGTCATTTTTTATTTTTTGAATTTCTATCATTTTTTTAATATTTTTCATTTTTTTTTTTCATTTCGTCAATTTTTGAATGTTTGTCACTTTTTTCAATGTTTGTCACTTTTGAGTGTCACTTTTTATTCTGTCACTTTTTTTTAATATGTGTAACTTTTTTTTTAATGTCAATTTTTTGAATTCGTCACTTTTTTTTTTTTTTTTTTTTTTTTTTGTAAATTACTGTCATTTTTTTGAATTTTTTTTCACTTTTTAAGTATTTTTGTTACTTTTTATAGTGTCACTTTTTTCAATTACCTTCTTGATTCTATCACTTTTTTTTTAGTGACAAATAAAACTTTTTAATAAAAAAAAAGTAACATTTAACTTCTAAAAGTGACATTGTGTCACTTTTTTATTATTAAAAAGTGACATTGTTTTTATTAAAAAAATGACATTGTGTCACTTTTTAATATTACACAGTATTTTTTTACTGCCAACAACCTTTTCATTGTTATAAAATAGAGAAGAAGAAGAAGAAGAGAGAGTTAAAGTCAATACCTTGTGTGTGTTTTATTAATGAACAAAGCCTTATATTTATAGGTAAGAATCAGGGATACAATGGTAATAGTTTCTAGGGCTGCAGGGGTATAATTGTCATTCACTACAAACCCTAATAAACTTTCCTTTTACAACACTCCCCCTTGAATGACACATTACAAAATATCTGCCTCGTTAAAATCTTGTTTGATAAAAACCCAATGGGACAAAAATCGAACGAAGGAAAAAGAGTACAGTTATTTCGGAGTATTAAAAATAAATGCTGCCTCATTAAAACCTTACTAGGAAAACCCAGTGGGATAAAACCTAAGCGAAGGAAAAAGAGTACAACCACTCCCCCTGATGTTAATCACTGAAAATCTTTGAGTCGGCGCATTCCAATCTAATTTCTTGAATGTAGATATTGGGAATGCTTTTGTGAATAAGCCGGTCACATTGTCACTTGAGCGAATTTGTTGAACATCGATATCGCTATTCTTCTGAAACTCATGTGTATGAAAGAATTTTGGAGAAATATGTTTCGTCGTGTCGCCTTTGATATAGCCTCCTTTAAGTTGTGCAATACAAGCTGCATTGTTCTCATACAAAATTGTTGGACTATCTTTTGTTAAAGTTAACCCGCATAATGTTTGGATATGATGGGTCATGTTTCTCAACAATACACATTCTCGCCCTATTTCATGGATTGCAATAATTTCAGAATGATTTGAGGATGTTGCTGTCAAGGATTGCTTCACAGATCTCCATGATATAGTAGTTCCTCCATGTGTAAACATATATCCTGTTTGTGATTTAACTTTATATGGGTCAGATAGATAACCTGCATCTGCATATCCCACTAAAGTAGATCCCGACTTTTGGGAGTAAAATAATCACAAATCAACCGTACCCTTTAGGTAACGAAAAATCTGTTTAACACCATTCCAATGTCTTTGACTTGGTGTAGAGCTATATCTTGCAAGGAAATTTACAGAAAAATCTATGTCGGATCGAGTGCAATTTGCAAGATATGTTAATGCTCCAATTGCACTAAGATATGATACTTCATGACCAATAATTTTTTCTCCATCTTCAAGTGGACGAAATGTATCATTTTTCTCGTCAAGTGATCGAACAACCATAGGTGATGTCAATGGATGTGCATTATCCACATAAAACTGTTTTAAGACTTTTTCTGTATATGTAAATTGATGAACAAATAATCCTTCTGGGAAATGTTCAATCTGCAACCCGAGACAAAATTTGGTTTTTCCCAAATCCTTCATTTCAAATTCATTTTTAAAATAATTAGCTGTTTTGTTAAACTCTTCAGGAGTTCCAATTAAGTTTACATCATCGACATAAACTGTCACAAATGCAAATCCAATTTTTGTTTTCTTTATGAAAACACATGGGCAGATATCGTCATTTCTATAGCATTCCTTCAACAAATATTCGCTAAGGTGACTCTATCGCATGCTTCCGGATTGTTTCAATCCATATAATGATCTTTGCAATTTAATTGAGAACATGGTTCTCGGGCATGCATCATTTGAGTTATGCTTCAGGCATATTAAATATTTTCAGAGATAACATTAATAGTCATGACATATGAGTTGACTATCACGTATTTCTAATTTCATGTATCGCCAAGATATAGACTCGTGATTTCATTCACGACGATCTTTGAGAAAATCACTTTGTTGTGAGTCATACATTATACATCACGACTTTATTTTTCTCATTTTCTTTTTGCATAAATATATATCTTTATATTTTTGGACTACAGGTCCAAAAATATCATGTTTCTCTAGTAAATTCAATTTAGTATTGCGTCTTTTTTATTTTGCCAAATATTACTTCGATCAATATATTTTTGACGCATATATTTTGATTCCTCGCGATTCATATATGATGTAGCACATCATGTACAAAATTGTTGTCGACAACTTTTCTTTTTCGATTCTATTTCTTACTCCATAACGACATAACTTATTGAGATATCTCAAATTCAATATATCAGGTACCTGAACCTCTTCAGGGGTTTTATAATTTGTTATGTCTAAATACTCATTAAAAGTATATGCCTCTTTAATGAAACCATCTTTGTTAATTGCTCCATTTTTGTTCAAAAATTTTTGTATTAGAATCGAACACATCACGCTTCAGGCGCGCCATAGATATATCAAATATAATGATATCAAATTGTCCTCTTAGGACATCAATTCGTATTGGAGCACTTTTGATCCTTTTGATCAGTAAATGCATCTAAATAAATTTTCTTTCGAACTTCTGGTTCGAGTGATCTTTTGCGAGAATTTAGATAATGATGCATTTGTACATTATTTTCAACTTCTTAATTCCTCCCCCTAATGCTGAAAGAATTGTCTAGTCAATTAGACAATAATTTTTTCAGCATTATAAAATATCACCTTTTTGGGATAAGGGTTCAAACTATGCATTTATTCTCAGCATTTTTTATTTTTCATCTCAGTACATTGTGGTGGGTTGATTTTGCATATACTGCACTATCAAAATAATTAGATGAAAAATTAGACTCTGACCATAAGTCAATTGTAATAGGGAGAACTATGATGTTGGCAATGATGCGTAATAGAATTACCCAAACAAAAAGGGAAAAACACTTTGTTCTCAATGAAATTAATTGGAGGCATTTAACAAACAATAGTGTTAAATCACTTATCGACATCTCAACTGACACATATTCAAATATTGAGATTTATGCTCACTAGCATTAATAAGACACAGTCTTAATTATATAATTTGAAAATTATGCTCATAAGTTGAGCAATAATTTCGCAAACTTCAGGTTGCGAACACCATGCAATCATCTAATATTTGTATCAAATCTATTAGATACAAATAATATTTAGATGGTTAACGTGGTGGGTGACGGGGCCCCATATATCACCCTAATTAATTTTCAAAAATGTAGTGAATTGAATCCTATTTTAGCTAGTGGCTTTTAATGATCAATTGTCGATAAAGAGAACAAATGATATATATATATATATGAATTCATTGGATTGAAGAATCTTCTAGTTATTCATTGAATATCCATTTGAATTTTAAATTTCCTATCATTATTGATCCAGCGATGGTCCAATTGGTCATGCCAATCAAATTGAACTTCTGGTTCAATATAAGGTATATTCCAATTCTTTAATTTCGAAGAATATGAATAAACATTATATACTCGTATAATACTCAATTAAGAAGACAAATTAATCAATATCAGTATGACATGAGTTATATGTTTTCCTTCAAGGATAAACATGAATTCATAAATATTCTTCGAACAAGTGCTATGTCGAGAGAACATTATATTTAATTATTGCTTCTTCAAAGAGTAATAAATCAATATTCTTCTGAAATATTGAAAATTAAAATATTACGCTTTTCGGGAGCAAATAATATATTATTATTTAGAATAATAGATTAGGTAAGAATTTACTCTTGAGGAGTAAAAACATAACTTATATTAGATCGTATTTATCATACTCTTCTGGAGCAAATAAATTTTAACTATAATGTAAATACGTATGCAGAAGAATGGACACGTAAAGAAATTGAATAATTTAGTTTGTGATTTCACATAGAAATCAATTAATATTCTTCTGGAATATTGAAATTGTAATATCATGCTCTTCTGGAGCAAATAATATTATTTTAGAATATCAATATAATATTGTGCTAATTCATGAGCAACAAAATATTTGTAATAGGCAGATCTATAAATAACATTCTTCTGAACTATTGAATCGGAGTGTTTTGCTCTTCAGGAGCAATAACGTATTATTGTTTGAAATAAATTGTATAATAATTTACTCTTCAAGAGTAAAGACATAATTTATGTTAGATTTTATTTAATTATACTCTTCAGGAGCAAGTAAAATCTAACTAGAACCTTAATAATAGTGTGCTTTATTTGGAAAACATAATAATATAAAAAGAATATAAAGTCTACTAACCACATAGATATGGAGAAAGAAAAGAAATTAAACCTGGTATGTGGTGTGACATGTGAAACGAATGATGACGTTGATTTATCACAGACGATGACTTTGATTTCTTCCCATCAATTTATCAATGATTATCGGTGCATAGCCATGGTGACTGCCGATTAGTGTATGCTAGACACAATATAACATGACAATATTTATGATATTGACTATCCATTGATTTAAGCTGCTGCCTCTGATTGTTGAAGACAAATCTATACTAGATAGGTTACGTGTTTTCCTTCAAGAATAAACACTAATATAAAGTAATTTGTTTTTCGAAATATGTACTACTTCGGGAGCACATTGTATTTTACTATTGCTTCTTCAAGATCAATTTATAAATATTCTTCTGGAATATTGAAAATTATAATTTATGCTCTTCAGGAGCAAATAATATTCTTCTGGAATATTAATTATAATATTATACTATTTCATGAGCAACAATAAATTATTTGTAATCGATAAATTTACAATTAATATTCTTCTGAAATATTAATTATATAATGTTGTGTTATTTCATGAGTAATAACAAATTATTGTTATAATAGACAGATCTACATGTACTAAATTATATTGAGTATTAAAAAGAATAAAAACATGGTAATTAATCAATAAAAAATCTAAGAGACGGTTTATTGAAGTAGCAGTAGCAGTAGCAATTAAGGTGCAAAAAATTGAATTAAATTACACGTAAAGCAGTGATGTTATATTGCATACGGTCAAAATAATTGCAGTTGGGAAGATGTGGTGGTAGATTTGCATTAATTCCAGTGCCTAAATTTCATACCCACAGAAGCAAGGGAGACAAGAATTCATAAATAGTACTTTTTGAAAGGCAGAATCTCAAACTGAATTTCATACCCACGCATAATAATTCAAAGGCAGAATTAATGGCATACTCGTAAATTAAAGGCACGTAGTATATTAAAGGCAGAGAAGAAACGTTCTGAAAAGGCACGTAGTATATTATAATCATGGTCAATGAAGGTCCAGCAAGATGAAAGTTTGGAATTGGATTTCAAGACTTGCAATCATGATTTGTTGACTATGTGCTTGATTCTGGACTAGAGCTAGAAAAGTTGCATGGCTATATCATGAATAGTACTAAAAAAATATAAAGAGCAGATTCACGTATTCAAGTATGTGTAAAATAAATTCACGTGTTATCAAATTAATTTTGATACACATGACAGATGATTATGCTAAAAAAAATACTACTTTCTCTAAACTTTAAAGAATTAAGCGTTCGTGCTGATAACGTGTTATAAAATAGAGAAGAAGAAGAAGAAGAAGAAGAGAGAGTTAAAGTCAATACCTTGTGTGTGTTTTATTAATGAACAAAGCCCTATATTTATAGGTAAGAATCAGGGATACAATGGTAATAGTTTCTAGGGCTGCAGGGGTATAATTGTCATTCACTACAAACCCTAATAAACTTTCCTTTTACAACATTCATAAGATTTTTCAAAAGACCTCTAATTTTAAAGGTATTTTTTGTAAGTTATCCTAAAAAAATGGGATTTGGGGAGCTAATGAGTTGCGTGAAAAAAAAAGGTTTGAAGCCTTGGTTTTGGACGACCCAACACTAACAGTAACGCACAATGCACGTTGCTAAAACACTAACAACAACGTTCAATGCGCGTTGCTAAAAATAATTTACGTCAACGCACACTGCACGTTGCTAAAACTTAATAGAAACGTGAAATGCACGTTGCAAAAAGAAATTAACGGTAACGAACCTCGAACGTTGCAAAATGATGTATTAACAACATTCATTAAAAAAACGTTGTCAAAACTCGATTTGATCAACTAATAGTTACATGCACTTGCTGAATGTTGCGATAGACTTCTTTTAGCAACATGCAATTATCGAATGTTGTATTTTACATATTGCGATAGATATTTTTTCTTGTAGGGTGGTAATTACTGAAATTTTGGTCAATACTACTCAAATTCCAAACGTGGATTAGGTAGTATTAAAAGAACTTAAAATCTTGTTTATTTTAATGTTAATACAATCTAATACTGCATGTCAAATTTGAACTAAAGTTAGGAATTCGATTTTTTTGTATTCGTCTTTTGAAGAATGCCTTTCGTTTGATGGTTTTGACAGCTTCTCTTAAGTTTACATTCAGATAGTGTTGTTATGCTCAATACTAAACTTGTTCAAAATATGAAATATAATCATGGTTTTTTTTTTTTTTTTTTGGTTAAAGACAGCGATTGCTCTCGTTCATGACATAAGATTCGCTATGACAATTCACTCACGAATATGATACCATTATTTCTTCTTCATTTCATATGCTCCATATTGCACCACCAAGCACCTCATTAACCTGCAATTCTCATATATGAAACACAATAAAAGATTAACATTTAAAACTAAATCCTTAAACATATCAAGGATTAATTTCCATTTCATTCATTTATATATTCAAATACACATAGAACACTAGCCAACAATTTTCCTACTACAATACAGAGAAAAACGTAGATCATATTATTGCTGTGAAAACCTGCAAATAAAAAAAAAATCATTCAATTGATCGGCCTCTCTTTGGAGTCAAACTTTCCATTTCATTTGAAATATTGAGCTCCTTATTTACACTTTCTTCTCGCGTAAATCGAAGAAACCATACTACCAACAAATAAGAAACCATACTACCAACAAATCAGCCTCTCTTTCAAGCCAATTGTATGTACCTTTGTTGACTAATTGAACTCAAAATATCTTCCATCTTTTTTTAAAAAAACTATTGAAATATAAAATAAAATAAAAATTCCGTGCACGGAGAGTTGAAAGATCACCGAATAATTGCGTAAAAAAAAATCAAGCTTCGTGCATCACGGAGTTAAATTTTATTTATTTATTTATTTTATACATTGGTGCACTCCAACCTTCCAACCTTTAAAAGCTTGCTCCGCATATTTATTGAATTTTTTTTTGGTATTCAATATTTCCTTTTGTAGAATTCGCCAATTATTTATAGTAACTTATAATTCTACATTCGTAAGAGGTTGTTGGTTTTCCATTTGTATTTTTCTAATTTCATTCTCTTTTTTTTTTTTTGTAGGTTTAACAGTTGTTCAAAATTTGCCACCAAAATCCTAGCTAAAATATTGATGTTCGGAAACTATATACACACACAATTGACTCCAAAGTCAAACTGATTAGTTGGTAATATAGTTTCTTCGACTTACGCAACTTATGGTTTCTTAATTTGCATCACTTTGCATCAGATTGCTTGTGCTTTTTACTCAACCAATAAAACATAGATAATCTTTTTATGTTAATATTGTTAATTAGTATTGGAATATACCAGATTTGGACTCAACTTACTGTATTTGAGCGTACCCGTTTGAGCTTACTGTATTTGAACTTACCGTATTTATGCTTACCGGTTTGAACTTACTGTATTTATGCTTACCGGTTTAAGCTTACTGTATTTAAGCATACCGGTTTGAGCTTACCGTATTTGAGTTTATCGGTTTGAGCTTTCCATATTTGAGCTTATTGGTTTGAGCTTACCGTATTCGAGCTTACCGGTTTCAGCTTACTATATTTGCACCCAGCTTATCGGATTTACACGGAGGTTACCGTATTTGCTTTTTACTCACCGAATTTAGTTTCAACTTACAGATTTTGGTTTGATACCACAGAAAATGATATGAAAGACAAAGAGGGGGAGAAAATATGATAATTCACTCACAAATATGATACCATTATTTCTTCTTCATTTCATATGCTCCATATTGCACCAGCAAGCATCTCATTTACCAGCAATTCTCATATACGAAACACAATAAAAGATTAACATTTAAAACTAAATCATTAAACATATCAAGGATTAAATTCCATTCCATTCATTTATATATTCAAATACACATAGAACACAAGACAACAATTTTTCTATTACAATACGAAGAAAAACGTTAATATGGTGGCTACAATCTGAAATCAATTTTCCTATTACAAAGACGGGGACCAGATTATTGCTGTGAAAACCTGCAAATAAAAACAAAAAAATTCATTCAACTAATCAGTCACTCTTTGGAGTCGAACTTTCCATTTCATTCAAAATACCGAGCCCCTTATTTGCACTTTCTTCTCGCGTAAATCGAAGAAACCATACTACCAACTAATCAGCCTCTCTTTCAAGCCAATTGTGTGTATATAGTTTCCGAACATCAATATTTTCGCTCAAATTTTGGTGGCGAATTTTAGGGTTCATGGATTTGGGGATGAAATTGGGTTTCAATTGAGAAAGATTTTTTATTTCACTTCCGTTATGTGCCACGTTGGATTTCAATCCGCCATGTGGCACATTCCGTTAGTTGCGTTTGACGAAGTTCAGACGGGTGATGGATGGATAATGTATTATATAGATGGGTGAACAACGGATAATCTTTTATTGTTCAATGATCAAGTAGTAATATAGATTAAAGATGGGTGAGCATTTTTCAGTGAACAAGTAGCAATATTGTTCAGTGAGCAAGTAGTAATATAGATTAAAATCTTAGGGGACGTTCTCTTCGTGTTTCAGTTTTGTGTTTTGAGTTTTGAATTCGTTTTGTGTTTTCGGTGTCCATTTTGAGATTGTTGAAAACTCGTTCTTTTTGTCGTTTTGAAAAAATATTTCACAACCCGTATTTTTTAAGTTTTGGCAGATTTGTGAAGAAAACAGTCAAAACGTAAAAAAGTTGTTTTCTGTTTTCTTGACAAAATTTTCAACCGTTTTCAAAAACTCGTTTTCGAAAATGGGAAAAAGAACGCGTTTTCAATGTTTTGAAAAATCGAAAACAGAAAACGACATAACAATCAATAATTGAACATATTTAACACATTAACATTACATTCAATATAATCCAACCCGTGCATTGCACTAGGGAAAACTAGTATAAAAAAGCATATGATTGAAAATTGGGGGAAAAAATGAATTTACGTATAAAATATTTTATTGCGAGAATATGAGATTAAAAATGAATTTTAAAAAAATGATTTTTTTTATTTACAATAGACGAGGGCTAAAGTTTATTTGCAAGGAGACAATTAAAAAAAGGAATTTTGCATTAATAATTTTATGTTCCAGTTTTAACAAAAAAATTGAAATACAGTTGTGAAACAAAACTTGAAATAATATTTTGAGTTCAATTAGTCAACAAAGATGGCTACACTTTTACCATTAAACCCTAAACTTGAAGAAACTAATATGATAACAATTAAAATTAATAAAAGAAAACAGGGCTAAAATAGGAAGGCAAAATACGTCCTTAATGAACATTAACTGTGGCATTACCTCTTTTAATAGTAGAGGGATATGTACATGGAGACAAGTTTTCTTAAGACACAACCTAAAAATATTAGGGTCCGTTTGATAAAAAGATGGAAAATGGATGGCAAATAAAATGTTTGGCAGGGAAGTAATTTGCCTAGAATTTATTTTAGAGGGAAGTGATTTAATGGTGTTTGATTGGTATAATTTTCCACCTAATTCGTTTGGTTTTGTTTTTCATGCAAATGGTTACTTTTTGGGATAATTTTTTTACAATCTGTATTAAAATTTGTTTGGATTGCCAAAAAGTAAAAAAAAAAATTTTAAAAAAATATTTTCATAAAATTTTTATGTTCGTTTGACTTCGTTTTTCATGCAAATTGTCAATTAAATGGATAAATTTTTTTACCATTGAATTTAGAATATGTTTCCATTACTAAAAAGTTAAAAAAAAAAAAAAAAAAAAAAAAAAAAAAACACCCAACAAGGTGAAAAATAATTTCCCACAAAAATCATAAGAAAATATTTTCCTACTTTTGTGCTTCAAAGGATTGTACATTAGAAATTGGTGGCAAACATTTTCCAAGGCAAATTCCGCGTACCAAACAGCCAAAAGTAGGAACTAGGAAAATATTTTCCTAGTTCCATGACAAATTTCGCGTATCAAACACGCCCTTATAACTTATCGCAATGTCAAGTTTATTTTTATTTTTAATTGACCCAAGACGGGACAAAACTTTTTTATTACAAAGTTATTATTCCTATATAGTATAACTGTAGATTAGTTTTACCGTACCACAAAGATTACGCCCAATCTATTTTTTTGGCTACTTAAAACTCGATGTTACAACATCAAACCAGCTCATTCGTGAGACGCACATGCAATGCAGCACTAACAGGCAAAACTTGTACCACATAAAGATTGTAATGTTATTATGTTAAGCCTCAGTTTTCCCAAAATTGTTATGCAAGAGACACATTCTCTGTGACACTATCCAGGATACAGCATTGCCACCAAGTTTATCGAAAAATCCATAAATTAGTCAAGAAAAATTGACAGCAGAACTAGTTGTTGAATCTGATACTTCGGCTTTTTCCTGCATTAATACCGGATGCTTCCCCACCATAAGGACCTGTTGGCTTCCTATTTTCCGGCACCTGTCCTTTTCGACGCTCCTTTGCCTTCTGGTGTTTCAACTGAGACACGGATTGAAGGGGAATGGGGGTTAGTCTTCAATTGGAAATTTCAAATAGTACCAATAAATTAATATGTTTGCATCAAATACCTTGTACTTCTTTCTGGGATTTTTAGTTAGCTTCTTACGAGCACGGGTCAACCCCCTGTTCTTCTCCATCTGGGGAAATTGAAAGCAGAAATATAGTTGATGATGAGAAAAAATATGGCAGAAAAAAGTGAAAAATACAAATCTCTTGAGCTCTTCGATTAAATAATGTGCTTACCTGATAGGTAATATGGCGCTTCCCATCGACAATTTCTTCTGGTAAGGATGAAAGTTTTGAGACTCTGTACAAGTAAGTCAGAATCAGTATATGATAAACATTTCCTAATAAGTGGGCATTCAAAATTAATAACAAAGGACCTGAAACTAAAAAGATACGGATATACGCGCAGCCGCATTCTAATGAACAAATACACAACAGTAGCAGATGAAAGGAAGGCCCGAATCTAATAAATCAGCTGAAGCCAGAGAGACCCGAGCTATGACCGTGTGACAAGGACTGTACTTCCCAACTCTCCATAAGGGCAAATTTGGTGCACAGAATTGGACAGTATTGTGCATAACATATACAAACAAAATTTTAGCTTCTTTAATTAATTCTATCTAGTATGGTCTAGGGTCCAACATACCAAACATCCTATAAGTGCTTTTGCACATTTTAAATACCTCGAATACTTGTCAGCTTTTGCAGCGACCTTTGCAGCATGTTGTTGTTCCACTTGTTTGTAGTATTCCAAATCTAAATCTGCATCACTCTCCATAGGGACATCAGTATCTTCATCACTTGAAAGAGCACCGGGCTCATCTTCAACATCATCAACAGATTTGATTCCAGCTCCAGCCAAAACTCGTAGCTCATGCTTTCTTCGCCGTTCTCCAATATCATCCCGTTTAGGTATATCGTCATCACCAGAAATGACCTGGCAAAAAAATATAAATATATAACATAAATAGGAAGGTAACTTATGGACTGCCACTCAAAAATTTCAGGCAATGAACAAATACCAAGCATATATTCGGACTTGAAATGATAAAAATGATGATTGATGTGTAAGCAAGAGAATTCAAAGTCTGGTATATGACATGAAATATGTTATTATAACATAATACTGTGTAGAAAAGAAAATCATCATATATTGTTGATCTCCTTTGCACTCAATGAGATTCACTACCATTAGGCTTATGAATGCGTTGGAACCAGTTTTTGTTGGTTGGGTTATGTATCAGTGTTTTCCTTCAGATTAAGTACCACTTTTGGAACCAGTTTTTGTTGGTTGGGTTATGTATCAATGTTTTCCTTCAGATTAAGTACCACTTTCTAGTTTCTACTGCAGAGGATTCCTCCCAGTTTCTGAACCCAAACAGCTGCCCGTTCATTATTTTTAAGTTGCTCTTTGATCACTCGAGACTTATTTTTTAGCTGTTCTTTGATCACTGGAGACTTGCGTCCTTCTTTCAGTACCCTTCAATATCTGTAACCAGAAGATCATCACCTTCCTTTTCCCATAACTTCATCTTAAAAGGGAACAAGGTAACCTCGTATGGTGCTGTAACATTTTTCCATGCATTGTGTCGTGAAGAAACACTATCTACTAATCTGCACAAATGTATTTATTACAGGCAAAAAGAAGTAGTATAAACGAGTAAAACACATTAAGATCCATACCTTCAGTTTATTCCTCTGAAGTTCCAGAAGCTGGGAAAGTTTACTTGGTCGAGATAGACTTGCCTCCCCATTACTCTTACCACGAGCACCCCCATCTATTTCCATAGCCTCGTCATCAAAATCATCTAAAGTCTCAAGTTGTCTATAGCAATCCAAATTTGGTTTGTTAGTGCTTGGAGATTACACTAATTTTATCCACAGAATGATGAAGAGATGAGTAAAGATGAATCTCAAGGAAAGCTATTACCTGTTCATTGGGCTCAGGTGCTTTCTAACCCTATCATCCTTTTTTGCAATGGAACTGAAAACACCTTTCTGCTTCAATTTTTCCTCGAGGGAAGCCCTTAGTTTTAACATTTCTATGCTCTGCTCTCCAACTTGATTATCCTGCCATGATTGATGTACTTTTATACTACATGGAAAACCAGTTTACTTACACTACAAGAAACAACTCAACAAGTAGTATCTATTATTGGCTGAACAGCAATTCATGGCCATTGATATAAAAGCAGAAAAATCAACACGCTTGTGAAGGTCATAGAAAGAATTATGCACACGGCTCACTTGAGTTTTGTGTCGTGATTCACTGCTCTTGGAACTTCTTGAAATATTCACCTCAATCAATGCAGGGGCCTCTTTTGACTACAGTTTATGATGGACAAAAAAAAATGAGGCTAAGTTTCCAACATAAAGTCCCCTACTCTAAAAAGAGAAACTAATGGGGTTGTATGAATATAAAACTACCTCATCTGTTGCATGTTTCTCAGAAGACACCAATGAGACCCGACCTTCGGTTAAAGGATCAGATTCTGGCGCAGCAGTATCTCCAACCACCTTAGTAACTGTTTCAGTACTCGCAATCTTGTTCACAATGTCCTCCAAGTCAAAAGGAAGATTCTCATCCAATTCTTTCATCTGCCACCAGAAAAAGAAGGGCAAAATTCCATCAATGTGGCCAAACAAAAGCTCTTTAACACACATCTTTAGACTTTTAAGTAAATAAATAAGCAGCAACAACTTTAATTAATGACCTAGAAAGTGAGAACAGGGAAGTAGACAGCCTAAGAAAGTCGTAGAATGGCCCAGATATTCATTCCACTGGAGCAAAACCCATCAAATTTACCCAGAAAGTATGATGATGTGTACATATTAAACAAGGTTCAGAAAATCAAGCCTTGCACAAATGCCTAAAATGATTACCCAAGATATCTCAACAACACAAAACAAACGGGATGGCAACAATAGATTATACTCATCAGGCATGTGCACCAATAAACCAGAAAACAAACAATAATCACACTTCCAATTTCACATATGCCAAAGGAAATGTAAAAGAAAGATCCCTTAAGCTTTTCAACTAACAAGTACAGAGAGTTATTCTGAACACAACAGAAAAGTCAGGAGGATCATTTATATGACTGTAATAATTGACAACCTTTTATATTCAACTTAAATTCTTTCCGTACATCCAACTCATTCTATTGTTGGCACGAGATTATGAGCAACTAAAGGAATTCCAACCAGTGAAAATATTGTGTTCCATCAACTTTCTAATGAAGACTAATTAACATGATCTGCTCTGTTAACAATGATATAGTTTCCAGTTCCCACCAACACCAAGAATATCACACACCACTCACTGCCGACTGTTGCTATAGGTGTTATGTCCAATCCATGCAGTAATTAAAATCAGGATATCCCATGACAATCACTGGCATTTGGTGCACAGAAGCATTTATTACCCTTAAAATGATATCATGAATACAAGGCCACCGTGGGCGAAGTATTTGAACATGAGAGTAATGCTTCGGTTCAAGTTATTGCATTGATTCCTCTTTATAATAAAAGAAAGAGGGAATAAAAAGAACAGTGAGAAAGAATAACCTTATCCAATAAATTCTTGATCTCCACGAGACGAGAAACAACTGGATGTTCACGGACTGGAAGCCCTTCAGCCTTGAGAAGAAGATAAAAGGTTATAGCTTGGCAATAGCACTGCAACAGAAGCTGCTTTACCTCTATGTAATGCATCCCTCCCTCCCTTGCATTCTCCTGTTCTCTAATCTTCACAATTACAGAAGGCAATTAATATAATAGATCCCATAACATAGAAGAGATATAAAATATTGCAAAGCAAGTCCAGCAAATTTTTTTATGAGCCATCAATTAAACTACAAACGTGATAAAAAAACTAGAGGGGTGGGACCAAAATATACTGTCTGTTAACAATGATAAAGGATCTTATCCTACTATTCAAGTTACCACTCCACTTCAACTGTCTCCCATCTATTCTTTGGGATAGAGAAGTCACAGTTTTTCTTTCCAAAACATTCAATATCATTCTTTTTTCATACAAATATGGTTCATGGGAATTTCAAGATGAAGGAGGAATCAAAGTTCACAAGACCTTCCAAAATAATGTATCAAAATTTCTTTATATCACAGTTACAGAAGCTAATCCAGTCAAAGATTTAGATTAATGATGCTGTACAATGCTTCAAATAATTGCATTGAAACATATGAAGGTCCAGAAGAACAAGGACAGCCAAATATACCTTGTTAGTAGATTTAATATTAGTTTGGATCAGATAATGCCAAATCATAGTAAAAATGAGAATACCTTGTGTACAAGTGGATTAACTTTCTTTTCAAGTTGCTCAAGAGCATCATTGAGCTCTGACAAAAGACCAACTAATTCTGGAGCAGATCTGTTAAACAAGTAAAACGAGTAGCCTGTGAAAAGTATCAAAACTAAAGAAAAATAATATTTTAATAAAATTAGACTGTGTTCCGTATATTAGAGCAAGCTAAACTTTCATGAAAGAATAATAGATCTTATCACATGATGAAGCGACATGGAAATAGTTGGACAATAAACAACTACTCCATATTATTTCTTGCCAAACTTGATTACAGGGAGGGAAAAATAAAAGACAAAAGAACCACATGATGGAAGTCTCATGCATATTCCAGCGACAATTTTTATCAGATATGGTACTATTGAGCACCATAACAACACAACAGGATCTAGAATCAAAGTTATTTCTTTTCCAAAAGATTCTATTATTTATTGAAATAAAGTACATGTTTTCCCGATTTCATTTTTTTTCCCGGATGTTGCCAAACAGGCTAAACTAAAGATGCTAAAGGAGTGTTCAGTAAGAACCAAGCTGGTTTCAGTACCTAGCTAGGCAACTAGAACGTTTTCCTGAAAAGGTTTTCACTTGGTCTGATCTCAGGGTATTAGGCGAAGCAGGATCCAATTCAGACCAAGCTAGACATGTAGATCAATCTCAACCAATTTATTTGCCAAAAAAACTAAATCAGTTAGTGGAAGTTCAATATAACAAGCCTGTTTCAATTCCTATACATTATTATTACTAAATAAATGTCAAGAAAATAATTTACTTGAATTTATGTGTCACAATGCATAGCAACTTAGAAAAACAGATTTCTCATGTCAAACAACAATTAAACTGAAACCAGCTTCTGTGAAAACTAACCTACTACCGTGTATTTTGGATCTGAAGCAATCATGCCACAGGGTTTCAAAACAGATGCTAAAGACATATTGAACTCCCAACAATCACGGATACACACAGATGAGTCACAAACATATAAAATTATATTAGTGGCTTAAGAAGACTGGAGCTAAGTTACACCTACCCCAAGAAAAGCAAATTCCCCTCCTTTAGATCAACCTTCTGAGAGGAGTTATCATCCTATTTAGTTTTAGAGCGTAGAGATTAAAAGATTATGCATGTCCGGAAAATCATATAGGTTTCCAAGTCAAAATTCTAAATATTCCATAGAAAATAATTCCACTTCAAGACTGAGAAGAAAGTTAATTATACATTGCACATCATTGTCCGAACAATCCAAAACATTTCTTTTTCAGTTCTAAATTTCACAGTCCATCCTTTTCAGACTTCCTAGTTCCATAAGGCTTTCGAAGGGATACCTTTCTATTCATCTTTTTCCTCAATTACAATCAAACAGAATACCCTATTCCATCACCTTAGTTCAGTTGATATAACTCAATATTAATATCAACAAACTGCTAAGATGTTCAGTTTTCAAGAAAATCCACTTACATACGGAAAACTATAAAAGAGGACAACCAAGGCACCGAAGAAGCAAGCTGACCTGTACACAACATCCATTTGCTCTTCCTTCGTTAAAGCATTTAAGTCTTTCTTTACTATCTCATAATCGATGTCATCATTGATTTCTTTGTGAAGAGAAGCTTTTGATTTTGGCTTCCCTTTGTCCAATATTTCCTGAAATGGGAAAATGACGAAGCAATCAGTGAAACTGTATTTCAAATTATCAGATTCTGATTCAAGATGGAGATTATTAGGTATTCTAATGCACATTTGTTACCTCAAATGTGGGCTCCTTGTCACTCTCATCTTGACTATAATCCTCAAGACCAAAATCTTCCATAGTTAACGCTTTTGCTCTTTCACTCTGCAATTTTAACACTTCTTTTTCCTCATCAGAAGCATTCTCGTCGTCGCTTGATTGTGGCTTCAGGATAGAGAAATTTTTTTAGAACACATCATTACACTCGTCATATGCTGCAAAATGCAGTATTAATATTTGACAGATATATATTTCTTCTAATGTCCCTAATGGCATACTGGACCACTGTAGAAGGGCTCAAATACAGTTTACAAGTGTGGGGTGGAAACAATAGTTGGTACGGTATTACTCTAATCAAAGACAACTCATTCAGCTTTCTTACCTATTTTCTCAGCTAGTCTGAGACAGCCTCCAGAGGGAAAACCAAGATTTTGGGGATAAGAAACAAGATAAAGGAGTTCACCATTTCCAGTCATATGAAAAGGATATTACATGAGAAATCACAGAAAAGGAATGCTACAGGAAAGAAATCACTGGAGAGACATACCGAAATTTGTAAACAACATAGTTTAAAAGGGGAATAGTGAACTTCATGGATATGTTCATGGAAATTCAAGAAAAAAGAGAGTTAACCAGGCATCTAATTGGGTAGTGGATGGGAAGGAGATAAAAGGTTCAACAAGTTGCTTGATTGACTATCATCATCTAAAAACTATGTAGAAAATCAAATTAAGGAGAATTTCATGGATAGGGAGGAAATAATTATTGTTCTGAATGTCATACCACAAAAAGAGAGATTCCAAATGTAGGCATTGATTTAATGTATGCAACAGGTAGAGGAGGAATTATAAAACAAGTCACAATGTGATACTACATTATATATTATCTTATAATGATATTGAAGAAATCATTTTAAACTGCTATCACTTATTGAAGGAGTATGTGTCCAATATCCTACTTAAAGAATTACTGTAGAAGACCTTAAAATGATTTTAATGCCCCTTAAAACAGCCTATGCTATAAAGGAAAAGATTAAAAAACTTTATCAAATTTAGCCCATGTTTGAGGTCCATTCTCTAAAAACTCATTCTTCCCCAAACCCATTTTCAACACACATTCTCCCAATAAAATAGAATTACACATAAAACCCCAAAATTTTCCTTACTTTTTAACCACAAAATCTCCAAAAATCACTATTATAAAACTCAATTTCACAAAAAAAAAAAAAAAAAAAAAAAAAAAAAAAAAAAAAAAATGGGGCTCAAACAGAGCTTAATAAAAGGAAAGGGATGCATATAAAGATTTAGCTATGACCTCATCTTTGCATTACTTCCATACCCAAGTCTGTGTAACAAAACTTTGCTTTTTCTCTTGAAAAACGAAGCACAACCAACTTCATCAGGAGTAGGAAGATTCAACTTAAAGGGCATTTTTTTTTTTTTTGCATTAATAGTGGCATTAGAAGCTAAGTTGTATAATCTCAGAAAAAGGGTGCTAAAATGCCAATATGATATGGTTTGTAAGAATGATTATTTGGATAATCAATCTTGAAAAAATAATTCAAAGTAGTTCTTGTTGAAAACTTTGTGAGAAGTAACATGATAAACAATGACTGTTTATTTATACTAACCAAACATCTCACTAAGTGTCAAAAATAATTAATTTTCTTATCAAATCATCTAAAACAATCCAAATAGACAGAAAGGTGGCTACCATAATTGGGCATGCAATCTATGTCATGTTCAAATTTTACAACTCTTGCAAAAATAAGTTAAAATGATGAAGTGCTAATTCAGATCTTAGAGATGAATAAAGGTGAAGAGAGTAAAAGCAGTAAAAAGGGTCATCCAGCTTATTAGTTACACACGATAAAAATTTGAAACATTGTTTTTGGGCATGATGAAGCAAAGCCTTCTTAACTTACATATAGAGTTCTAAAGATCTTTTGTCCACGTCATTTTGCTTCTATTAAAGGGATAAGAATAATACAATAACTTTGCACAATAGAAGAATGTTCAACAGCCAATTGGTTGGAAAGAAAATTTACCTACTTCATCAATGCAACATGGGAAAAGAACAGAGTCGTGTTTAAAATATTACCTCATAGTCAACATCAGCACCATACATATCCTTTCTGCTCCAAACCACCTTTTTTTCTTCCTCCTCTTCGGCATCGTCTAGCATTTCGTCTTCTACTCCACCAAACTTTGCCCGCAAATACTTTTGAGTTCTTGCAACTAATAAACATCAAAAGAATATTACGAGTACATAAAATTTCCATACAAAGTGAAGTAACAACATTGAAGATCTAAAAACAAAAGAAAAAAAAAAAATTTCTCTATCATGAAGAAATCATAAAAACATAACAATCATCACACGTCTAGTGTTGTCATAAGAAAAACAAAGCGTGCCTAGATGATAAAACAAAAAATTAGAAAAATAGGTAAGAGAAATTCACACAAACATAACAAATTATCAAGCAAACATCTAATATCAATTTCTCAAAACAAAACACAATTATCTAGTGATGTCTCGGGGAATGGAAGACTTGATCAATGTATTGCACTGAACTAACCAATAATTTGATAACTAGCCAAATTTCATTAAGATTTAAGAGTTATAATTTGGTGAAAGTTTAAAACCAAATCAACAACACCTCATACAAATGAAACCCGCCAAACTAAGCTGTTTTGTACTAGAAGCTCCGTGTTTGAGAAATTATGCCTTATCTTTCATTACAAATAGCATTAAATAACAATAAGAACACATTTAGAAAATTGAGCTCTCTATTACTTTTGGCTGCAAGGCCTGTAGGCTTGGCATCATCATCCTCGATGTCGTCATCACCATCATCCTCATCCTCATCCTCATCTTCCTACAAAATGAGAAGCCAAAAGGCAAACAATAAGAATATAAATGGCCAACAATGCCAACAACAAAATTCTAATCATTTACAGGAGCCTCTGAAATTTGCAGAAAATTATCTTAAAAGGAAGAAAAGGAAACACAAAAGTCAGTCATGCTCCTATGTTTTTGCACCATTCAAGCTTATCCCAATCTTTCAAGAATGCTACGAATTGAAAAACTTTAGTTTAAAAAGTAACATAAAGAAAAGAATAGAATATGATTCTTTTCCTCCAAGATTTATACTAATTACAAAAATCTTCCATTCAGAAAGGAGAATAATTATTCCTAATTAAATGAGTGAGCTACCCTTCCCATGACGGAAATAAATTATAACTTTTTAGTTTTTACTCAATGCAATAAGAGGCCAAGGGAAATAGAAATTAATATAACCTCAAAATCTAACACGGGGATCTCGGCATCTTCATCAGACTCCCCCATATCATCATTTATATCCAGTGGAACAATATCTCTCTGCTTGTGGACTACAACAGTAAAAAAAAAATCATAACACATACACCAAAAAATCAGTATCATTAAAAAATATAATACATACAACATTGGGTTGAACAGAATAATTATACAAACACAGACGTACATGCATCAATCTCGTCGTTCATCATATCGCCATCGGAATTGAATTGAATTGTTTTTCTCTTGGAAGGGTCATTGTCTTCTTTCTTCTTGTATTTTCCTCCTTTCCTCCCCATTGTTAAACCCTCTGTGTCCGTGTATCTGTGAGCAATGGACACGCAAAAACCCTATGTAAAAGCCTTCACTTTTCGTTTTAGGTTATGCTATTCTATGTGAATTCTTAATAGAAGGAAATTTTATTGAATTTTGCTACACAGCCAAGCCCAAAAACAGGGTTAAAAACAGGTATTTGAATTTGATGACCTGGCAAACAAAAACCAATTAAAAACAACAATAAAAACTAAAACTAAACCAAACACTACAACACAAAAATCCCGATTCCACATCCGCTTCTCCAAACCGTCTCCAAACCCTCCCTCCCGCCGCCTTCTTCTTCTGCTATCAAGAAAAGCTACACTAACAGAATTAATAGCATGTTTCACTCTGCTTCTTTGCGAACAACATCAAGAACAGAGTCAATCAATTCAGCTCCTTCAGTGTAATGCCCTTTTGCCCAATTAGTTCCACCACCATTTTGCCCAAAAACAAAATTACCAGGCCTACAGATTTGCCCATATGCACCAGTCCTTAAACTGTCCATGGTTCCAGGTTCAAGATCCATAAGCACAGCCCATTCAAATACCTCCCACCACTTGCGTCATTGTAATAAACATTCATCATTCTCAAGTTCAGTGCAATAGACAATTTGCCACATATTCGAGTGGGGAAAATTCCTTGTTCAACACAAACAACTTCCCAGAACTTGCCCTCAATTTAAAAACCAAATCAGGATTAATTTTCGAAAATTAATTACACGACATTACAACATACCCAACAACAATCAATCCTCAGTGGAACAGAATGTTGAAATCTTCTAAATGTAGAATAAGAATACCTGGTCGGCGGCGGGAAGAAGCTCGTGGAGCAGCCGGTCGGATTCCGCAGAGAGGAGAAATTCTTGGTGTTTTGTTTGGAGCAGCAGGTCTGCGAAGGAGGTTCAATGGTCGGCGACTAAGCTCCGGTCGGAGAAGGCGGCGGCGGGAGCGAGGGTTTGGAGACGGGGTTGGAGAAGCGGATGTGGAATCGGGATTTTTATGTTGTAGTGTTTGGTTTAGTTTTAGTTTTTATTGTAGTTTTTAATTGGTTTTTGTTTGGCAAGTCGGTAAATTCAAAGAATAAAGCTACTTGTACACAATCCCTCACACAATCCCTTACACCCCCCCCTCACATGGAGGGGGGCCCACACATAATAAAATATTTGTGGGCCCCCCTCCATGTGAGGGGGGTGTAAGGGATTGTGTTGGGGGTTGTGTGTACATGTAGCATAGTTGAAATTCAAATACCTGTTTTTAACCCTGTTTTTGGCCTGGCTGTGTAGCAAAATTCAATTTTATTTTTGGAAGATTACGTATGGGGTTATCATCTTTTACTAAATTAGCAATTAAGTACCCTGTTTAACTTTTTGAGGCTTTTAGGTCCTCAGTCTTTCTGAAATAAGCACAAGGATAATAGATGGATGCAAACTGTCAATTATTGTGTGAACCTGTGTACGTGGTTCAATTTTTCAGGGTAATTCGGTCAATCCAAGTTTTACACTTTTGCCGAAAAAACATCTAAGGGTCCGTTTGATAAGTAAAGGTGAAAAGAAATTGCAATTCCATATTAATTGGAAAAAAAAAACTCACCAAACCCATAAAAATTCGTTTTCGATGAAAATAAAGAAAATACAGCTTGAAGTGGTTGTACCTTCGAATTCAAATTCAATTTCCACCTTCGCATCAAACGGACCCTAAGAGTATCTCCTATCATGGTGTAAAATAAATCTAAATCATAATTGAATTCGAATTCAATTTTCACCTTCGCATCAAACGGACTCTAAGAGTATCTCCTATCATGGTATAAAATAGATCTAAATCATAATTTAAATCTTCGAAGTAGTCGAAACCTCTTCAATGGAGAAATGCAAAAAAAATAAATTGTATTTTTTAGCATAAAATGTAAAAAGGGATGTAAATTTACATATTTTTCCTACATAAATAAAAGAGGCACTTCCAAAATACTGTTCATAAGCTGAGTCTATTTCCTTGAGCCGTGCAAGCCGAGTGAGCCACTTGGAGAAAAAAAATGACAAAAACGCAACTTGATATTATCTTTCCTATTTTCTTTGCTGAACCCTAATTGCTCTTGCTCTCTCGACACAATCGGCGCCACCGTAGCAACAACTTCCAGAAAACCTAAGCTCGCTCTGTCCCTCCATGTTCATTTGATTTCGTCTCTATATCATTCTTCATTGTATGTTTGTCGTTTGCTTTCAAGTTCTCTTTGTTCGTTTGTCGATCTCATCTGGTTTGTACCTTAGCTTTAGTTTTTTTTTTTTTTTTTTGGATCTCACTGGATTTGACGAGTTGTTGTTTTTCTTTGTAGATCTGAAAGTTTTCGTTTGTAGATCTTTTTTATATGGAAAAAACCTTCAAAGTTTGTCTTCCTTTCTACATTCAAAATGATTATCTTGTAGATCCCCTTTTTTTTTTTGGTAGATCTAATTTCGTGGATTATTTTGTTTGCAATTTTTAGGAATCCGGAGGAGATTTCGATCTCGCTGGACTTGACAAGTTGTTTTTGTTTTTGTTTTTCTTTGTAGATCTACAAGTTTTCGTTTGTAGATCTTTTTTATGTGGAAAAAACCTTCAAAATTTGTCTTCCTTTCTACATTCAAAATGAATTTTTTGTAGATCCGGTTTTTTTTTTTTTTTTTTGGTAGATCTAATTTCGTGGGTTATTTTGTTTCCAATTTTTAGGAATCCAGAGGAGATTCCGTGGGCTGAAGCTAGTGCTGAGTTCGTTGTCCAGTCTACTGGAGTCTTTAGAGATAAGGACAAGGCTGCTGCCCTTTTGAAGGTAGTCTGTCGTGCTCCTTTTCTTTTAGATTGAATGGTCTTTGTGATGTTAAGTTAAGGTAAAATAATAATAATAATAACATTGTTATTAAGGTGCACGCCTCTCTTGAACTTACGTTAGAATATTAAAACAGAGTGATTGCCAGAAAAATAGTTCTCTCTTGTAATGAAAGGGATTAAGAGGAGTGATTAAGCAATCAAGAGTACATTAGACCCTAGCTCCAAAGTAAAAGTAGCCATGAGTAACCCATGTGACCCCCACCCATATGAATAATGAATTCATCCATATATCATATTATCCATGGTTTGAAAAAACGCTGTTGAGGCGCGCCGGAAGATGCCTCGAGGCGGTGTTTATGAGACTCAAATCTAAAGGCGCACGCCTCTAAATCTGAAGGAGCCCGCCTCAAAGGCGCGCATCCGAGCCACGCCTTTTCGGTTGAAATGTTGGCCTTCTGCGCTTCTGGTCGGGCAGAATTTCTGAATTTCTGCTTCTAGGTTGGAAGAAAGAAAATGACAGAGTTGGGGAAGAAGATGGTGAGGAAGATGATGGGAAGAAGAAAGACGTAGGGTTACCTAATTGATTGAAGTGGGCTTGGATTGGATTTGAAATATTTTATAAGTGAGTTTGTAAAGTCCAATGCATATAATTAATTGGGTTTGACACACTAAATATACACGTAAATTAAAATTTCCTTTGGCCAAAATGATTGACAGGTCAAACCCCGTTTCGAAGCCCCGAAGCGGCGAAGTTGCAAACTATTTTACCTTAAAATATGATTTTTCTTTGGCCAAAATGATTGACAGATAATTATAAAATCAACATACATAAAATTTTTAGAACAATTTAATAGCATTTTTTTGAAATTAATATTTTTTCAAAACTTGACAAAATAGAAATAATCAAATAACATTTTTGATTAATTTTACATATGAAGTTTTTGGGGGAAAAAAAATTTGTTTTTTGTGAGGCTTACGCCTCGCCTCATAACAGAAAATCGTCTCAGTACCCGTTTACATTTTTTCAAACCATGATATTATCGCATTTATCGCCATGAATTTTGGGTACAAAATTTTTATTTACAAAAGCCATATTCTGATTAAGAAATACAAATGGAGTTAGATGCCGTTATTATCAAAGTACGAGAGAAACATGGATGAGTCGTTTTCTTTCTATAAAAATACAACAAAGAGTAAATTAATGGGTAGCAGTTTTGAGATTTGTTTACAGATTTATGTGAAAATGGTCATTTTGATTCATGGTATAATAGTATAGGGTGGAGAGAAGAAAATGGGAGGTGGTGGTGGGGTGCTGATTCTTAAGGGATAGATAAGACTGGGGGAACATTCTGAGCTTGGTCTTTTGTGAATACATGGTGTCTTTGTGGTGGCTAGCAAAGATTAGAGACAACTCATTCTTTTCAGGGTTTGATTTTTTGTGTTTTTTTGTGGGCAGTTCCTTTCTGATTGTATACTGGTGGTGGCGTTTCTTCATATTTTTGTTTCTCAAAGTTTTTAGTTTAATAGCGCTTTTACTCTGTATTTGCACTGTCTTGCCCCCATTGAATATTGATTCTTTGTACGGAGTAGAGGTTTTTGTTGATCTAATTGCCATGATTTACAGGAAAGTGTAGCACCTGCACCTTCTTGTTTTAGGTGAGTTCTGGAGAATTTTGAAGTTAAAGTTTCTTTCTCTTCTCATCAGACGAAGGGTTTTTATATATGTATGCATATTGATTCAGAATTTTGGTTATAATAGGGATTTAATTTCCTTTATTTGAACCAATTTTTGCTGTTGATTCCTGCCTAATTTCCTTCGCTGTGTGATTCTGTCCCTATGAAAGGTTACTTTGTGATTGATTGTTCATAAGTTTTGTTAATTGGTAATTTAATATTTCTTGGTTTGGCTAACTTTTCTCCTAACTAAAATAAAAGAATGAGTTTTTTTGCACTGTTCACAAGCCGTTTGGCCATTTTTAGCCGATTTTTTCCTATTTCTAACCAAGCCGCACAAGTCGATTATTTTTTAGCCTTTTATTTTTGTTTAATAATCATTTCATCTGATCAAGGTACACTTCAAGTTCACGCTACCATCATCCCTTCCATTATTCACGCTACCATTATCTCTTTACTAATTTCCCCACGCAACCCCCATTCTTCCCCCACACATCACTGGACTTTTCTTCTTCTCTCACCACTCTGAAGTCTTTTCTTGTTATTGTTTCGCCAACTCGCACCAATTTTCACCTTCGAATATCTTGCAACAGCAACACTCAACAAGGAACAAAAAATGTAAGTTTTTTTTTGTGCTTTTAGTAACCGAAAAAAAAAAATATACGGGCGCTGATTGTTCGAGTTTACTAGGATGATGGTTTTTTGCTGAAGATTTCAAGTTTAGGGTTTCGATCTTCTTGTCATTTTTTTTTTACACCGAACGTACTTAGTTGTTTTTTATTTTTCAGCATCAGATTTCGAGTTTAGGGTTTCGATCTTCTTGTCAATTTTGTAAGATTGTAAAATTTAAAGTCACTAGATCTTAAGAAGACCAAAAATAGTTTCACTTAGTGATACTATTGGAAAGTTCACAAGGGAAAAAGATTCCCTATGGTGAAATTCACTGACTACTAAATCACCTATTAGATACCTGAAGTCTGTTGTTTTCATATTTTTATTTTTTTTTTGTCTTTTTCTTCATTTTCTTCCTGTTTTGTATATGTTTATTAATTCTTTGCCTGTGATTTCTAGGCTTCAATGTTCACAAATAATAAAAGGCGCAGAGAAGTACACATGGAGAGTGGTGCATTGGATATCAGTCTACAAATGCGAAAGAGAAAATCTAAACGTCTTATTCAATTAGAAGGTAATGTAGGACAAGAGAAAACTTCTTAGTAATTACATTATTGGGGATTTTTTTTTCCTTTTTCTTGTGACCCGTGTCAATTTTTTCCTTTATGGATACTAATTTTTTTTTGCCCATTGAATGTATTACTATAGTATGTATTATTTTTGCTCTATAGTTTATTGTAACGAGAAAGAGATATTTTCAATTTTTGCAGCTATTGGTGCGACAAATTTAGCTTCGAGCAGTCCTTTTCTTGATTCCAAAAATGAAGGGGATCAAACAGGTAATGAAATATTTACATTGAAAGAAGGGCTTGATGGTACATCTAACATCATACAAGAGCAATTTCTAACGGATGAAGATATGGAAAATGACGAATTTACTTCAACGTTTTACTCGCATAATATTCCCACTAAATCTTGTGTTCTCGCTGAACCTACTATTTGTAAATATTATAGTGCAAAAAAATTTCAAAGAGAAAGTAAGGGATTTTGTTGTTCTGATGGAAAGGTTAAATTGTGTGTGCATCGTGTACCCAATGAATTGCATGAATTATTTACAACAAATTTAACCGAAGCGTTGCATTTCAAAAAAATTGCAAGAACTTATAACAATCATTTTGCGTTTACATCATTTGGTGTCAATTATGACAAGGATTTATGTAAGATGATTAAAGGAATTTATACATTTAGAGTTCAGGGACAAGTTTACCACTACCCATTGTTACCATCTACTAATAATCCAACTTATTTACAATTGTACTTTTATGATACTGATAATGAATTGCATAATCGATTGATCATTTCAGAAAAATTTTGTGAACCAACTTTACGAAAGTTGATCGATATCTTAAAAATTAATCCTTATTCTAGGTTTTTTCGCTCTTTAAGTGTTTTGGACAATTTGCATAATTATCAAATAAAAATAAAATGCAATCTTGGTCTAGATCAAAGAGCTTATAATACACCAACTGCTTCGCAAGTAGCTGCTGTTTGGGTTGATGAAGATACATCTACAAACAATAGAGATCGTGACATAACTATTTATGGTCATTCTGGCACTTCACACAAAGTCCACTATTATTTTGGTTGTTATGACCCTCTTCAATACCCGTTGCTTTTTCCTTATGGTGAATCTGGGTGGCATGAAGGTATTCCTAGATTGAATAAAGAGATGTTTGGACATTCTTCTGCAGAAGATAATCTTTTAAATATCAACAATATGAATTCTGCAAGTGAATTAATCGAAAGAGAAAGTCAAAGTTAATAATATCAATAATTTTTTTAGTTTATTTTTGTCTCAAAATTGAGTTTGATTGTTATTTATATTTTCTGTCATGTAGTTATGAAGGTACACAAAAGAACATGTATATCTTGTCGAGAGTACTATTGCTATAAATTACAGGTATGTGACTCAAATAATTGTATCTTACTTCATGCTGGTAGACTTTTACAGCAATATGTTGTTGATATGTACGTAAAAATTGAAACTGCTAGGTTAGATTATTTTCGTAATAATCAAAAGCAAATACGAGCCGAATTATACCAAGGAATTGTTGATAGTGTTGAAATAGGTGAAACTAGAGGTCATAAAATTGGTCGAAGGATTATTTTACTGTCGTCATTTACAGGAGGACCTAGGGATAATAAAAAGAGATATATGGATGCAATGACACTTGTTCCAAGATATGGTAAACCAGATGTATTCTTGACAATGACTTGTAATCCTAATTGACCTGAAATAAAACAAGAACTAAGATATAATGATGAAAAACAAAATAGACCTGACTTGTTTGCAAGAATATTTAGAGCTAAATTAGAATAACTAAAGAATGATTTGTTCAAAAAGCACGTTCTACGACCTGTTGCTGCGTATATATATGTTGTTGAATTCCAAAAGAGAGGTCTTCCACATGCTCATTTTTTGTTAATTTTTAAATCTGGATCTAAAGTTACGTCTATTCCTTTGATAGATAAAATTGTTTGCTATGAAATTCCAGACAAAAATCATTATCCCCATTTATATTCTACTATCGTTAGACATATGATGCACGGTCCATGTGGAGTATTAAATCCAAAAAATGTTTGTATGGATAGTAACCAAAAATGTAGAAATAAATACCCTAGAGAATATGCAACAACAACTTCTCATGGCAACAATTCGTATCCATTATATAAACGCCGTAATGACGGTCAAGAAGTTAAGGTAAGGGGACATTTACTAAATAATAGGTGGGTTGTACCTTATAACCCTTACTTAACAGCAAAATATGATTGCCATATTAATGTAGAAATATGCTCAACTATTAAGGCCGTAAAATATTTATACAAATATGTTTATAAGGGACATGATCGAATTAGCTTTTCTGTAAATGGCAATGATACAAATGTGACTATTGATGAAATTTCAAGATATCAAAATGCGAGATGGATCTCTCCACCTGAAGCGATGTGGAGAATTTATGGATTTCTATTGTCTGAGATACATCCATCAGTTGTTTCGCTACATTTGCATCTTGAAAACCATCAAACAATTACGTATAGAGATTTTGATAATTTACAATCAATTATTGCAAGAGATTATACACAAAGAACAATGTTAACTGAATTCTTTCGCACAAATATTACAAATGAAAAAGCTAGGACTCTTTTGTATAGAGATTTTCCTTCTTATTTTGTATGGGATGCAAACAAACGAATATGGACCGTTAGAAAACAAAAAAATGTACTTGGAAGAGTAGTTACAGCACTACCATCTGAAGGTGAAAGATATTACTTGCGTCTTTTATTAAATCACATCAAAGGACCAACTTCTTTTGAAAATTTAAGAACAGTAAATGGTGTATTGTCATCTACATTTCAGGAAGCATCTCTTTTACATGGTTTATTAAGAGAAAATAATAGTTGTGAGGCATGTTTAACAGAAGCAATTGTTTATCAATTGCCTCTTTCATTACGTAGATTGTTTGCTACCATATTAACGTTGTGTAGTCCTAATAATCCACGTTTGTTGTGGAACAAATTTAAATATCATATGTTTGAAGATTTTATAGAACAGGGTATGTCATTAATTACCGCTGAAATAAAAGCATTACAGTGTATTCATTCTATATTAGAACCATTAAACAAAGATATAAATGATTACGAATTAGTTTCATTTAAAATTATTGTAGAAGAAAATGACAAATTAGCTACTATGATTACTGAAGAAATGAGAATTGATAATAATGAAAATAGCAATTTTGACTCGTGCACTTTAAACAAAGAACAACGGTATGCTTATGATACAATTTTAAACCATGTTATGAATAATATAAGTGCCATGTTTTTTGTTGATGAACCTGGTGGAACAGGCAAAACATATTTGTACAAAGCCTTGTTAACAACTGTAATATCAAAAAATATAATTGCTCTAGCTACAGCTTCTTCTGGAGTCTAATTTTATGATGCCTAATGTAGAGTATGAACTACCACCATGAAGTTAGATTCATTAACCATCAATGGATATCCACTTTTATTATGTAATAATGCAATATAACTGGCTGTGATTCTACTGTTCAAAATCTAGCTACTAACTTGGAAGTTGAGCTAGGTAATTTCCACTTCCGAAACTGAAAGATAACCACGTATCTATATAGTGATAAAAACTTATAGCTCGGGATGCACCCATATCATGCCCTTGAAGAAATCAGTAGCATGTATGGCTTAGCTTAAAAGTGAAAAAAGAAGCCAAAATTGTCTTCTTTTTGGGCCTTTCTCGCCAGTACAAAAGTTGCCCAAAAAGACTCTAGATGTATTCAAAATATGATATCAGGGTGCTAGGCAGAAGCTCTCCACTAGATATTACACCTGTAACACTCATCTTGTTCATCACATGAGGTATTATTTTTTCTTATTTTTTTGATTGGTTGGAATGGAGTTGCTACAATTATAAAGTTATTTTGAGGATGAAGGTTTTACAATGAGTCTTTGTGTGTCTCTTCCTCTATTCAAAGAATCTTTGTTGGTTGGTTACTCACCTTTTGTCTTATACTCTGTTTCTGTTTAGTAGTTCTAAAATTTTGATTAATTTTTGTTAGCTGGTTAAGATTTTCCTTTTTGTTGTCATTCAGTCCTGGGTTAGGCAGGGTATCAAGTGGTGTGACTTTTGCAAAATTTATATATCCAACAACTCGGCCAGCATTAGAAACATAGATAAAGGAACAGTTGCATCAACTCTCCCATTACAATGTCCAAGAAGCAAAACACGTTTTCCGGAACACCAACATATTTCTTCAACGTAATCCTCTCTCTTTGGCATTTTTATCCATTTGAAGCCAGGACACAAACTAATCAGTACTGCATATAAGAAATGACTGATGAACAAGAAGGCTAATTTAAGAGTACCTCACTATGAATTTAGGCTATACGACAGGTAAGGCCAATCTTTGCAAAACTTGTTTTTGGATAAAAATATATAGAGGCCCATGTTTGCTTAATAGACCTGCAGAAAGAGCAAAACCTGAATAGCCTAATAATCGATAAAAAAAAATAATCATAGTACATTACAGCAAAAACCTAAGAACTTCAATATTATAACTCGTCTAATTATCCAGCATGATGATACATCACATCATATTTAGAAGTTGGCACAATTTTAATATTCAGCAAGTTTGACCACCTCACACATAATTAGCCACACGTAACAAAGTAATTGAAAATTTCAACCATTTAGGCATAGTATAACCACAAATTAGGAGTTTTGATCAAAGAACGGTGGGATTAATATCTGAACAGATCCATACCAGAGACTGCAAAAAAGATTGGAAAATTTCTTGCATTCTTGCCTTCATATCTTGTCCATGCCCATTCAAAACTGTGCTCGCATTTGATAAAAAATAACCATAGTATACGAGAAAGATGTGTTCCTTTTAGCTTTGTAGTTGAGAAATATTAATATTTTTTGGTTTTTGTATTTCAGTTTTGATGATTTTTGGGATTTGATATTTATTTATTTTTATGCACGTATGTTAGTTTTTCTTTTTATAATTTTTCGAATCTGAATTTTTTTTCGCAGCCAGTGAAATCTATTTTCGTGCTTTATCTTCCTTTTAGCTTTGTAGTAGAGAAATGTTAATATTTTTTTGTTTTTGTATTTCAATTTTGATGATTTTTGGGATTTGATATTTATATTATTTTTATGCACATGTGGGATGCTGCTTAATGGATCTTTCAATTTTTGATCGGCTATTACTTATGGAATCTTGAATTACTACTAGAGAGGTAATTTTTCTATTTTAGGGTTATTTTTTCTTTTTATAATTTTTTATCATCGAATTGACGAGGAGTTTCACTTTTCATCTAACAAGTTTATATTACTTATAATATGTAACTCTTTTACTGTTTTTTGTATCTACAAAATGAGGCTCTTTCTCTTTTCTTTTCCTAACAATATAAAATCCTAACAATATAGAAGAGGCTAGACACTTTCCCAACATGTGTAGACAATTTAGAACGCGTTTAATAAACGGTGTCGTTTGAGTTTTTTTATATAGTGTGTGCTTATTAAATTTTTATCTTGCTATACTTCAAAAAAAATAAAGAATAAAAAGAAAGTGTGAGTGTAAAAAAAAAAAAAGTGTGAGTGTCAAAAAAAAATATCTGCATCTCATGTCTCACACTGTGCGAGAGTGTCCTGAATTTTTTTTTTTTTTTTTCACTTTACTAATTTACTTCAAATTTTCTTCTCTTCCACATTTCTTCACGCTTTCACTTCTCTTTCACATTTCTTTACGCCATCAACCATACTTCTCATCTATTCCACCCACTCATCTCACCCAAAATCATAACCACCCATATGTCCTATCAAAACGTAATACATCCAGATTCTACCATTCCAAACTGGATTTCTGATAATTTTTTATACTCATTATTTGAAGCTTCGTCTTTCCAATCACTCTTCCTCCATTTTGTAGGTTTTCTTCTTGGTTTGGTTGACGACTTTGGTGATTTTGTGATGTCCGACTTTAGGTAAATTTTTATTGATTTCATTAACTGGATTTAGAATAAGAACTTTTGATGGTTCATAAAGTTTTACTTCCGTTGTAGTTTCTTCTATCTTTGCATTTTTTTTATCCGTTCAATCCTAACTTGAAGGTGGTGTGATACTTTCATTTAAAGAATCTGAATTTTCTTGAAAGTAATTATTTTGAATAATGGGTTTTCAATTACTGTTTAATTAAGTGGCAGAATTTCTGAGCTTTTTTTAGCCAAATATTCGAGAGTTCAAGGCCTCCAGTCACAATAACCCTTGGCCACAGTGGAAAACGAGTATTTTTACCAAGAATTCCATTCATACCACCTGAAAATGACAAAACTTCAATTCCTTTCAAAAGAACTCAGTTTCCTATACGTCCATGTTTTGCAATGACAATAAATAAAGCACAAGGTCAAACTTTAGACTTTGTTGGTCTTTACCTTCCAGAACCTGTATTTTCCCATGGACAGCTGTATGTTGCTTTATCAAGAGCAAAAACAAGTGCAGCTATTAAAGTTTTAATTAAACCGTTCCAAAATGCTATGGCGCATAATACATGCACGAAAAATGTAGTTTACAGAGAAATTCTTACTTTACTGCAATCTTTATAGCTATTTTTAGACCATCTTGGCTATGAATGTCGTTTTATTTCATATAGATTAAAGTGAAAAAGAACTTCTCACTAAAGTTGTCTTAATCACTATATCTGAGTTGTGTATATTTTGGTTTTCTCAATACCCACCCTTTATTTATGTAGATGTTGAGGCTAGGCAAGATATAGGAAATCCTAGGTTTCCTCCGAGGTCCATCTCGACCTGTATCCTGCTCTCGAGGTGGTGAACTACAGGAATGAATAGGAAAAATTACTTGGTTAGTCGATTTATCTATTTCTGTTTATCACTGAATTTGTTATGATTTATGATTGGTACAATTGAACTACAGTTTATTATTTCTCTCACCACTCTGAAGTCTCTCCTCTCTATTTAAACATGCTTTACTTTAGGATAATTTTCTTGAACCCATTTTTGTTGATTTAACTATAAGCTTAAATATGTTTTTTCGTTTATGAAATAATAGATTTGAGTGCTAACCCATGTCGAATTTATGCGCTGTATTAGGTTTTATATGATGCGTTATAGATATTTCTAATTTTATGGAATAGATTGTGTGGGGAAAAATTATTTACCTGATCAACACTTGGGGTGAATTACAACTTATTTGCACTCACTCACGTCTTTGTATTTTGAAACTTATAGGATTTCATGTATTGAAGCATTCATAATATGTCTATGGAGTGCAAGCAGATTCATACCTGGAATCAACATATTGTTTGATTTGGGTGTTAGTCAAAGTTTGAACAAACTTTAGCTTCATAGTTTTAAGTTGGCATGTTTAGTTCTGAAAGTACTCATAATATGTTCACTCACGTCATCGCCACCAATTATCTTTACGCTAACTTCCTCGTCATGAAGGTTTACTTCTTTATAATTTATTAATTTTTCTCTCGCAATGTTATAATTTCTCTGTTTTAATAAACTTTGCCATTTCATTTTTTTTTTTGTCAATTGACAAGTTCTTCGGGGCTACATTTATTTTTTTAAGTATAGAAATTGTGTATCTGACTGCTGCTTTTGTATTTTATTATTAGGTTGCATGCTTAATATGCCAAAAGGTTAGATTTTCCAAGGACTCTAGACGGGCCCCTTGTTGAAGGTATTGATCTTATCTTAGCAATATGTTGAAGGTATTAGCAATATGTTGAAGGTATTAATCTTATCTTTTCTTCAACGCTGAAGGCATCTGTGATCATTGGAAAGGTTCACATTTATGCATGCTTAAAAAAAAAACAATGAACATCCAAGGAAAATTGATAAATTTGACCTACTTTTCATTGGGATGTCTGCAAAGGATTTAAAGGCATTATAACTGAGTTATATCCATTCAAAAATAAAAAATGAAAAAATCTAAATCTAATGCTGTGACATCACGAGTTAAATCCCTCCAGTTACTATGTTTTGATGAAAAATAAAGTCCAATAACACATGATTGTTATGTCTGTTAAGTTAGAAACAGTAATGATCCTAACCCTGAATCTTTTGGACTTTGTTGAGAAACTAAAAGAATTATTTTGAACAGATTTTTACGTAAAAGATCCATCTTATTTGTGGATAATAAGCTAATGTTATGGGTTTTTGGTGCTTCTAGAAAACAATTTTGATTCATAACTTACATTTACTGGTTCTATATAATATCCATGATATCCAAGAAAGTAAATTGAGATGACATAATTTAAGTTGCCTTCTTTGATGGGCCCCATCAATTTAAGTTTTCGACTTATAGCAAGCGAGACGCTTGCCTATGCCTAGCAAAGGATTAACCCGGCGAAATTGAGGTAGCAATTATCGCAGCAAATGCACTAACCAATAGTCAGGTACAAGATTTACTGTTTTTGGTCTCATATGTTCTTCATTTCATCTTCTTGTCTAAGTGATACAAGTAGGTGCCATGGCAATTTTTATTATTTGATTTACATCTAAGTCTATCTTGTGGTAACTTAATTCGTCTCTATCATGACACAACCTAGATGTAAATTCAATTGCAATACTATGAAGAACTTGAGCAATAATTTCAAAAATTTGTCTTAATGGAGGAAAGCTGTGATGTATGTTCCTTATTTTAGATAATGAAAGCCCTCAATCTTTTTAGGAAAAAAAAAGACAAAGACTAACAACTACTTTTGGGTAAAGTCTTCGATTTTCGGGGACAAATATTACATCTTATTTCGTTATGTATAGTTCAATATTTGTGTAGAAGAAAATATTTTTTCTCCTTTTAGATACAAAAATACAGCTCAAACATCTCTTGGTGAAAATTTTGGGAGGTTTCCTCAATATTATTATGCTTATTGTGAAGTGATGGTAAGTACAGACCAGACTGTATATTAATTGCAAGCTTCTAAAAATTTAGAATCGAAATCCATATTGAGCAAATGTTGTTTGAGCCATTCTTATTCTACTCTTTTCTAGATATCATTTGTCCAATATAATTGAATTATGTCAATCTAGATTTTCTAGCAGTAATGATCACTTAATTGATTGATTTTTCTTTAATCTTCGGATCTGATGAATGTGCATTCATTGTCTTTCCGTCAGTATATAGTACTTTGCCTTGGATGATGAAAATGGTATTGGTATTGAACCTATTCTTTATTTCTTGCTACATCAGCTGATGGTTATCTCCTTTAGTTATGATATAAGTGACAAAACAGAATTCAAAGAAGTGTTCTCTTCCTAGAAATGTGACCTATCATTTGAGAACTATCTTGTTATTGATGAAAAAGGAAAACTTCGATTTCTTCTGTATGAGTTCAAATGTTTTTACATATATGTCACATTTTAGGAAGAAGAAATCTATGCTTTAAAACTATCATTAGGTCCCATTGCTTACCTGTAGTTGCTTATTCAAATATTTGTTACTGCTAAATTCATTGGGAATGAGACTTAGTTTGTTCTTGTTGATGATCTCATCTCAGAACTCGGAGATTCCTTGATGTGATGAATTTGTTAATTGATTTGTCATAAAAGGAAATGAGAAACTGGTCTTCTATTTCATTCAATACGCTTTAAATTTCCATTAATTTTCTATTCTATCTCCTAGGTGATTGAAATTAATGAATACATTGACATGCCAATTATATATCTCAAGGCGGTGTCCCACATCAAAGCTTTTGTTACTTGGTTGCAAAACTTGTTGATGAAGATATGTTTTTTTTTTTTTATTTACTCACATGAAACATTCCTGTAGCAACCTCAAGATTCTTTCTGAATTCTCTCTATTGCTATTGCTCTATGTGGCTAATTGACTGGTAAGTGAAATTATAAATATGTTCATGTTGTTCTCATTTTTTAGTCTTAAAACATGTATTGTATCTTTTTTTTTTATATTGTTCCAAGGAATTGAATTGAGTTCGTCAGTTGATGTCTACATGGTATCATGTCTCCAAATGTTAGGCCACCACATCCTCTGCATAAGTTATCACATTTTTTTTTAATTTCGTGTTGATCTATTTAAAAAAATTCTTCATTTATGTGCTTTCTTATGTTTCTGACTTAATTCCAGATTAAACTAATTTTATGTTGTTTTTTTTAGGATATCGAAAAATTTAAGTTGGGCAATCCAAAAACGTTCCATTATTTAAATAAATCAAATTGCTACAAGTTAAATAGACTTGATGAATCTTGAGAGTGTAGAGAAATAAAGAATGCAATGGATACTATGGGAATAAGTTTAGAGGAACAGAAGTAAAGGACAGTTGTTTTACATGCAAAAAATGTTTTCTCGCTAACTCTAATTCATTTGTTGTCTATCAGATGCAATATTTAGAGTTATTGTTGCAATCCTCCATTTTGGAAATACTGAATTTACAAAGAGGAAAGAAATAGATTCATCCATGCCTGAAGATGAAACATCTTGGTTTCATTTAAGAACTGCTGCAGAACTGTTCATGTAATTGTTAGATTTTGCAAGGCTATACTTAACCTGACAAGAGTAGTTGCTAAATTTTTATCTTACTACATGCTAAGAATAAGAAGATTCAATTTTTAAAAGTTCAGCATTTCGTAGGTGTGACGTTAAGGCTTTAGTTAGAGGATACCCTCTGCAAACGTATAATTATCAGTCATGGTGAAACCATCACCAAATGTTTAGACCCAGAAACCGCGGCTCACAACAAATGCTTTTGCAAAAATTGTCTACTCAACGTTGTTTGACTGGTAAGCTTCATTTTTATGCTTGAAGGAGATGTTCATTAGTTGATGTACATTCTTGACCCAACAAATGGTGGCTTCTTAATCTATCTATTTTTGAGTTTGTTAGATCCATTTGTTACTTTTTTGTATACTTATGTTGAACGAGAAGATTTTACTGTTGACTCATCATTTCATTGAATGTGGGTGTTTCTTTTGGTGCATGTTGAAGTTGGTTCCAACTATATTGCATCCTAAAAATAGAAAAAAAAATGAGAAGATAATTTCATATCATGATGACCTACCACAAAGATTTTTTCAACCTATTCATCTATCAATAGACCAACATATTTGATTGGTCAATTTGGATATTTGTTATTGTTCCAATTGTCTCAACATTACATAAGTTTGTTGAGCCTTTTCAAACCATTACATATTTGACTTGTTTATGGCAGCTGCACTCTGTCAAGGGACATCCATCAATCCTCTGATCAAGTTGGCCATTGACTTCGACCATATGTATGTTCTCCATTAGCTTGCTTGGTTTTTTAGTTCCATTTTTTAATCTATTGCTATCAGAAGCACAGGGTATATATCTTTAATTTCTTCTTCGTTGCTTTGCAATTACATTGTGATTTTTGTTTATACATTTGGATTGCATTTGGCGCACTACATAATTTTTCATTTTTAGGACTTTATGATTCTTCTTTTTCATATAACTTATGTTAGGGAGTTGGGTTTGAATTAGATCTCTGCTTCTCTTTGGTTTTTTAATGGATTCATGTATTGTTGAGAAAGATGTGTACTAAATTCTTTAGGCACTGTTGTTGTCTCACACGTAATTATTCTTTTTCCTCGTTATTTTTGGGTATAATTATTTTTTTCGATAATACGAGAAGTAATGTATATTTAGTGGAGGTCCTGTTCATTTAGTTCATGGGAAGTTTGTGTACCTTTTTTCTTCACGAATTGTTACTCTACTTCACATGTATCGTCATATGCTCAGCTTTTATTAATTACTCGAGAATCATTCTGCTTATATATATATAATTTGGTGATTGCAGTTGACAATGGAAGAACGTAAAGAAACTAATTCATTTATAGATCAAACATCTCATAGTTTGTCAAGGGAGATCCATGACAATGTGTCATCTCTGGTCGTGATGCTAGCATGTTGTCCAGGCCCCTTCATACGGTTAACTCTTGTTTGCTATCTGTTTTAAAGTTTATTTTATTTCTTCATGCTCTTCAGATGCTTCATGACCGTACTTTATTGATAACATTATATGTAAATTTACCTCATCATATTAAGTTCATTCTGCTTTTCTAATCTAAAGCGCATATCTACCATGAATCCTTACCGCTACACACACTAATTAGCATTTCCCAGTTATATTGAACAAATTCTAATTTTTGTGGTTAATTATAAGTCAAATTTCTGCTTATAATTAAATTTGAAGATTTAATGTTTTTTTCTACTAATTTTTGTGGTTAATTACTTTTTTGGTTAATAATAATATTTTGAAATTTCAGCAGCTATATTTGCCTTAGCATTTTGGAAAAAAAATTAATTGCCCATACTCAATAAAGTGTTTCCTGTATCATTGTACTGTCTATTTCATACAGTAACATCCAACAGCTTTTTTAGCTTTTTTATTGAAAAAATTGAGCAGCTTTTTTAGCTTTTCTACTGACAAAAGTTAGTAGGTATGGACTTTCACCCTACTCATCTTCAAATGTCAAATTTTGATGGATGACTGCTCACAATATTTAACATATCTTTCAGCCTTTATCTCACAAGTACATGCAACATTATTAAGCTAAAAATATTGCCAGTACACTCATATATATATATATATATATCCACTATAAATATGCTATGCTATTAAGGAACTCCACATCTCAAACGTAGAAGAGGAACAAATACACACTTCAGTTTCAACACTTGAGGACAAAAAGAAACTTTCATTTGCTTCACCCTTAAGGTAAATAATATATGAACACATCACTTGAAAAAAAAAGATAGAAATGGACTTTTTTATACACACTAGATTTTACTACTTCCTTATTATTCATCATGTTTATCTCTTCTTTGTTTCAGCCTTGACAAATGGCAGGGAACTTTAAGTTCATACCACAGATCAATCCAAACGAGAAGAACTGGCAAGCAAAAGTAATTGTTGTTGAAAAATTATCACCAAAACAGGCAAAAACTGGTAGCACTAGATATCAAAACATGGTGTTAATGGATCTTCAGGTAAACATCTTTCACTAAATAAATCTAATTTAAAACTCTTCATTTTTCGCTTCTATAAAGATTTCTATATAAAAAAAACAAACTTTTGTTTTCATTTCCATTCAAAACTACCACAGGGAAACATAGTGCACACAACACTATATGATGCCAATATTATAGCCTTTGAAGATCAGCTCCAACTGAGCAAAACGTATGTTATTTCAAATGTTATTGTTAAAGACACAAAGCCTGAGTATAGAGCATCAAACGGTAATGTCCAATGGATAATATCTGGAAAGACACGTGTTCAAGAAGAGAATGAAAACCACATGGAATTCTTGTTTTCAACGTACAACTTCACTCCTTTTCCAGAACTGGAAAAACATATGGATTGCAACAGTGATATAAGTAATTTCTAACCAATCTTTTCTCCTATTTTTCTTATAACTTACATTTTTCCTTCATTTAATTCAAAAACACACATGCACATAATTATTAACTTTTAAACTTTCTCACATAACATCTTTGCAGGCATACTTGCAGTAGCTATTGACATACGGCCAAAGAGACTCATTCAAACTCGGTCTAGAAACCAAACTTATGTGCAGGATATTTTCCTGATAGATAAAACCTTCCACACAATCATTTTAACAATGTGGGATAGCTATGTGGAAAAAGAATGTGTTCTAATCGCAGAAAACATTGCCAAAAAGCCTATCATTTTAGCTAACCGATTGAAAGTTTCACATTTAATGGTAGCATTTAATATACATACTTTACAGTTTATTATAACTACTCATATGAAGTAGTATACTTCTATACAGATAAGAAACTAATGTTTAATCTATAATGCAGGTCTTACACTGTCAACCAAAATCAATAGCAACTTTTTCATAGATGCTGGTTTCAACGAAGTTGCAGAACTGAGAAAATGTAAGTATAATAAATCTGTACAGTATAAAAAATCATTCACAACAATCTCTATTAACTATATATTCACTTCTTACTATCATATAAACATTTACTGTCAGGGTTGAAGCACATAAAGAGGAACTGAACGACATTGCACTGGAGAAACCAAATCAGATAGTCACTCCTACAAAGTTATCTCCTACCCCCACACAAAAAATTTACGCAGATACAAAATCTAAAAGGAAGACTACTCGGGGTAACTCATTTACTTCATTCTAAATTTATGGTCTATTCTTTCTATCCTTTACAGATACAATTTGCTTATTTTATTATCTATAATATTACATTTCTCAACAGCGTAAATATTATTGGATCAAAGCTAGACCTTCCATCAAAACAGCAAGGCAAAATTTTTGGTACATGTCTTGTAACAATTGCAACAAAGTCACTCATGCTGATTTTCATGAAATTTTTCTGTGTATTTACTGCAAACATCCTACGGCAAAAGCTGTACCAAGGTAACACTTACTACAATTTATTCCAATTAGTAATCTTGTTCGAATTACTTTTAGCACCTATCATACTTTCATACATTTTAATCATTCTCTACTAAACTAAAATATACTTATTCTCCATTCTCATAGAGCAAATGTCACTGTACAATTGGAAGATGCAAGTGGAACTTTAGATGCAAGTGCAATTGGAGACTCTGCAGAGACAATAATAAAGCATAATGCTCAGGATTTGATGAATTCTACAAAATCAGTAAGAGAAGTTTATAAGAACCATGCCACACCATTTAAACTTCTAATCATACATATATATAAATAACAAATTTTAACCTTTATTTTCAGCAAAAAACTGATCCATCCAGTGCTGCAATATCTCTACTGGACATTGAAGAAGAATACATTTTTTACATCAAAGTTACCCAGCTGGAACAGAACACTACTCAATACAAATATGAAATCATATTTGTTCTGAATTCTCTTGCAACGAAACAACAAACTGGGAAAGATAAAAGCTCATTGACCTTTGCTGAAGAAAACAAAAATTCTGAAACTGAAGAGGCGTCTACACCGTCTGCAAAACGAGTGCTCTTCAAAGCATCACCTAAGCCAGTGCTTCCCGATATAGTGGCTGAAAAAACCATCAATACCCCCAGCTCAACAACTCATCAAGTTACAACAAAGAGAAAACTCGACTGACTATCATCGTATATTTTTGTAGACTATAAGTGCTACAACCTGGAAGTTAGTTTTGCTCATTTTGTCATTATAACTTCTGAATGAACAACTATGTTCTATTTTGTAGCACATATCTATGATTGCTCCCATGAAGGCTAAGCTTAGAAGTTAATGATTCCAGGTTCAAATTTCCCTGTATTTTGTACTGAAAATGTTGCACAGATTTTGCTCGTGCGAGATGATAACAGTTATGTGGCTTTGTAGCTTGTAACTTCATTGAAATTTTGTATAAGTTCAAGCTAAATCAATGTCTACAACTTCTATTCGTACTTTATACTATATCTGTTATTGTTGCTGGTGATTAGTAGGTTTTGGGTTACAGAGTTGTTTATTCCTGGGTTTCAACTGCCCTTAATGACATTGGAAAACAAGCTCATCATCAGAGCAGTTCTGTAGAGATTAGCTCAATTCTTGATCTTCTTTCTTACTTTAAGATAGCCAATTTTTTTTAATTTGCTTATTGTACTTTGTTAATATAGTGATTCAGGATACAATAGCACAAGATAACACTGCATTTCTTAGTGTTTCCTCTGTTACCTTTCACATTTTATTGCTGGATTGTATGGTTGGAGTCTATTGACTGCAAAAGACATGGAAAAGATATAAATTAATTCACTTAACATTTTTATTTTATTTTTTTCTCTCTCAAGCAAGTGCAATGATCTTATGCTAATCTTAATGGCTTTATTAGAACCATAGTGGTAACTTTGATTATTAGTGCTCCATGCATCTTTCATTGCTAATACACATAATTTCTTCTACACATCCACGCTATTAAATAGTCAACTACAACATATCACGTGTCAAAAGCATGTGGCCAAGTTGGCAAAAGGGCACTGCCTGGGAAACCAGGTTTCGCTTCAACAAGGGTTCAACCCACGCTTGAGACATCCACCTTCTCCTTGGAGAAGATTTACCCGGCTGGTATGGTTTGTGGGTATTGTGCCAGCCCTCAGGTTTACCTAGTGCGCACTGGTGGTCGGGCTCCGCTCTAAGAGTGGTCGGGCTCCGCCAGTAGCGGCTGCGGGTTCCTGAGTCATCAAAAAAAAAAAAAAAAAAAAAAAAAAAAAACTACAGCATATCACGTGCATTGCACGTGCATCTAACTAGTAATATTTACAAGAGGCAAAAAGTGAATTTAGATATTTCTATTGAAGAAAAAATTGAATTTAGATCTATTAGGATTGTAAATAAATGTGCAAAAGTGATTTTGAATATATCAATTTACATCACCATTGAAAATACTCTTACACACATCTTTGGTAAACTTAAATTATAATTCATAAACTGGTTAAATATATTTTGTATACAATAATATTAATAGATATTACTCACTTATTATTTATAATTCTGTATAGTGAGATCCACAACTTATAATCAATTAAATTTTAGTATAAGCACTTATAAGTAAGCTTAGTCAAACATGGTACAAAGAAGAAAAAGTAACCAATACGAGATCCAAAGATTTTGGGGACCTAAAGCTAAGCTTAAATATTTATGGAAATGCCATCGTACTTTGAAAATTATTTATATAAGTCACTCAAAATTTAAGCATAGGCAAACACAGAGAAAAGATAGAGAGAAAAAATGGAGAAAGAACGAGCATGCAAAGGATATGTAAATGCTAGCCGTTAAACCACACCCCCCACTTCTTTAATTTAAATACCAAGGTGAAATTACTCCACACGCAATGGTTGTTCTTGTTAATTTTTCCGTATTTTTATTCTTTCGCTGCTGATTTATATGCTGCTATAATTGTTTAGCTTTTGTGAAATATGCTTTAATCGATAGCGAATTGAAATTCACTTTCTGGGAATCTAACCAGAGACTTTCTGAAGAAAACTTTAGTGTAACCAGAAAGTTCCAATCTTCTTTCCCCACCACAGAACTTACATAAATTTCAGCCAGATGCAGCTTAACGAAAATTTCCAATACAATTTTCCGAAAATTGAAAAATGATAGCAGTAAAAATCATGGAGAAGAAGAAAAAATAAAATCTAAAAGAGCTAAAAAGATAAAAGCTTATACAGGCCTATCTCAAACAATTGAGGGCTAGGCTAGTGTCGGTGATGCTTCACAAGCTATTTGTCCAATTCCGGGGACTGTAAGGATCGATTTTCTTCCAAGCGATGGAGGTTTCAAGTGATCAACAAAGCAACTCATACAGAGACATTGACGGAGGAAACCTGGAACTAGAGGGTGAGGGTGGAATATATAGGTTTGGATTTGGGCTGGGGCTAATGGTTTTAATGTTTTTGTTTTGGGCTTGGGCTGTTGTTGATTTTGGACTGGATTTTATCTGTTCAGTTCCGGTTATGTGGAAATTATTAATAAAATATTCATTTTTTACCATTTTACTTTTTTAAATCACATAAATACTACAATATAAAAGTAAAAATGATATCTAAAAAATGACCTCTCTCACAAAATTAATAATTATTCCAGCTATTTTTGTGCCAGCAAACACTCTTATCAATTCCCTCAATCTTGCTCAAAAATCCAAAAATCATGTATCACTCGTAGAATCTCAATATCATCTTCCACAAAATTGTTACCCCAAAATCACAAAATGTCAATTATAATTTACGGACGATGTGATTTCAAGTGAAATTTTTTATTGATTTTGGTTCAAATCTTGATTCAGGTGAAAAGAAGTGGTCACGGTCTTAGTAATGATGGAAGACGAGAAAATTTAGAGGGTTTATGAGATTAGATTAACTAAGAAGAGACGACCGTCAATAGTTTTGGCTTATGACTTCACACCTTGAAACAGTCTTCCTCATATCTCAAGCTCTCTTTAATCCATATTTTCAGTCCAAAGTTACTCTGATTTTGAATTTTTACCATTTGCAATCAAAATTGAAAGAAACCAAAATTCCTTGATTTCATCTCCTCAAAATTTGGCCGTCATTCGATTGATGGAAATTGAATCCAAATTACATAAAACCAATTAAATGCACGACAAGCAAAAAATTGGCAAAATTCAGTTAATCATGTTTATTGCTTATGGCCATGCATATTACAAATTCTCGACTTTCTGTAGTGGTGGCAACATATCAAACTCTATTATTTGTATTTTCGTATACCCCCTCAATGAGCATGTCTAAAGATCGAGTTGTCCATCTCAATAAATTTACAAGATCTATAAATGTAATTGTGTTTGAGTCTTTGCTGTCATAAATTGATGGAAATTTTCATTCTTTGCTGTCATAATGTACTTGTCACAATATATTATAAAATTAAATTGACACCATATTCTTGTTAAAAATTGTCATGATCTTTCATTCTAGATCTTATTCCTTTCGGTGTATCTATGTATTGTAACTGTGTGTTTAACTTATGGATGGAACAAGGGATTGAGGACAGAGACTTGACTTGCCAATAAATTTTTAAGAATGTTTGATGGAAGCATATATTTATACATGTGAACTTAGGTAGGTTTAAATGCTTTGTCCATTATGGCATTTGAAAAGATTCCTAGACCAAGTCTTTTATGTAACAGTTCTCTAGCTGGGATTATGTTTTTGGACATTAAAATTAATATGATCTAATGGTAATCTATGTGCAAAACATATGACAATGGTTTCTCTTCACGAAAATTGTCGACTGTACTTGTGATATTATTTGAGTAAGTCATTAAACAACATCGTAAATAAACAAGATTTTATTTTATTTATTTTTTAATATTGCCGTGCTCGATTCTGACTACTTCACAAACACTTTATTACTCTGACTATTTCAAAATCCGTTTGTTGTCTTTAACCTAAGTGATATGAATTTTAAGGCATATTATAGTGTCTTTTACCATGGAGTGGATTGTGGTTGTGGACAGATTGAAAGTTTTCTTTATTTATTTTTTTCAATTTACTTTTCCAAACATCTCAATAATAAATTTCATTATAGACATCTTTCTTTGATCAAAGAGCATGTTTGTCTAAACCTAAAAGTAAATAAAGTTTATTTCCTAGCATATTTTGATATGTTGCTTCTTCATATATATATATATATATATATATATTTATATTTGGTACTAATAGCAAAAAAGTAATTGATCTCAAGCTGTCAAGTAAGTTGCAGTAGCTTCCTCTCTTCAAATTACCTTAGGGTTAAAGCGGTTATTTCAGATTGATCGAAAATTCCAATTTAAGTAGAAAAATCTCTTTATTCCTACAACGCGTAGTTGATCCACCTATTTCCAAATGTTGGCGGATTGTTGTTACAAGGAAAGAACGTTCTAAGAGAGCAAAACCGGGGGAAGGGAGGATATGCAATTGTTTACTATATTGTTTCTCTTGCTTCCGTCGAGATAAGAGAGGAAATGAGTTTGGAAATAATGCTGATTCGGAAGAATTCAACTTTGCCTAGACAAGATATACCTTATTTGTAAGATGGAATGCCAGTTGATATGGTTTTCAACCCATTTGGAGTATCTGATTTCAACCCATTTGGAGTATCTGAGAAAATCTTCCTAATTAATAGGAAGGAAGCTTAATCGAAATGACGGTCTTATTCATATTCTGAACAAAAACTTTATTTCTTAAACAGATTTAATCCTTTTTTTTTTTTTTTTTTTGATAATCGTCAATTAAGATGAGACATTTTCTCCATTTTTGTTATAAAATTAGAAAACTGATATGTTTATAATGGTATTTGAAATAAATAGATTGAGAACTATATTTTTCTTTAAATCACTTGTTTCACTCCGATAGCTGTATTATCGATTATATCCAAGCAGAGGAAATAAATGGAACGAATGAATCGTATCGACTTGAAAAATGGAAAGATTTGTACAAGTTATAAGTTTTGTCACCTACTCATTTTATAATATCTTGGGAGCTAATGACACTATTTTAGTAAAATTTAAATGAAAAACTTAAAAACGAAAAGTAATTTCTTGTGCATCGGAACCCATGGTTATGGACCCTAGGGGATTTCACTTGGAAAAGAAAATGTTCCACACTAATGGACTTGAATCCAAAATAGCAGAAAAGTAACTTTTTATACAATAAAAAAGAGTTATTTATAACAATAAAAAGCTAGTACTTTTTAAAGTAAGTTAGATAATCATTTTCATTTTTTGTCAATCCCAACCCTAATACTCACTCTCAAATGGTAACATATACTAGTGCTATAAAATTAAATAAGCTATTTTTAAAATAAGTAAAAATCATTTACATATAAGTAAATAAGTAAGTTTTAAAATAAATAATTTTCTATTTATAAATAATAATAAAATTAAAATTCACTTACCAAGTAAAAAAATTTACGGGTAAATATAAATACAGCTAATAGTAAAAAATTACTTATAATTCATATGTATAATTTTAAGTAAAAAAATTCACTTATAAATAACAAAGACTTAAATAGAAGAACTACAAATAACTAAAATATTCATTTATAAGTTAAAAATCATGTAGAAGTAAAATTGACTTAACGTACAAGTAAAAAATTAGTTATATAATTTATGTATAAGTAAGAAATACTACTTATAAATAAATAAATAAAATATCCTAATAACTTGTTTATACACTTTTTAATACTATGTAGCATCAAACATTGTATTGTAACAATATATTAAAATCCACCTTAATATTCTATGATCTTTCTTGTTAAATCCCACTTATTTTAATACGGTGTATTAAGCAAGCGTATGTATTAATTACTATTCCGTTTAGCTCATCATTTAGTCTTCCAACACTAGTGTAAAAAATGTAGAAACACCTACATTAATGCATGTAAAATAAAGAATCATTTATTGTCATGTACTTTCATTCTAAAATCTTAGGTCCTGTTTGATTGGCCAAGTTTTTCGTGGAAGATGGAAAACGTTTTCCTACTTTTACTATTCATCTGTTTGATTGCACTAATTTTCCAGGGAAAACGTTTTCCAACGTTTTCCAAAGTACAAGCGATTGATGCACAAAAGTTAGAAAACGTTTTTTCACCATAGTGGTGCAAAAACGTTTTCCAACTTTTTGACAAATTTTTTTTTTAAAAAATTTTTTTTTAGCAATTGGAACACATTCCAAAGTCAATAGTAAAAAAATTTATCCATTTAATTGACAATTTGTGTAAAAAAATAAAACCAAACGAAAAATTTGTCAGGTGAAAAATTATATCAATCAAACACCATTAATTACAATTTCCTGTTTGAGAATTAGGTTGGTAGGTTTAAACAATTGGGACTAGGTTTGATTTTATCCAACAAGTTGACATTTGAAAATATTTTTTGACCAAGTCACTTGTGTAATTCTCTTTGGAGCAAGACTTTTGTTGGATTATGGTTAGTTAACTGAATCCTATGTAAATTCTGGAATCTACTTCTTGATATTATTAGAATAAAATATGGTTAGGCAATATTGAACGCAACAGTAGACAATAGATAATATTTTATTAATTGTGATGAGTAATGTTTTATCATATGACATGTAATTATAGTTAAATTGTTATGTTTTTGCTTTGCAATCTTATAACTACTCATCAATATAACCTTAATGGTATAGAATTGATGAATAAATTTAACATCAATATTGAATTTGGATAATAAGCAATCTTTAGCATAAATAATTATAACAAATTCAACATTGAATTAATCCCGATTGAACAAAATATTCAGTGCAGAGTGATCACGGCCTTTTTTTAAAAAAATTATTAAAGCAGTGTTTTAAAAAGCGTAAAGTGTGGCTAGCCGTGGAACTGAAATTTCAAACTTTACGAGTTTAAACGAGCATAGGAGAAACTTAGACGTAAAAAATAAGTTTTCTTATTTATTATATTATTTTTAATTTTTAATTATTTTAATAATTAAAATAATACTTATTAAACATCTAAAATTATAAAATACAATATTTACTAAATAACTCCTACCACTAGTTAATTATACAATTTTCAATTTTTCGAAATGCAAAAATTAAAATATTTTTCATAGTTTAAATTTTTAGCTAGACAAGTCCTGCTCAATAGATTTATAGGAACTTCATACATGATTTTAGAGTTTGTAATAAAATAAGTCTCAAGATCATAATTACAAAAGGTAGGTAATACCATAACTTAAATCTTATTTAACTATTTAGATCAAGTCATTTTTAAATCTTGTACGGATAAAATCTTTTAAAAACTTGAAATTAAAGTCAAATGAAATTTTTTTTTTAAATAATAATAAGCTAAAATCAAATAAAAGATTTAAAAAAAAAAATTAATAAAGAGCGTCTATAGAAGATGAAAGAAATGAACTAAAAAATTTCTGTTGTTTAGGAATTGGAAAAAAAAAAAAAAAAAAGTCCATGCGCAAAGGGAAGGGTTTTGCCCAAGTCTTTTAGCCTAAGCGTAGGGATGACAATGTGACGGGTTCGGGGGCAGGGTATCTCGTCCCGCCTCACTCTAACCCCGCCCCACCTTAGACGAGGCAGGACAGGGATGGGGCGAGAATTTGCATCGTTTAATTTTTTTATTTATATTTTCAAAATTTTGAGTTATGCTATTATTCAAAGTTCAACCCTTGACCCAAAATTTAAAAAATCATTCTATATATTTTAAATTTTTTTCTAATTTTTTCGATCAAGTTATTTTAAACTTGCTTTGATTAATTGGTATAAATCTTTCAAAAACAAAGAATATTTATTTAACTATCGTGAATCAGAACTTCATATTATATATTTTAATTATAATAAAAAGATTGAATAGACAGATTTATAAATTATATAAAACAATTGTTAGTTATATAAAATTTTAAATTGACAATTGTATAATATAATTGTTGGATTAGAAACATGTTATAAAATTGTAAATATATTCAACAATATTTTAAAACTAACTATTTATCAAAGTTCTATTTTTAATTTTTTTTTCCACAGGGCGGGTTCGGGATGGGGCATCCTCACCCCACGCCACAACCCGCCACGGGGCGACTCCCAATGTCTCGCCCCCGTCCCGTCAATCCGTTGGAGAGGATTCTTTTGCCCCTTAGGAGCGGGGTCTCGACGGGACGGGTTAAATTATCATTCATACCTAAGCATCGTCCATACGAGCTTTTTAGAATACTTCGACTAATACTGATCATAAACCTAAAAGCAATTTTTTTATTTTCAAACATAATTATATTACTTATAATACAAAGTATATTACTTCGACCATATTTCGATGTTACTTAATAAGGACAGTAATGATGTCGAATAATGCACCTTCTAATATAAAGTGCTTTTGAGCACTATCAAATATTCTTTTATTTTGACAACATGAAAGAGATTACTTTTAATAGAAGCAAAATTTTCGAGTTTAGCCAAAACTTGACACGATAGATTCTTAACTTAGACTTAGCTTAAAAATACGTGGTTAAAAATAAAATTTGACCCGTTTATAATCTCAAAAATGTTTTGCCAAACGGGCACTTATTTATACCCATGTCTTCTTGAAATTATAAAAATGAAGTGTATCATGATTGACAAAGTCATAAATTCAGTCACCAAAACACAAGATTGACGATTTCAAAAAAAAAAAAAAAAAAAACACACACACACACACACACAAGATTGACAAAGTCGTTTTCATCTTCAACTTGCACACCATAAATATCTGTGCACTCCATCACACCATCTCCACACCTCTCTACTTTATACTAAAAATGGTTTCCTTCTCTGCAAGCAAATATCTGCTAGCAATTACATTGGCCATAATTCTCGCCGGAATATCCCCTCACTGGGTTTCCGGCCAGAATTGCGGCTGCGCACCTTCTCAATGCTGCAGCCAACACGGTTATTGCGGCACGGGCAATGGCTACTGTGGCACAGGCTGCCGCAGCGGCCGTTGCTACGCGTCTTCTGTTTCTGATATTGTTACAGACTCATTCTTCAATGCCATTGCTGGGCAAGCTGACGGAAACTGCCCAGGAAAGATATTCTATACTAGAGCTGCTTTTCTTCAAGCTCTCCGTTCGTATCCACAGTTCGGGACTACCGGCTCTGGCAATGATTCAAAGCGAGAGATTGCAGCTTTCTTTGCACATGTCACGCATGAAACTGGACGTAAGATTTTTACGCCTTCAAAATTCGACCGATAAAATGAAAGAAAAAAAAATTCTTACTTAATGTTGTCTAATTTTATTTTATTTTAGTTAGAGTACAGTGACTCCAATTGTGTTCGGCCTGACCCCAAAAAGTTCACGGTGAAACATATGTAGTGAAACTAAATTATATAAATTTTTCGAGTGCCTGCAGTGGGCTACGGAATAGATGTTTGTTCTTCTTAATTTTCTATATATGGATTAAGTTGTTAGTATAAATTTTTCTGTACAGACAATTTTATAGGTGCTGAGATGGTAACACATATATGACTGTTTTTTTTTTCTTTTTACTTTTTCCCCAACACCTAATGAAATCCTGTCAAGTGAAATTCAGTAACCATGTCTTGTTCAGTTCATCTGTGCATGTAGCATTGTTCTTTTTCTATGCCTACTCTCGTTTTTTTATGTGATGGTTCCCATGCAGATTTTTGCTATATAGAAGAGATAAACGGTCCTTCTAAAGACTACTGTGACGAGAACAACAAAGAGTATCCATGCGCATGGGGCAAGGGTTACTATGGCCGAGGTCCTATGCAACTATCGTGGAACTTCAACTATGGCCCAGCCGGGAAAAGCATAGGCTTCGATGGTCTGAATAATCCACAAATAGTAGCAACAAACAACATCGTATCGTTCAAAACTGGATTGTGGTTTTGGATGAATCAATGTCATGATATGATAACTTCCGGACAGGGTTTTGGGCCAACAATTCGTGCAGTTAATGGCGATCTTGAATGTGATGGTGCAAATCCAAACACTGTTAATGCTCGTGTGAAGTATTACAGGGAATATTGTAGTAAACTTGGTGTTGATCCTGGCAACAATATTAGGTGTTAGGAGTTGAGGAAATGATAAGTTTTTAGCTTGGATGATGTTTGTTGTGCGTGTCAAACGTTGGAGAAGACAAAATTTATTTGTGGTTTTTGAGTTTTTGGTGTACTAGTGTTTATTTTTTGTTAGAATAAAATCTTGATGTTTGACTTTCTTTTTGTTGCTTGATTTATACTTTTGTTTAAGTCCCTCTTGACTAAGCCTTTTGAGATTATAGGTTGGTGGTCTTAAAAATTAAATAAAAAATGTGGATCCAATAAAATGTACGATTAAAAGTAAAATTTCCCTCCAAACTTATAATCTCAAAAAGTTTTATCAAACCACTCCATTTATTTACACTATATTCATAACTACTATCTATTATTATACAAACATTTCATCGAACCTACTCATATTCCTCTTTATAACTTGATTTATAAATTTGCCAAACGAAAGCAATATATTCTAAACATATGTCCATTCTCAACACATTTCTTTAAGTAAAGATTTTGATTTTCTTTTTCAAACGATAAATATTTCTCAGAGTAAGATTCTTTAATGGTTTATGTTAGACCAACATTAAGGTTGTATAGGAATGCTTGATTATATTTGTAGATGGAGCTTCAGTAGCACCTCAATCGATAGCGATTTTATGAGTATTATGTTGAGGATTTTGCTACTCGTACACCGAGCTTGACAACTCAGTGTACAGTCACCCTCACAAGAGGGGGGCCCCGCAAATTTTTTTATTCGGCATGGGACCCCTTTCTTGTGAGGGGTCGGTACACCGAGCTGTCAAGCTCGGTGTACAAACATCATAACCCTTATGTTGATGCATGCCTACCGTACCAAAGTTAGCATAGTTAATCATATCAATCAAAGTATTAATTACACGACATTGACTATATATCAACTATAAATTGGATGAAATTTAAAAACATAGTCCAAGGTAAGCTGCAGACCAACTCACTACACAACCTTAGAAGGTGTTTGAGAGTGATTTTGGGGGTAATAATTGATTTTTGAATAGTGACATGATGGAAAATGTGTGGTTGAAAAAGAAGAAAAAGTTATTGATGTGATGGAAAATATTATTTTATTGAAAAATGTATGGTTGAAAATTAGAATTAATTGAGAATTGATTCTCAAAATCTGTACCAAACAAACCCTTATTACGCCTGTAAATTTAAAATAAATTCAAAAGAAATTAAAAATATAAAGTTTCTTGTGACCACACCAAATGAATCGGAATATTTTGTGCCCATCACATATAATCTTGTAGCATATTTTTGGTCCCAATGTGTAACTTTCGTGACCTTTAGAAGATTAGCAAATATGTATGGAAATTGAATGCAAAAAATATTTAAATTTTATTCACCTACTAATTTTATTATTATGCACACAATAAATGCATGTGACGTATTTGGTCTCTACCTCATAGTGATCAAGTCGTATACTTTTGGTCAAAATTCGAAACTGCGTAGCCTTTAAATAATTAACAAATGCCAAATGTGACCCGATATGGAAAATGAATGCAAAAAATATTTAAATTTGGTTTGGTCATCATTTATTTGTTTGGTGGCCATTTTTGGGAGAAAATACATTTTTGAATAGTTGGTTGATGGAGAATGTGTGGTTAGAAATTAAGGAAAAATTTTGGGTTTGCGTGTAATATTATTTTATTGAAGAATGTGTGGATGAAAAGAAGAGAGAAAAAAATGCATTTTGAAAAAAATGGTTACCAAACAGAGACTAAAATTCATTCTTTCTCAATCGCATTTCAAACATCTTCAAATAAAATGATTTTATACGTAAATTCAATTTTTTTTCTATTTTTAACTACATATTTTTAAAGTAGACGTTTGGGAGTGCTTTTGTGGAATTGATACTTAATTTTATTTGTACAGCATATTTTAGTTGAAACTTGATATTGAATGACTTTTGGAGAAAATGAGTGAAAATAAATTAAAAGAACTTAAACTGTACATATTATGTAGTATGGGGGATAAAAGTAGCAATGTTGAAAAGATGAAGGGCTTCATATGAAATTAGGAAGCGACTTGAGCTACATGGAAAGTGAGTCGAGGTACCAAAGTGGAGAGGATGAAAGAGGAACACGGAACACCTTATGTCTATGATCCCGTCAGTCGAGATTTTGTTTAGTTTTTAAAATCAAGCTCTTTTTAGGAATTCAATTGGCGCGATTTTAACCTAATTCTAGTGACCAAATTGATGGTTCTTCATCTTGTAATGTGGAGAATAGAGCTAGGAATAGAAATTACACAAAATACATCACAAATTGAAGATTTGTGACTCATGATTGAACGCTCTAAAGAAAAATTGGAATTGATTAAAAACTCCATTGAAGAATTTAAAGAAGACGAAATTCGTCTTTAACCTTCTCTTTGCAACTAGATTTTTCGGGTGATAAATATTTGATTGATTTTGTGTTTTTATATTGTTGTAATGATAGGTTAAACATTTTGTGCCTTGGATGATGATGTAAACTATTGAGGTCGAAAAATGTACTTTCAAACATGGCCAATAGATCTCGAGCCCACTTGCATTCACATAAACTCCTTTCCTACACATTTGGACTAATCATTAGTCACTCATGACCTTCTACAGTGGTGGAGGAAACGATCACAAGCACTCCGATTGTCAAATCAATTGACGGAAAGAAATATATATTAAGTATGAGAAGAGCTTTTAAAAACAAGCCACAAAAGTGTATGAACATCAAGAATAGATATATGAATATGGAGAGTGAACTTAGGCTATGTTTGATTCCCATTTTAATTCTCATTCTCATTCTTCTACTCATTTTCAACCACACATTTTTTAATAAAATAATATTTTCCATCACATCAATAACTTTTCAACCACATATTCACCATCATTACATCAAAATAATGCATTTTCTTTCAAATAATGTGCATCAAACGGGCTCTTACAATTTAGGAGTGAAAGTTGGCGTCACGTTATACATCATAGGACTCGTGAGATTTAATGCATTCTGAAAGCTAGCCACTCTGTAGCCTAAGTCTGTGTACCTATGGGATGTAGACTAACAAGACTTGACCTTATATTACTGCAAGAAGTCACATCAATCATTTGTATACAATCTTTGTGCAAAGGATCTTGTTGGAGAAGTGGATATGAAAGATACTCATTGGTAGATTGGAGGCTTCCATTTCAGTCATATAGGCTTCGGCCTTTCATATAACACTTCAGTTGAGGCGGTTGATCACTTCTCCTGGACCGTTAGGAGGCTCCCGCTTCGATAATTGGAGCTTCGGCCACTTATATAGCGCTTCAACTGAAGCAATGGATCATCTGTCTATGGTTGTTTTTCAGCAGGTGGTTCCTTGCTTCGGCCATGGAGCTTCTGCTTACACGTGACACTTTGATTGAGGCATCATTTCATCATCTTTAACTATGACTTCGGTTCAATTTTTTATGACGTGGAGTGTAGGCCTTTGTTTGCATGCTAGCTGGATGCCACTGGCTTTGTCCATTGAGGGCCGGCTTCTTCATGGAACCTCGACAAAAGTCGTGCATCATTTCGGCTACCTTATGTTGGGCTTCGATTTCGGCCAAGTAGGATAGTGCCACGTGGCATTCTCTAGAGCCTCATTAGAAGAGGCATAACAATAGTCCCTCAAGTTTGGGTATGTATATTTATATTTTGCGTGGACATCCGAGGTGAGTTGTGGAGTTTATTTTGAGGAGTGGTTCCACATATTAAGATTATTTTTGACACAACGCATAAACCTTAGTTATCCGTTTTAATTCACGACTGGTCTTTTAATTGCTAACTTGTGTTTGTTCAATTGATATCATGTTTTTATTTCACATTGAATGATTGATCATCTTTTAAATGTATATGTGACTCATTTTGTTTTTTGGTCGTTCAAAATAAGTTTAACTCATACTTGATAATCAACATAAGGTCATAGATGTTAGGGATAAGTGCTTATGCCTTCAACAATCTATTTACGTAATCTTGTTATCGAATTGCGTTTCTAGATATTCGAATTTGGGATAGAGATATTTTGGTTCGTATGTAGAAATATGTTTAACTCCACTTGGGAGATATTGTTGGTAATATATGATTATCGATGATTCGATTGTCAAACTAAGTAAATTGATGTTAAAAGATTGAAGATGAGAGATAATGGATACTAATGGTGGAGTCAAAATTTTTACTAATGGTGTGAATTTCCCAATATTTTACTCGAATGGTAAAGATGAAGCGGTTCGTTCTCAACTTAGACTAGTATGATGCACCTTCCCATTTTCTTTCCATGTCTCCTCTAGCAGTAGGTTAGCCACTATTGTCCCAACGAACTTAGTCAATGTGATTTGGCAAAACAATTATAACATGTTTAGTTACGTGAGTTAAATATTACTTAATAATATTAAAGAAAAAGTTTTAAAATTTATTTATTTTAGTATTTCGTATTATTTATCAAACATGTCATTGTATTAACAAAGTTGGTTTCCACAATGAAAACATATTATAAGTTTAAAGACACGAGCATTTAGAATGATACAAACCATGAGCCTATCCATCCATCACCTCCGCAACAATTGTGAATTCAAATTATGAGGGTGTTTGGGAGTGATTTTTGGGGAAAAAATTGATTTTTGAATAGTGATATGATGAGAAATATGTAGTTGAAAAAGAAGGAGAAGTTATTGATGTGATGTAAAATATTATTTTATTGAAGAATGTTTGGTTGAAAATGAGAATTGATTGAAAATTGATTTTGAGAATCTGTACCGAACAAGTATGTAACCCTCGGAAAACGAAAAAAAAAACTTATTTATTTTCCATGTAACACGATTAAAATATAGTTAGAGCGTAAACATTGATCGTTAATCGAACATGCGATAAAGCCAATAAAATTCTATGAATTTCATTTCTATATTTTGGTTTAACTTGTGTCAATGACAAAAATAAAAAAGAAAGAAAGAATTGATGAATGGAATAAGTGAAAGAAAATAAAGAATTATATGCCCTAGCTACAAACATTACTATCTATGTTGACATATATATATATATATATATATATTTTTTCTCTTTATGTCATTTCATGGCTTAGACGATCCAAAAAAAAAAATCTTCGACTTAGTGCCCGGGTCCTTTAGGGCTAGGTCCAGATGCCAACTTCTCGAGCCAAAATGACATGGTATCTTTCGCCTTCTCATATATTATCGGGAAATTATCAAAGTGATTTGAACTTGAAAAATCCTCTGACAAAATCCTTGCTCCCTCGACTTGGATTTGACTAGTGATAGCAACAAAAATCACGAAAATGATCAACAAAGTAGACGCACTTCTGGAATTCATCTTTGAAAATTATTGTTAAATGCCTGTGAAAGAAAGCAAGGGTTCTTGTAAAGGAGATTGAGAGAATAAAAAGAATATTGTGTTTCAAGCTTTGTATTGAGTGTGGCAAACTCTGCATGGATTCATGGTGTATTTATATTGGGAGTGGGTGGCATTTTTTGAATTGAATCAAATGTTACGTGTTGACCAACTCAATTCACATGTTGGAATAGGTCATGCTTACATAAAATTGGAATATGTCAACAAGTATGAGCTTCAAGCGTTGTGAAATTCCGAAAATGACCTCGTCAATTACTATCTGTGGAATGCAGATATGTCATTGTTGGACTTTGAATGGGAAAGGGTAGTTTTGGAACAGGAGGTGAAATTTTGTCCGAGTCTAATATTAGAAAATTTTGAATTGACCGGCTAGCCAAAATCTTTACATTGAACTTGGAAGTTTGCCGCTAATAGTAGAATTTTTTTGGTAACAAATATATGTAAAATTATTTTATTGAAAAAACGTGTAATTAAAAATGAATTTTAGAAAATAAGAGTCGAATAGAGGTTTAGAAGGCATATGGGATTCGGATTATATCCTAGCCAGTGAAATTACTTTATTATCCTTATGTTTTAAAAACTTTAAAAGATTACGGGGTTGTGACGCTGGTTTGGATGGGATTAAGTCGGGGAAGATGATGATATTTTTCTTCTTTATTAAAAAAGAATCATCTTAAATAAAAATGTTACCACTTAAATGTCAATTGGAGGAACACTATCTTGATAATGAACTTGCTTTAGGTGATAATTTTGGATTATAAAAAAATAATATTATTATGCACATTTATAGTTTTTTTGTTATGTTGATTAAACCAAGTACTGGTAGAAATAAAATATATGATAAAGACAAAATAAATAAGATTTAAAAAAAAAAAAAAGACATTTCTACGCTAATCACGGAAACTTTTCTTGATTATTTTCCCTTTGACCATTGTGAAGATCTTGCACAAGTTTTTGACCGCACCCCGTCTTGTTTGTTATTGAAATTTCAAAGTTATATCAAAATCAGAGTAAAAGTCCGTCGAATTGAAATTAGCTGGTATTTCTTTTGTTCTTAATACTTTTTTGTGGTGCTAAAAGTTTTCAACATTTTTTTTTATAAAAGAATATTAGGACTAACCATCCCGAACCGAACCCTTCATGCCGTGCGATAATGGATAATGTAAGAATTTAAGTCAACTTATTTTTAAATATAAGAATTTAGATCCACACCATACAAAAATGGTCAATCTAAATGCTAAAACTACCGTTAAATTTTAATTCAATTAAAATTTGATGTAAATGATGGTTTTACTCTTTGAGGGCCCGTTTGATTGTAAATGTGAAATTTGGATGGAAAAAAAATGAATTGCTTAAAATTTGTTTTGCGGAAAAATTGTCAATTAATTTTGTTTGATTAATATAATTTTTCACCCAAAAAATAAAAGTAATTTTGGATCTTTTGGCATTAATTTGACTTTGTTTTTCATGAAAATGTCCATTAAATGGATAATTTTTTTTTTTTTACAATTAGCTCTAGAATTTGTTAAAAAAAATAAAAAAATAACCTGAAATTGCTTTTCTCACCAAAGTGATGAAAAAAATTGTTCATCCAAATCAAGGAAAAAGGAGGCGTGGGTAGTGGGAAGGGAAAAGTAATTGCCTAGAAAATTTTGGAAATCAAACATGGCAAATAGGTTAAGATGACAAATGATTTCCACTTTCCATGGAAATCATTTGCTATCAAACAGGCCCTAACTTTAACTTATATGAAATTCATTATTTAGTGTCTACGAATTTACATATTCAAATAGATTTGGGACTAGAATCTCACCTTTGAAGATTGAAAATTAATAACCACACCAGATCAAAAGTTAGGGAGCACACCCCACCTTACTCATATTACAAGTACGAACTTGTAAATATAATATTTAATGTACATTTTGTTAAAAATATAGTCATTTCATCACAAAAATAAGTAGACGCAGTTTTGAGGATGGTACCATTCAATTCGATGTAATATGAAGAAAAAAGAAAAATGAAGTCAGTTTAATACCAAAACCATGTAGTAAGGAGAATAAATAACATGCATTACCAAAAGAAGGGGCGAAATAAGCAACGCTTATAATTTATAAAATATGGATAGCATGTTGTCAATTTAGAGCAACTTTGAAGAATTTTTTCTCTCTCTACAATACATATTTAAATTTCTTCAAAATACATATATGAATTTCTAGCAGTACACTTTTTGACAGTCGACTAGTAAACTCTTTGCTTAAGTTGGAATCGGATTTCAAACCTTCCTTATGAGAATAAACAGCTTTTGATCGAGCTCGAATCTTGCTGCAATTGAAGGGTCCCCTTTAAGCATCATAAGAAGTCCACCAAAAGAAACATACATGTCCCTGAAAACAACAATGAAAAACATGGTACTTGTCACCATAAAATCTTTGATAAAAAATATAAAAAATCCCCTATGGCCCTATCCCTCCCAACCCCCCTCCCTGATGTGAGGTGCACCATTTTCTTGAACGGTAGGCTAAACAAAAATGTTTGTAAGCCAAACTTCCCATGTAAATGTAGACTTAAGGATTAAACATATCGGGTAAATGGGTCAAAGGTATTTGAACATACGCTTTAACTTGCTTGTGTGAGCTTTCCTCTGAGATTCTGTATAGTTTCCCTTGCATGACATAATCAAATTTGTCCGCAAGTGATTTCCTGTTACCCTGAAACCAGATTAAAGAGATAATTCATTGTATGAAGTACGAGATAATGAATCGAGCACATATAATAGAACTGCAGGCATCGTTATTGTCACTTGTTTTAGCATTTGGGTAAGACTTCTCGCTTAGAACAACACAATAGCTAAATATGATTGAATTATTTAACTAATCAATAGTCGCTCCAAAGAACTTCCTTTTCAACTTCGTAAGAATCAAATCCCTATAGCAATTCTCTTTCAACCAAACTATACAGCATATTCTTTTTAAAAATCCTCCTTAAATATTTTACCTATATATCCAATCAATCTCTGTTATGGAGAGCAAGATCTTATATTCTGACTCATCATCCTTGTACTTACCATCACTAAAATGTCCTCCTGTATAATTTGTTCCAACTATCCTTTGCTTAATAATTAATATCCTTGAATTTCAAAATGTTCCAACAAAGTTCATACTTACAATATATCCCCCTCGTCAGTGGCGGAGCCAGTCTATTGAAGTTGGGGGTCCAGATTTGAAGATATAGAGGTGAAGGGATGAGAGGGCTATGGGGATTTTAACAAAAGAAACTATAAAAGAATAAAAGAAAGTTCATACTTACAATATATATCTTTATTAACAAAAAAATAAATAAACGTATAAAAAAAAGTACTTCTTGAGTACCAATATTTTATTAGCACAATCATACTTTATTTGAGAAAGAAATTTTTTTTGAATACCTTTTATTAACAAAAAAATCAATAAACCTATAAAAGAAAGTACTTCTTGAGTACTAATATTTTATTTAACACAATCATACTTTATTACAAGCACGATCATATTTTATTCAAGAAAGAAATTTTTTTTTGATACTTTTTATTAACAAAAAAATCAATAAACGTATAAAAAAAAGTATTTCTTGAGTACCAATATTTTATTTAGCACAATCATACTTTATTCGAGAGTCTGGATTTGTAAGGTAGGGATTGAGAATTGTTAAATTTAGGGCAAACCATAAATTAAAAAAAAAAAAAATTATTGTCAAAAAATTGGGGGGGTCCAGGTCCCCCACCTCCGCCCTGCCCCTCGTAATACTATTAAGTAAAACCATATCATCAATGAAACCACGGTGCCTCAATTTGGATGTTTCGTGAACTGCATTTGAAGTGGAACATTACTACAAACCTATTATGAACAGCAATTCCCTAGTCTTGCCCTCGTTAAATCTCACACTTGCAAAATTGGAAAAAAGTTATCTAGGCAACTTGCTTTCGGGATAAATGTTTCAATTCCCAATATTCCATTGAGACAAACTCTTTTAAAATTAACTTTCTCGTTCCATCTAATGTCATGGTTCCTTCACTGGATGCAAAAAGGACCAGCAGAGGAAGTTTCCTTTACATCATTCATCATGTAGCAAAAGACACTAATACTGCACTTGCTATATCTCATACTAGTGAAATCAAAAGAAGAGGTTTCTCTGTCACTTTCTAGTTAATGCCCTGAAATTCTTTTGGCTGACCTCTTTTACTGTTTTACTTTCCCTTGGCAGATCTTGGTTAAAAGATTTCCTTGCGTAGATGCATAGGGAGCTGGAGGAAGTTCCTTTTAGCTATTTTTTAGTAAGTGGATTGGGAGGATAGCCATTCAGGTTCTTTTCAAGCCAAACTTCCAATAACTATTCAGGGATGTTCGTTTACAAGGTATTACAATAAAGTATGTGATCAGCTATTAAAGAAAGACTTAGCAGATCTAGTCAATAAAGTTAACGGATTTCCACTTAAGTATATGCAAAAACAAATTACTGGTGTTAAGAGTTCAGATGTAATCATTACATTTAATATTGTGCACTGGATGTTAAAACTCCATCTTTATAAAAACGCAGTGGAATCACTTCAAAGTTGAAACTTCAGTGTTAAAATGGATATTGGTTTATATGAGATCGTTTATTAAAATTGAAGATTGGACATCAGTTTGTCACTGCGACCACCATGTCAAAAACACATTTTTTAATTTGATGCTGTCATATACATTAATTAATTGAAATTATAAAAGAAAGAATAGCCAGAGAGAAGCAACTCGTATGAAACGAACTTAAGCGAGATTTATACATGCACAACTCAACCACCTGATGTCTTTATCTCCTCTCTATCTCATTGAGCATATCTTTTCTATTTTCTACTACATTTCATTTTCTTTTCTATTTTCCTTTCATGTAAAGATAAGTCTGTCCAGTGATGAAGGTTAAAGTGCAGAATGTAGTCTGGGTTTTATAGACAGGAGGAAAAATAATTGAAATAAACTCTGGTACGGATAACATTTCTGCTGTGTAAGTAATCTGGAGATTCTGGACGAAGTAAGATAATGTTTCCTTTAAACATCTTGACAACCACAAGTTAGATTAGAGTGCAGAACAAGACTGAGTTAAACTATCAACTGTATGTAGGATGCAAATTGCAGAAAGATACAATAATCTGAGAGAGATTACCGGATTGAAATAACCACTGTCTGGCGTGCCATCCAAGTTCAGAGTGGATGCTAATACCATCATGAATTTCTCTCCAACATGCATAGGATAGATATCCGAGTTGATATCAAGGACCATGAGCATGTCAAACTGATCACTCTTTGCCGTTATGCGAGTCACTAAAGAATAAATTAGGATGTTACAAATATGATCTAAATTGAAAATATGTACGGCCCTGTTTGAGCCCCTTTATTTAAAAGTCATTTCCCCCAAACTCATTTTCAACTGCACTCTACCAAAATAATAACTTTGAACATAAACCCAAAACTTCTTCTAACTTTTTAACCACACATTCTCCAAAAAATCACTTTTTCAAAAATCTATTAAAAAAATGAGTTTTGCTACAAGTACATTATTCTTGACATTAAATTTGACATTGCACTCACATACAAGGGGTGGAGCCCACAATTAAAATAATGGTGAACCCCATACATTGTGAGTACAATGTCAAAGATAATGTACAAAAACAATGTACTTGAAGATTAATTCTAAAAAAATTGGGGCTCAAACAGGGGCTGAATTGCAAGTCAAATTTTAAGCAGGCTGCAAGCCATACATCACTGAAGACTAGAAAATACTGATAAAACTCAAGGTAATAACATCATATTCCACACATTACAAGGCAGATGCCTCTCTTCAACCAGCATTTGAGCCCCTTTAAGAAAGCTAGGAATCTATTGCTGCCATTTATTCCTCTAATTTTTTATGTATCGGCCAGGAGTGAGTTTTAACATTAGCATCACCACATCATGTCATCATTTAATGGAACTTCTTCATGCAATCACCTTATTTTGCATATTGATATCTTGTGTTGGTCCACATGATGAATACTACAATATGATGGAAGGGGAACTTGTTAAATTGTGTTGTAGTGATCTAAAGCTCCTGTTTAGATTTTTATAGCGGACAACTGAATTTCCACTAAAAGCACTAGAGGTGCTACATTGTTAGATTCGTTACTTATGCCAATAAAACACAATTCAACAACCACCAATACTTTGTGGAACAGAAACAAGCTATCAACTGAACAAATACTTTTAAGAAAATTCCTGCTTCCTAAGGAAGAAAGAAGACCATCGAAAACATTTCCAGGTCAAAACTTAAATAATTACAATTTAGGGGAAAGGCTCATAGCAGCAGTTAGTTGGCTATATTGGCAGCCTTCATCTCAATATTTCATTCGAGTACTATCAATTAGGAATCAATATCATGGCAGTGGGATTTTCTGAAAATTAATTTAGAATCAAATAAATGTTATAACATACAAAATGATAGAACATAACATAGCCTAAAATTTCAGCTTTGAAAATATCTGCCCAGACTCGTTATATGATTTTTCGGCAGTAAACTATAATTTAACTTGTATGTGAGACTCTCAACCACCATTAATATGCTCAACCATCTATAATTATTCCCCCATGGCATCTTTCAATAAATTTTATGAATCTACAGAATCAAAACCTTATTAAACAATCTCTATCCATGAAGCCCACTATTTTTACTCCATAACAATCAAAATGTTTATTTCTCTCAATACATCCACTCGAAAACGAGCGCTAACTGTTTAAGAGGAAGTGAACGCTGTAATTATATATGGTTATGGATGAAATATGAGATATTATACCTTTATCAAATTTTTTACCATCTGGATTCAGTCCTTCAACTCGAAATATATCTTCAAAAAGGGTTTCCACCATCTCTGCAGCAGCAAAATACACGAATCCAAATCGACAAAATTTATCAGAATATGACACGGATAACCTAATACGAACGAAGAATTGAAAAAAAAGGCACTATAATAATTAACAATTTGCCAGAAGAGAACCTTCAGTATTTCCAAGGGTTTACTGATTCTATCAGAAAAGTGAAAACCCAACTCGTCCCCAATGCGTAAATGTCTACAGGCAGCTAGAGAGAATCAATATTATGTTCTGTTAACTCGCCCCTGACGTTTAGATTAAATTGATTTCACCCCCAAACTAGAGAAATATTACTTTTTTTTCACCCCAGGCCCTCAGTTTTTGAATAAATTATATTGTCACCATGGATATTATGAATCTCAATTATTATTATTATTATTTCCGCATATTTCATTTCACCTTTTGTTGCATGCTTGCAGTTTAGATTCAATAACACCTCTTTTGTGTAGTTTCTAGACTCTAAAGATTGAACCAAAATTCATTTTAGTTTGGCATAAGATCAAGTTTGGTCGTCAACTAAAGCACCACAACAATATTCTTTTAGTGAGATTACATTACTCTTGTACTTGTACTGGAGCTAAACAGACTAGTTGCAGTTGGCCTTCGAGGTAGGGACGGATCCAAGATTGTTGGTGAATTAGGGCGACCATATAGCGTTGATTGTCAATGATCAATTAGCAAGATCGTTTATTAATTTTTAATTAAATAATATTAATTTTTTAACCAATATATAAATGCACTAAAACGTAAAAATTATATACATGTGTCCTCGACTAGAATTAGCGACGGGACTAGATGCACCACTATAATACTAGTTGGGAGTTTCGTTTTGGTTGAAAAATTTGTTCCATAGTCTGTAAGAAAATTAAACATACATTGAACATAATTTTAGACTCTCATCAATTTCTAATTTCCAACACCAATTGAACATTTATCACAATTCATAAAATTTCCAATTTATCATTTATTACAGATAACAGTCACGGTTCTCACAATTCATAGATTCACGAACTTCCCCAATTTTCATAAATCGTAAACCATCACAATTCCCATACTAGATCACCAAATTAAAGCATCAAAATTAATTAATGCATTTTTTTTTATCACCCTTCAATTTTTAACTCAGCTGACACTAGATAATGCATTTGGTTTCTATCAAATGCTCCATCTCGAATAACAAACAGACAAGAAAACTTTGTGTTCCACAAAAAATAGACATGTAAGCTACATTTGAATCGAGGTTAGAAAAAAAACCAGAAAGGAAAATTAAAAGGCGATAAATAAAAAAAAAAAGGAATTAAAACCCACTACTTAATCTTTGCACAATTTCCAAGTTAAGGCCGCTACTTAATCTCTGTACAAAAAAAATAAAATAAAAATGAAGAAGCAGTCAGTAGGAATCAAAATTCCAAATCGATCTTTGTACAAATTATAGACTTACATACTAAATATTCAGTGGAGAAAATCGACGATAATAAGTGGCATGATGGACGATAGGTCATGGACTTACGAGCAAGTCCACGGGCCACGACAACGAGGTAAGAGAAAGGGTAGAAATTTGGTGAAAATTGAATTTGTCGGTTCAACCTGATTTAGGATTTTGGACCATTACCAATGGGCCTAATCCCCTATATATTAAAAGAGTGAGAGGTGAATTTACTGTAGAAACTCTCGTCCAAAACGATGTCGCATGGTTTTGAGTTTTTTTTTTTTTTTTGTTGTATCCTATTTAAAAAAAAAAAAAAAAGTCTATATCCTACTTTAAAAAAAAAAAAAAAAAAATTCTCTATACACTCCAAAAAAAAAATAGATATTTTTGTAAAAAAAAAAAAAAAAAAGAATATGTGTCATTAAAAAAAAAAATTAAACAAAAAAAAAATAAAATTGAGTCTCGCACTGTGCGAGACACTGCCTCGCACAGTGCGAGTGCACTGGCATGTCTCGCACTGTGCGAGACAGTGCATGTCTCGCACAGTGCGAGACATGCAAAATCCTTACTTTCCTTTTTTTTTTTTTTTTTTTTTTTTTTTTTTTTAAACTTATGTTTTCATCTTCGTTTGCAAACTTAATTCGGAATATGAAACGAAGTCGAAATATTACATTTTTAATATCATTTTGAAGAACTCACGGTCTAATATTTCACGACGTTAATCGTGTGTGAAACGGCCAATCGTAGCAAAAGTTACGTTACGTCAAAGTACGTCGTTCCAAACTAATATTTCGAAAATTTCGATAACAAACTAACTTTACAAATTCTTCGACGATTCTATGCTAGCCGAATCCATAAATCTTCTATATTCTCTCGAAACTCATTTCGAGAACTATATCACAGATTTATCGAATCATCTAAATGAATATCGAAAATAGTTAAACGGACGTCAAACGCGTGTGTTAAAAAAGACGTATAACTCGTCTTTTGGAATATATTACTTATATTTTTGTCTTCATTGTCAAGCTCATTACGGAACATCAAACGAAGTCGAAATATTACATTCTTAATATTATTTTGAAGTACTCACGGTCTATTATTTCACGACGTTGATGGTATGTGAGATGGTCAATCGTAGCGAAAGTTACGTTACGTCAAAGTACGTCGTTCCAAACTAATATTTCGAAAATTTCGATAACAAACTAACTTTACAAATTGTTCAACGATTCTACGCTAGCCGAATCCGTAAATTTTCTATATTCTCTTGAAACTCATTTCGAGAACTATATCGCAGATATATCGAATAATCTAAATGAATATCGAAAATAGTTAAACGGACGTCAAACACGTGTGTTAAAAAAGACGTATAACTCATTTTTTTGAATATATTACTTATATTTTTGTTTTCATTGTCAAGCTCATTACGGAACATCAAACGAAGTCGAAATATTACATTCTTAATATTATTTTGAAGTACTCACGGTCTATTATTTCACGATGTTGATGGTGTGCGAAACGGTCAATCGTGGCAAATGTTACGGCGCGTTAAAGTAGAACTAATATTTCGAGAATTTCGATAACAAACTAACTTTAAAAATTCCTAGACAATTGTACGATGGTCGAATCGATAAATCATCTATATTATCTCGAAATTCATTTCGAGAACTATATTATAGATATATCGAATGATCTAAATGAATATAAAAAATAGTTAAACGAACGTCAAACGTGCGTGTTCAAAAAGACGTGTAACTTATCTTTTTAATAAAATTTATGTTTTTTCTTCATTTTCGTGCTCATTAGAAAATATCAAACGAAATCGAAATATTACATTCTTAATATTATTTTGAAGTATTCATGGCTATCATTTCACAAATGTGTGCGAAATGGGCAATCGTGGCAAATGTTACGACTATCAAAGTAGGTCGTTTCAAACTAATATTTTGAGAATTTCGATAACAAGCTAACTTTAAAAATTTCTAAATGATTGTACGTTAATCGAATCGATAAATCTTCTATATCATTTAGACTTCGTTTGATATTAATAATATAATATTTCAACTTCGCTTGAATGTTTAAAGTTAGATTGTTATCAAAATTCTCGAAATATTAGTTTGAAATATTAGTTTGAAACGACCTACTTTGAAGCGTCGCAACATTTGCTACAATTGGTCGTTTCGCACACCATCAACGTCGTGATTGAAAATGATATTAAGAATGTAATATTTCTTCTTCACTTATATGTCATTCATGACTTTATTTCCATCTATTTATTGTAGTATACATATACAGTCTCAACGCTAATATACACAAGGAGAATAACGTATGCACGTGCATCGCACGTGCCTTCACTAGTGTTATAAAAAAGGGCCAAAACAATTTAAGCCCACCACTTTAAAAAAAAAAAGAAAAAAAAAAGAGCCCAAACTAATAGCACTTCATCTTCTTTTTTCCTTTGCAATCAGACTGTCCTTGCACCAATATCAGTCGTCTCGTTGGATCTATTGCTACCAATTGTGGGCTCTCGTTTCGAAAATACAAAAGTTCTAACGGAGCCAGCACGTGCGGCCCTCCGGTTCGCAGGGTGCTGGCTCCATCCTTGCTTGGAGGTGTTGAACTTTTGCACAAAAAGACTTGTCCACACGAGTTCTTTGAAAATTACATTTGTCTAATTTCTTGCAACAAGCTAATGTGGGTGTGCACACATGCACTTGCACTTGCACTAGCACTAATGAATATGAGTGTTGGTGGGGGCTTGTATCGGTAGGCCAATGATAAAAAAAGACTCAAGCAGCAAACTTGTTAGACAATTTTCTATTCGACTCAAAAGATATTTGATGGGAGTCGTTATTTGCTGAGTGCCCGACAAGAAAAAAATATGACGGTTACAAGATTTTGAAAAAAGATATATGATTGACATAAAAAAATATGCAACGTAATGTGCATTTTCATAATTTTTATACATAATAAGTTCCGTTTGAGCCCCATTTTTGGAGGGAAAAAATATATTTTTAAATAGTGATTTAACATCATTTCAATCACATATTTTTCAATAAAATAATATTACATGCAAATTCAAATTTTTTTTTATTTTTTAACTGCACATTTCGTATTAATATATTATTAAAAAATACATTTTCTTATAAAAAGAATGAGACTCAAAAAGAGGCTAAATATGTGTAGCTTTTGACTTAATATTTAACAAATTGATAGCTTTGGTCACTTTTTTTAAAAATTTATTTTTACTCTCAGTTTCAATTACACATTCCATTACATTCATCATTTTTATTAACTTTTCCATAATTCATTTTGTAACTTTTATTAAAAATCTATTAAAAATTTAATTTTTATTTATACCAATTATTGAACAAACTAACATGAATATACAACACATGGTATTCTATTGAAACTTCAAATGACCTGCTGCAATCTTTCAACACCAGAAATTACATTAACCTGCCAGGCTGAGATATATCGCAGTCGCAACACCCAGCGCGTACGCTCCAACTGCCGCTCCAATAATTTCCTTCCCGGGCTTCATAATCAAACCAACACCAGCAATCCCAGCAACCCCAAGTGGCACTCGCTTCAAAACCTCCTTCCCAGCGTTCGAAACGATGGCGTCGGTAAAAACCTCCACGGCGAACGCTTTGAACTCCACTTCATCAAGCAACGACTCACCACTTTCAACCTGTCGAACTGACCGGCGAGAAAGAACAATTTTACAAGCCCGATCAACCTGGTCCCGGTTCGGGGGATGTGGAACCCACTTGGAGATGAGCGGGAGGGAACGGAATAGGGTGTGGTGGAGTTTTTCCGTGGCGGTGAAGAGTTGGTAGGGTTTGACTCCGGGGAAGGCGTGCTGGGCTAGAGAGAGGCACTGAGTGTATGCTGATTCGGAGGCTGCGTTGAACTCGGGCGAGTTGTGAAGAGCGAGTGCGACTCGCTTTGAAGCGGAGAGCCCCATATCTCTGATTCTTTATTATTGGTATGCTTGGATCTTTTACATTTTACAAATTTAATCGAAACAATTCATAGGCCCAACACGTGTTTGCTCCGACCCGTGTTTAACCCAATAAAATATCCGACCCGAATTCATAGGAGGAATATATTTTCAGGGGTTAGGATTCTTTAAACTGTAGGGTTCCAAAATCCATTCTTTTCTCCTTTTTGTTCTAAATTATGATTTTCGTTGGGTTTTTTTTCCCTTTCTTGTTAGATTATTCTGATGAAATCAGCATTTTAGATTACTATGTCATTCTTTCAATTGTACAATAACTTCGGCAGATGATAACTGTGTATGCACGGTGCATACACAAGAAATTGTTTGATTGTTCTCCAACGTCTCTTTTAATTCTAGTTTTGTGCAATTAAAAACAGTCTGTTTTATGTTATTAGAAGAAAGATGAAGGTGAAGAAGCAAAAGAGACATCGCAGAGCTTTTAGACTTTACACAGCTTGCTTGGGTTTTAGAAGCCTTTCAAAGTTCTTTGTGATGGAACTTTTGTGAGTTAATTGTTCCAATAATCGGTTCACGTCTTCGATTGCTCACTAAACTTTAAAATATCGAGTTTTTTGGTTACTGAATTTTAGAAAATATTGTACATTACTCACTGGAATTGTCTTCAACCTCTAACGAAATTGGTGATGTGGCTGACGGAATGCACACGTAATGTCTTTGATATCGTTAAATTTTGAAATGATCGAATTTTGGCCAATGAAATTTGAAAATGTCGAACTTTGATCACTTTTATTGCTCGTTATAAATTTGAATTTAACCACACATCTATACAATAAAATATTTCACACATAAATTTAAAATTTTTCCCCAATCAAAAAGGGAGAAATCAAGAATTGCCAAAAGTATAAAGTTGCACGTACAAGTGCAGCTTTCATGGGAGCTTTATAGACCCCTCACTATGGCAGCGGGTCTCGCTTGCATTAAAAAAAATGTGCTAGCATCGCCGCTGTGTGTGCTTTGATAGGAACTTGTGAACCAGGTCCGGTACATACATCACTACTCTTGCCCAAAATCCCATGAAGAAATGATCAGTTACTCTAAGTTTGCCTTTAAGTTACTTGTACGAGCTTCAAAAAGCACAAAAAACAGGTAATTTCCTGATTAAAAAATAAAATAAAATTAAGAGATTTGGCAAGGCAAAAAAAGTGGCCTACCATGAAGTTTATCTTCCCTCTGCAGCCTATTCAATCTCTTCGTCTCCAATCTATGCTGTAGACTGGGTAGATGTCATCGTTGTCACGTGGACAACTCGGCATGATCTGAGAATCATGTAGTTTTGAAGATACTGAAATTCTCCCTTGGAGAAGGCGAGGCATGTCACTGGATGTTGATCTTTCATGGGTTGCAGATAATTAGATTATGAAAAATTCTGAGTGCACAGAAATTTTTTGACAGAATTTGTACAGAAATCTCACAAGAAAGTGGGTTCCATGTGAAATAAAATAATACCAAAAAATATCCATGTGTCTCTTCTGTAAAATTTCTGTACAAATTTGTCTGTACGTGAAGCATTCCTCTTAGATTATATATGTTGTCGGAATGTGTCTAGTAAACATGAGTGGACGTAGTTCTCGAGCAATAATGGAAACTGGATAGCCATGACTTGTACAATAAGATTAAGAAAGAAATGATCTGCTATCATCTTAGGATCCGTTTGATTGTAAGAGTGGAAAATGGATGGAAAGAAAATGAATGACAGAGAATTGAATTGTCTAAAATTTGTTTTAAAGAGAATTGTAATTAATAGTATTTGATTGGTATAATTTTTCATCTAATCCGTTTTGCTTTATTTTTCATGCAAATTGTTACTTTTTGGGATAAATATTTTTACAATTTGTATTAAAATTTGTTTGGATTGCAAAAAAGTGAAAAAAAAATTAAAAAAAAATAATTTTTGAAAATTTTTTGTGTTCGTTTGACTTTATTTTTCATGCAAATTGTCAATTAAATGGATAAATTTTTTTACCATTGGATTTAGAATATGTTTTCATTGCCAAAAAATATTAAAAAAAAAAAAATAATGGTAAACACTTTCTCACCAAACTCATGGGAAAATAAAAGGTGAAAAATGTGTTTTAAATGGTTGTACCTACAAAAAGGTGTAAATAAATTCCATGAAAAAATTATGCAATCAAACATCAAAATTAAGGGTGAAAAATAAATTGATGGGTGTTTTTATGTATATGGTATTACAGACAAGTAATTAAGAGCGAATAACAAGAACTATATGTATTTAATTATATTTCAATTAATATTAGCTTTAAGTCTTTAACTGAAATAGTAAAATTGTTTGGAGATTGATGATTGCAAAGTAAATTCCATAACTAAACTAATAAGAGCCTGTTTGGTTCGAATAAATTCGATTTTAATCTAAATTTAAGTCAAATAATTAATATTAACCACATTTTTTGTAGTCCTCACAACTCTTCAACCACACATTTCAAAAAATTTCATCACAATTTACTAAAAAAATATGTATATATAATTTTAATCTCCACCAAACACTTTCTTATTATAATTTTTTAACTAAATTATTAAGGGTCCGTTTGATTGCAAGGGTGAAAAATGGGTGGAAAGAAAATGAATGACAGGGAATTGAATTGAATATAATTTGTTTTAGAAGAAATTGTAATTAATGGTGTTTGATTGGTATAATTTTCCACCTAATCCGTTTGACTTTATTTTTCATGCAAATTGTTACTTTTTGGGATAAATTTTTTCACAATCTGTATTAAAATTTGTTTGGATTGCAAAAAAATAAAAATAAAAAATAAAAAAAAAATTAATTTTTGAAATTTTTTGTATTCGTTTGACTTCATTTTTCATGCAAATTGTCAATTAAATAGATAAATTTTTTTACCATTGGATTTAAAATATGTTTTCCATTGTCAAAAAGTAATAAAAAAAAAACAAAAAAAACACCCAGCAAGGTGAAAAATATTTTCCTACCTGTTAAGAAATATAAATTGTATTATTATGGTCTTGTGAATATTACAATGTAAGAGACCCTATTTATAGGGTTACAAATAACTGTAGAAGGAAATAAATATAAAAGGAAAGATTACACAATAATCTACTATGGAAAATAATCCTACACTAAAAGGAAATACTATAATGGAAAAATACTCCATATTATTTTCTATATTCCAATACGCCCCCTCAAGTTGGAGCATGGAGATTACGAATGCTCAACTTGCCATTACGAGCTAGCTGTCCTGTCAAGTCATCATCTTAAAAAAAACCCAGAAAACGAATGACGCTAACAATTTTTTTTTTGTTTTGTTTAAGAAAACCCCGAATTTTCAAGGGGCAGGGGAAGGGCCGATAAAGTTCAAGGTACCGACCCTTCAAAGTTTTAAAACCTCTAGTTAGTTTAAGAGGCATGGGGAGTGCCGGTAAAATTTAAGGTACCGACCCTCCAAAATTTTAAAAACCTCTAGTTAGTTTAAGAGGCATGGGGAGAGCCGGTAAAATTTAAGGTACCGACCCTCCAAAATTTTAAAAAAAAACCTCTAGGTAGTTTAAGAGGCAGTGAGAGTGTCGGTAAAGTTCAAGGTACCAACCTTCCAAAGTTTAAAAAAAAAACCTCTAATTTGTTTAAGAGGCAAGGGAAGTGCCGGTAAAAATCAAGGTACCGACCCTCCAATTTTTGTTTAACATAAAAAAACCTCTATGCAGTTTAAGAGGCAGGGGGAGTGCCAGTAAAATTAAAGGTACTGACTCTCCAAATAAAATAGAATTAAATTCCCAAAAAAAGGGAAAAAACAAATTTTTTTTTTATTTTTTTTATTTTTTTTTATTTTTTATACCTCATATGATTTTGAAATAAGTTTGCTTACTGCATCGAATGATTTGGTTTCTTCACAACAATCTTCGTTATTTGCAGTAATCGTTGAATCAGCATCTAAATCTAAATTGCGCCACCTAGTTAATGTCTTCTTTGATCTTTGTGCCAATACCATAGAAAAGTGAAGAAGAGTTTTGTGGCCGTTGTGGAGGATCAGAAGATGAATAAAAAACAATTTTCGTTTTTTTTTTTTTATTCAATTTTTTTTTTTTTTTTTGTGCAAGTTTAACCCAAGACCAAGTTAAACATGCTCTGATACCATGTTAAGAAATATAAATTGTATTATTATGGTCTTGTGAATATTACAATGTAAGAGACCCTATTTATAGGGTTACAAATAACTGTAGAAGGAAATAAATATAAAAGGAAAGATTACACAATAATCTACTATGGAAAATAATCCTACACTAAAAGGAAATACTATAATGAAAAATACTCCATATTATTTTCTATATTCCAATAATACCCATAAGAAAATATTTTCCTACTTTTGTACTTTAAAAGGTTGTACCTAGAATTCCATGGAAAATATTTTTCAGGAAAAATAAAGACAATCAAATAGCAAAAAATTGAGAACTAGAAAAATATTTTTCATTTTCCATGAAAAATATTGTGAATCAAACACTGCCTAAGTGTTTATGAAAACTCAATTAAATAAAATTATTGGGACCTTCAATCTCCCTATGTTCTTTTATTTTAATATCAACTAAAGAAATTGACAATACTTATAATTGTACTAGAAATCAATATTCCTATTTTATTTAATAATTTCGTTAAAGTAATATTAAAATTATCCTCACATATAACCATACTATGAAGGATGATAATTATGGAAATAAGATCATGCGAAGCATAATGATCTATTTCTATATCCTATTAAACTTTATAATAAATGTTACTACGTGCTAAAGTCTTTTATAGTCATGTTTAGAACGTGAATTGAATAGGATGAACACGATGATTGATAAATTTTGTTACATATTCTTTGCTCTTTAATTTTGAAAGATTAAATTTGCCTAATATTTTAGACCCACGTGCAGAATTAATCACAATAACAAGCAACAAGTCACTTATTAATTATTTCTAGATGATTAAAATAATTAATTCAATTAATTTCTATATTTAGAGGGTATTTGTTGGGAATTAAAATTATATTTTTAGTAGATTGCGATAGAAGTTTTTTTAAATGTGTGGTTAAAAAATTGTGGGACCCATGAAGATGTGATTAATATTGATGATTTGACTTTGATTTAGATTAAAATTATATTTTAATTCAAACTAAACAAGAACTTAAACAATCACAAATAAATATGACCACCAAATATGATCAAGGAGAAAAACGTCTTCAAACGGGATCAAAAACCTCTGGGCACATTGCCAGTAAATTACACTAAAAACGATATGACTTATAGTACGATCTAGATTCGATTAACTCTTAATACTCTCTGACCTCCTTCCTATAATCATCATGGACCTCCTTGGGCTAGGTGTTCTAGCACCAACTCCAAAACTTCTAGAATCGTCTATCTCATGTGGATCACCAAAAACGACCTCGTTCTCCTCTTACCAGTCCAAACTCGACTAACTCTTAGTACTCTCTGACCTCCTTCCTATGATCATCATGGACCTCCTTGGGCTAGGTGCTCTAGCACCAACTCGAAAACTTCTAGAATCATCTATCTCATGTGGATCACCAAAAACGACCTCGTTCTCCTCTTACCAATCAAGACTCGACTAACTCTTAGTGCTCTCTGACCTCATTCCTATGATCATCATGGACCTCATTGGGCTAGGTGCTCTAGCATTGACTCCAGAACTTCTGGAATCGTCTATCTCATGTGGATCACCAATAACGACCTCGTTCTTCTCTTACCGGTCCAGACTCGACTAATTCTTAGTACTCTCTGACCTTCTTCCTATAATCATCATGGACCTCCTAGGGCTAGGTGCTCTAGCACCAACTCTAGAACTTTTGGAATCGTCTATCTCATATGGATCACTAAGAACAACCTCGTTCTCCTCTTATCGAAACTCTAGTCACCTTCCTGGATCTTCAGATTTCTAATAGATACTTTGGAAGTGGATGGCTTGGTGTTTGAACAACAATCTTTTTGTGTTTTGATCTATGGTTAAGGCAAGAGATATTGGAATATGCATATGATCTTCAAAGTATGTTATCTTGACTTAATTCAAGGCTCAACTTATGTTGGAACAATGTTTGGGATAAACTATATGAACAATGATTTTGAGGTTGAATCAATAGAATCAATGTAATGTGTATATGATCCTCAACAATGAGATCTCTAAGGAAAAATGATGATTCAACACATCTTGGACAAAGTAGGGGATGCATATTTATAATGGATAGTGTTGGGGGTTGTATAGGATTGTTAAAAGTGTTCAAAATTGCGAATTAAGGTTTCTCAAAAAACTAAGATTTTGCTGATGTTGGAGATTTCACTTGAGCAAAATGTTGGCGTTAGGCTAGCATCATCATCATTGTGTTGGACGCTCGAGTATGATTAGGGGTGGTAATGGGCTGAGCCGGCTCGTTGCCCTATGAGCTCGGCTCGGGCTCGGCTCATGAGAAGAAGGTTGAGCTCGGCCCGTGGCCCTTTTTTTTATTTTTTTTTATACACATTTTCTAAATATTTTTTTAAAATATACATTTTCGTCTAACTATTTTTTATTTATTATTTGATGAGTCACGAGCCGAGCCGGGCTCGGCTCGTCTAACATTTCCTATGCTTGGCTCGTGGCTCATTTTAGATGAGTCAAGCCCACGAGCTACTTGATTCGATTGCCACCCCTAAGTATGATATTGGTGATGAGCTAACATCATGCTGAAAACTTTAATTCCTTATTCCATACTCGAGCCCTAGGACTCCTATTTGACCTATACAACCAACCCAAACTCTTTGACTTTATTTGTAACTCAAATAATCTAGATTTTGTCTAAAGAATAGCCAATTACAAATAGGAGACCTAACAAATTTATTCAATTCCGTTGTGACTATCATACTATAGATGTTGTCGTCATAAAATATGGTGAACATTGTAAAGACCCTAATCAGAGAACACCAGAATTAGTGTCTCGATATTGTCTTATGCATGATAGCATGAACTGGATACAGTGGATAGAACAAAAGGATGTCCCTCATAAAGCACTAAATCTAATTTTAGAGGCTATCAATACTGTCATCATATTAAAATTCTTCATTTTTGAAGCTTGGAGAAATAGTTCCTTGGGCAATAAATTAAAGATTATTTTGCAATTTTTCCAATCAACCTTTAAAATTAAAGGAGAAAGTAAATCCTCCACTGCACATAATTGTTGTTCATGAATGAAGGAACCTGTCAAAATATTTGTTAAATCATCACGTAGTCTCACATTTCCAACCTTAAAAAATTATACTTCATATCCCAACCTGGACTGGTGTCTAGAAATTTGAAAGTGAGGTATATTTATGGATAATTTAGTTAATATTTGGATTATTTTCATAATTGGAGGTTAATTGTGTTAAGATTTAGGGGTCCATCTTAAAAAGTTAATCTTGTTAAAAGGAGTAGCACAAACCTTTATAAATTAGTCTATATTTTTATCTTTATTCGATATGAAATTACAGCCCTTAACATGTCCCCGCAAAATGGTAGTTCTTTTGAGCAGATCAATCTTGAAATTCGTGTGCTCATATGTTAACCTTAATTGGATCGAATTACTTGTTAGAATTTAATGAGTTCTGATATCATGTTAAAATTTAAGGGTCTATCTTATTAGGAGAAGTAGTCCAAATCTTGATAAATTGATCTATATTTTTATCTTTATTTGATGTGAGATTACATCTCTCAACAAATTGTGCCTTAAATGAAAGGTTGAAGATTAACCTACTATGTGAACCAATAATGCCTTTTCCTTATCAGAAAATGACTGCAAACCAATAGAGGTAGAAGAAGGATCTCATAAAGCATAAAAATCACATGGTTAAAGGCTATTAATTTCTGCGCAAATCAATTATGAAGCCAATTTGCTATCCTTCTACTGTATTCTCTTCATTATTTGAGCAACTTGGCACTCACTTTATGTCCATCCGTGGTCGGTCCCATATTTTAACATAGGCATGACTAAAAATTCATAATTATGACGTTCCTTGAATTCTATGCCAGGTATACTGATATTCCAATGAATATTTCATGTAATGCTACATTTTTTTTTTTAGAAAAATTGCAGTCACGGTACCAAATATTTCACTTTTATGCAGGTTTGATCCAAACATTTAATTTGTAGCACTCACAATACCAAACATTTCAAAAACTCTCATTTGGAGTCCAAATGAACATAAACCGTTAGTTTATCTGTTAGTTGACAAAAAAAAAAAAAAAAAAAAATCTGACCAAATGTTCTTTACAATTTTTCATATAACAAATGTAAAGAATTTTTTGCATCGGCAAAGAACTTGGGGGGAAGTGAGCAAGAATAAGCAAGTTTGGCCCAACATTTAGAAAAAATGGAAACCACCCTCATAATCCCTTTCCTTACCAGCGAACTTAATCGTAAATGGGATTGGAATCATACTACTTTCTGAGTTCTTTATCAAGCTTTTGTGGACTTTATTAATGAAGTTAATGGGGTTTTGGACGAAATAGAAGTGGAAGAATCCTTTTTTTTTTTTTTTTTTTTTTGGATTACGCACTATTACTTGTGCTCACGCCTGTCTATCCCTAGGTCTTGGTGTGAGGATAAATCGAGGGATATGATCAAGTTGGCCAGGGTCTGAGTGCGTTTCCACTGAACTACCACATATTCTCTTTCTTAGGATTCGAATCCAGGACGTGTCAGCTACGTGATTTTTTTCTCAATCATCCTTTGCCAACTTGGATGTGCCCCTAGGGTTAAAAGAATCCATTTTAAAAAAAAGGTTGAACCCCAACCTTGAGGGCCCCCCACCGACCCTGCCCTGAGCCATTGTGGAGGAGGTAAATCTCAGGATGTGCCTCCAAGGAGCCAGGGTGGAGAGCTTATGGTTAGGCCAGGGCTATTAACCCAATGGTAACTTCCGCTTGCAACAAAGCCAATTCCCTTGCGGGGAATCGAACTCTGCACACTACCGCGCTGAGCCCTAACCGTCCTCCCCTTTGCCACTTGGAGATGCTATCAGGGGTAGTGGTGCAAGAATTATATAGGTGATGGTTGTGGTAGCAGGTGGTGGTGTTTTGGTGGTTTTTGGTTTTGGCCAGAGGGGGGGTGTGGGGGGAGGGGTGCAGTGTGTGTCAGTAATAGTGTTTTTTTTTTTTAATTTAATTTTTTAATTTTAGTTTGCTGTATAAAAAATATAAAGTTATCATTTTACCCTTTAAACATTGTCAACATTTGGTCAGATTTTTTATTTTTATTTTTGGTCAACTAATAGAGAAATCAACAATTTTTATTAATTTGGATTTCAGATGCGAGTTTTTAAAAGGTTTGGTACCGTAAGTGTCCCAAACTAAATATGTGGGTCACCGGTCAAGTCTGCATAAAAGTGAAATGTTTGGTACTGTGACTGAATTTTCTCTCTTTTTTCTGACTACATTTTGGGTTGGATAATCCAAATTTGAAGAATTTGAGCACTTCTGTTCAATAATTTTCTTTATTTAGATGGTATTTTGTCCTTCTGAAAATTAGATCGAAGTTTTTGGCCCGACCAAGTTCAAAAGATAGTGAAAAAGAAATACAGAGGAAGATATTTAAAGAAACTATATAAGAAAACTTGGCTGGACGACGAGTGACAGTAGGTCGCTCGCCAAAAAATATAAGTTTGCAAGTTTAGCCTCAAAAATTGAATTATGAATTGTTTGTCTTCCTGTTTCAAAGTAAAAAATTCTATTTGTAGGCTTACAAATAAATATAATAAAAAAGAAATCAATTATAAAGGAAAATAATACCACACGCAATTTGGAAAATATCACGAAGAATAATGTCTATTGTTTTCATATCTTCAATAATTACATCTAGATGTAAACTTTTTCCACGATAAAGAAAAAAAATTAACCTCAGTGTACGGGAGGGCCTTACAGGGAGGTTACAGGGTCCTCATTGTAGCACGGGCCTCCCATGTATTAAAAAAAAAAAAAAAAATTGCGACGGAGCCCACATTATGAGTGCCCTGGCAAGCAGGCTCCTGTACATGAAATGGGGCTCAAAGAAAAAAGGGGAAACACACACAAAGGACATTGCTTTAATGGGTTAATTTCAGAAATGGTCACTAAAGTTACAGAAAAATTACAAAATGGTCACTGGAGTTCAAAACTTTCAATAACGGTCACTGAAATTTGAAAAACTTGCAGAAACGGTCACTGAGTTACAAACACTTTTGCGACAACTTTTCGACCACTTCCGACCACCGAAACCGGCAAATTTTGATACCGTTGGAAAGCCCATAATGTCCTCTTCAATTACCATCCAAAATATTCTCCTAACTCCAAGGGATTCGACCGAAAAATTGTTGCAAAAGTCGCCCAAAAAATCTGCCTAGATTTTCAGATTTTTTAGGCGACTTTTGTGAAAATTTTTCGGCGACTTCCGACCACCAAAACCGCCGGATTTTGATACCTTTGGAAACCTGACAATGTCATCTTCAATTACTATCCAAAATCTCCCCCCAACTCCAAGGCATTCGACCGGAATAAGCCCACAAAGTCGGCTACCCAAAAAGGCGAAAATCAGCCCAGATTCGGGATGCTAACTTTGTGAGCTTATTTCGATCAAATGCTTTGGATATCGGGGGAGATTTTGGATGGTAATTGAAGAGGACATTGTCAGCTTTCCAACGATATCAAAATCCGGCGGTTTTGGTGGTCGGAAGTAGCCGAAAAATTGCCGCAAAAGTCGCCCAAAAAATCTGAAAATCCTCCCAGATTTTCAGATTTTTTGGCGACATTTGTGGCAATTTTTCGGTCGAATCCCTTGGAGTTACGAGAAGATTTTGGGTGATAATTGAAGAGGACATTGTGGGCTTTCCAACGGTATCAAAAATTGGCGATTTCTGTAGTCGGAAGTGACAAAAAAGTTGCCGGAAAAATCATAAAAAAACTAAAAATGTGTTTGTAACTCAGTGACCGTTTTTGAAAGTTTTCCAAACTTCAGTGACCATTTTGTAATTTTTCTGTGTAACTTCAGTGACCATTTTTGAAATTAACCCTTGCTTTAATCATACACAAAAGTGCAAATGAAAGCATGAAGCACAAAAACACTAAAAATGGAAATATTGGACCGGCCACGAATGGACATAAAGTGAATGCCAACTTGCTCAAATAATTTAGAGAATAATGCAACTTATATTTGTGACTCTAATTTTGCCATTTCATTGTACTAGTTGTCAAACTAAATGCCTTTCAGAGTCGCCGAAAATTGTGAGAGATAATGAAGTACGGCCGTAACATGCATCAGACGACATCAGCTCAATCCCTTGTCGTTCCGAGCGACCTTCTCGAAAATCCTATTAGTTCAAGTTTTTATGCATATATGTATCTTTTGTACTGTGATCCGGATCTCTCTTAGAGGAAGCTTTGCAATTTTAAGAAAAGGAAATTAATAATAATAAGATTCAAAGTATAAAACATTGAAATTCAATGGAAATAAAAATCAAAGTATAGAATCAGCCAATTTTAAAAACAACCAAGACGTTTGTGAGCATACTAGAGACTAATTTTACCGAGTCACAACACTGATTTATGTAATTTATTACTTTAAATTCTTTCTCGACGTCAAATTACAGAGTTCTATGGAAGCCGGCCAAACTTTTGGACAAAATGACAGACAAAAGACTCAAAGGGATCCAAACAAATCGAGTATATATGAAGCCAATTTGCATTCTTTACACTGTATTCACTTCATTATTTGAGCAACTTGACAGTCACTTTATATCCATTCTTGGTTGGTCCCATATGTTTTATTGTCAGCATGACGAAAAAAATCTTATTTTCCAGAGTTCCTTGGATTCTTATCCCAGGTATACAGCTGATAATCCAAATACAGGTAGAGCCGAACCTGTAATTTTCGGGGCTTAATTGAAGAGGAGAGGAAAAATGTTTTCCTTTTACAGTGTTTACTTAATATTTAAAAATAAAAAAATAAAAAAAATTGGGCAAAAATAGACCACCTCATATTTTGGACCTAAAGCGACGGTCTCATCTGCCTCTATGCAGATTCGGTCCTGAGTACAGGTGCCACATTTTTTTTTTCTTTTTGGATTAAATAAACAAAATGCTCGTGGATGGGAAAATACAAATTCGAAGATTTTAAGCATTTTTTTAAAAAAAATTGGTCAAGAATTCTTCTTTATTTAGATTGAATTTTTGTTAACTTGTTAACTAGATGGGATGTGATCTATTATGATTTCAAAGAATTTGAAGCTTTTAGATTCGAGTCTAGTCGTTAATCATCTATAGAAGTTTTACGCATCAAATATTTATCCACAGAGTCATAATTACAAGAAAATTAGTTCTTATCAGTATTATTTTCTTTCTATATCCATGTACCCTAATTCTTTGGACCTAAATGCTAATATCTATGCGCCTGTATGGTTTGAATTAAAATCAGATTTCTAGTAAATTTTGAAAAGTTATGAAACGAATAGTTGAAAAGTTGCGGGCCCGATAAAATATGTGTTAAAATTAATTGTTGACTTTTACTTAAATTACCAGGGATATGCATCTTCAATTTTACTCTCCAAGATTCAAGTATAAATATGGCCTGGAAACTATCCTCCTGGCAAAACTTATATTGTGAACTCTTCTATGCTATTGAAGATATGAAAAATTATAAATAATAATCTCTATGATATTTTCTTAATTATGTGAGATTATTTTCCTTAATAGTTGTTTGTAACCCTATAAAGAGTGTCTTCTGTTTTTTAATAGTAACACAAGTTTATTAAATACAATATATAATATTCTAAAATGGTTTCAGAGCAAGTTTTACTTCATTTTGGGTTAAACTTGTAATATTTTGTACCCACATCTAGTCAATTTTTTTTTTTATATTCCGTCCAATCAGTATTTTTTGTTCTTGATTTAATTTGAATTTGGACTTCGAATTAATTCAAATCATGTTAGATGTTTGCTATTCTTGTAGCCTCCTTCTTGGAGAGCTTATTTTCGAGAAAATCGAGAATTATTGTGCTATTTTTTCATCGAATTTATTCCTATCACATATGTTATTTTAGCCTCCTCACGTGTCAGTGTTCTTATTTCATCAATATTTCCTTCATCTATAAGTGTAGTACTGATAGTGATACCACTCATAGATTTTCAAAGTGCTACTATTAAACATAGTCTATCTTTGCCTATCAGGTTATTAAAATCATTTGAGGTTCTTGTTTTGACATTGTTCGTTACACTTGTGGGTTTTTCCTTCAAGTCTTGGTGATAGTATGGTTAGACTGGTGGATGATGATTTTTTATTCTTACAAACTTTAAGTTCTTTGTTTGGCTTGGTTGGCGTACAAAATATTTTGTGAAGTATTCTTCGATCTTTGGAAGAGGAAGATTTGATTGGATCAATTTAATTTTCAAACTCAATTTGATTGTCACTATACTATATTGAGTTTGAGGGAGGGTGTTGAAGACATGAAATGATTATAAAGAATAATCTCGATGGTATTTTCTTAATAGTTGATTGTGTGATAATCACACAATCTTTCCATTGAGAGTTATTTGTGACCTATAAATAGGGTCTTATTTTGTAATAGTAACACGAGTATACAAACTCTCTCTCTCTCTCTCTCACAGAATGGCTACTTCACTTTCTCTCGCTTTTCTCCTCTTCTTTCTCTTGGCCTTTTCTCTTAGTTTCACTTCTTTTGCGTCAACTCAATACTCTCCGTCATCCATTGCTTCTGACCAGATCAAGTTGTGGTCTGAAAATGTGCACAACCAAATGCCAGATTCTGTCTTCAAAAAACTATCCCCATTAACAAAAAGGGATCGTGATTATTACAAAAAACTGATAACCAAAAACGATTTCTCAGAAAATCCCAGTTTTTGCTCACTTGCTAAACTCTCTTGTTTGTCCTGAATTATAGGCGGCGGGCCCTCCAGGCCCTCCAGCAATACGTATAATAATAATGGTGCATTGCCTGTTAATTCCAATATGGTAGACAAATTTTCTTACTTCAGGATCTCAACCCTTACAGAAGGAAATAAATTCCATCTCTCAGATTTAGTAGAAAAAATTCCGAATCGAGCATTTCTTCCTCAAGATTTAGCATCAAAAATTTCTATCAGCAGAGAAAGCATTAGAAAACTATTTCCCAAGTCCTTTGAACTGTCAAAAAATTCTATGGAAACAACACTTTCTTATTGCAATGCAGAAGCTATAAAGGGAGAAATCAAGAATTGCCCGAAATCCCTTGAAGAAATGATTAGTTTCTCAAAGTTTGCCTTAGGCAAAAACAACTTACTTGCACTGGCTTCAGAACGCACAAGAAGAAGTGAATTCCTGATAAGAAAGATCAAGAAATTTGATAGGCAGAAAGTAGTGGCCTGCCATGAAGTTTATCTTCCCTTTGCTGCCTATTTCTGCCATTCAATCTCTTCAACTCAAATCTATGCTGTAGACTTGGTTGAACCCCAGACTCGACTCCCAGTTAGCACTGTGATTGCGATATGTCATATGGATACCTCAGCTTGGCCTGCAAATCATGTGGCTTTTAAGATTCTGAAATCCTCCCCTGGAGAAGGCGAGGCATGTCACTGGATGTCGAACATTGATCTTGCATGGATTGCCATTGACTAGACGGTATGAAACTGGAATGTGTGTACTCGATCTGCAGCAATGAAGATTTGGGTGGAATTGGGTGGAAAAGGGAAATGTTTTCCTTTTCCACCTTTAAATTTGGTGTTTGATTGCATAACTTTTTCATGAAATTTATTTTCATCCATTTTCTAGGTACAATCATTTAAAACACATTTTTTATCTTTTATTTTCTTATGGGTATGGTGGGAAAATATTTTCTATCTTTTTTTTTCTTTTACTTTTTGACAATAAAAACATATTCTAAATCTAATGGTAAAAAAATTTATCAATTTAATTGACAATTTGCAAGAAAAATAAAGTTAAACGAACACAAAAAAAATTTCAAAAATTATTTTTAAATTATTATTATTATTTTTTTAATCCAAACAAATTTTAATACAGATTGTGAAAAAAATTATCCCAAAATGTAATAATTTGTATGAAAAATAAAGTTAAACGGATTAGGTGAAAAATTATACCAATCAAACACCATTAATTACAATTCTCTCTAAAACAAATTCTATTCAATTAGGGTCTGTTTGATTGCAAGGGTAGAAAATGGGTGGAAAGAAAATGAATGGCAGGGAATTAAATTGACTGAAATTATTTTACCGAGAATTGAATTAAAGGTGTTTGATTGGTATAATTTTTCACATTTCTATTATAATACGTTTGACTTTGTTTTTTTATGCAAATTGTCAATTAAATAGATAAATTTTTTTACCATTGGGGACAAAATATGTTTAGATTGTCAAAAAATAAAAAAATAAAAAAAATATTTTTTATTTTTACGTTTGGCTCTGTTTTGCATGAAATTTGTCGATTAAATGGATAATTTTTTTTACACTTTATTTTAGAATTTGTTTCTATTGCTAAAAAAAAAAAAAAAGGTGAAAACCAATTTCCATCATATAGCAAGGAATTAAATTTCACGGAATCACGCTTCAAGTGGTTGTACCTTGAAAAATGGGTGGAAACCAATTCCATGGAAAATAAAAAGGCTATCAAACAGACAAAAGGTGGAAGTTGGAATTCGATTCCAACTTTCAGGGAAAATTTTGGCGAATCAAACGGACCCTTAGTTCTTGAGCAGTAGAGGAAACTAGGTCAATGTGGCTTGTAAATTAAGATTGTATAGAAGCTTGAATTCGGTAGGATTGAGCAAGAAAGACATCTTCGTTATCATCAGATTATATAATCAATTGATGGGCAGAGGTGATCCATAAGTGTACCTTTTTCATTGCTACGCTGCAATTAATGTTGAGAAAATCTTAGTTCAAAATCAAATCATTGAGACTTGAAGTGTGTGTTCAAATATAATTATGATATTTACCTTCAAATATGGAAACAAAAACGTTCTACCCATAACCCATAATCTGTGAATTACACTTTATCTTGGCCATTAAAAGTAGTCTTTGGAAGTGATTATTATGTGTTTCATACTTGATCATACTTACTTATTGATTGTTTTAGGAGAAAAACGATATTGGACGAGAATGGATGAAAAGAAATGACAGTTTTTAAAACATGAGTAAAGTTGGACATATTTTAAAAGTTGGGGACCAAGGAATCAAGTTTGAAAGTTCAAAGACTTTAATTGAAATATATAAGGATTCAATCTGAACAAAACGAGGAAACGTGGACCAATTTAAACAAGTATAAATTCCACCAATTTGGAATATCCGAAATTGACTTAAATTATGGTTCTCTATCAACTTGGGACTCTATTTTAGACCTAAATTGAAGTCTAAAATATGAATCTTTCATTCATAATTAAGGGAGGCTTGATATACAATCAAAATTACACATTCAAATAAATCGAAGCCTCAAGATTTTCATTTCAATTTGCAGTTTGAAGATTGAAGAATACAATTATTCAAGAGATATATTTGATTTGAAGAAAAGATTGATGATCATGTTAGGAAACGATGCTCAATCAATGCTTTGAATCAATGTTGAAGCAATCACAAGATTTGACAAAATTCCAACAAACTTGAAAAATGGAAGATGAGATGATTTTTGGGGAAGGAAATGAATTTCAATATATAAAGAACTATGATTACTTGAACAACCCTCAAGTTAATCACAAAGAATAATAGAGCTTTAGATTTTATGACCCAAAATAGAACAACCTTCTTATCTTGTAAAAATCTCTCCAAAACTCCCTCTTACTATCTCTATTTTCGGACCTTTTGCAATGGGGGAAAATCGGGCTTAAGAAGAAGCCGGGGCGTCGCGGCGCCGCGGCGCCATGGAGCGCCACCCCCTTTTTCCCCACAATCTCCACCTCGTTCATCATTTGATAGACCTCAAATTTTGAACGATCAGAAGAAGAATCTGCAAGCATCAAACTCGGCTGCACCATTCAAACCATGGTTGCCTACGTACCCTGAACCAAGATCAAGCCACACCATAGTTCATACCTCTCTATAAAGTCCATCTCCAAAATTCAAATCGGCTGCACCATTAAACAATGGTTTCCTACGTACCGACTGCACCATTCTACCATGGTTGCCTACGTAACCCCCTACACCGGGATCAAGCCACCATAGGTTTTACCGGCTGCACCGCTTTATGAAAAATGAATTTGAATTTCTTAAACAATCCTCAAGTTAATGCCCAAAAAAGAATCCGAGCCATGGTTTATACCCAAGGAAGAACAAACTTCTTACCTTGTAGAACCTTTCCTAGCTCTCTCCATTTTCTCTCTATTTTTCCTCTCTAAAATCGGGCATGAGAATGGGGGGAAACAAGGGGCTTAAATAGATATCGGGGCGCCGCGGCGCCACTACTTCAGCCCATGGCGCCGCGGCGCCACCCCCTTTTTCCCACAATCTCCACCTCGTTCATCATTTGATAAACCTCAAATTTTGAACGAATCACCAGAAGAAGTAGCAAACACCAAATCGGCTGCACCATTCAACCATGGTTGCCTACGTACCCTGAACCAGGATCAAGCCACACCGTAGTTCATACCTCTCCATAAAATCCATCTCCAACACCCAAACCGGCTGCACCATTAAACAATGGTTTCCTACGTACCTTTCACCGGGATCAAGCCATCCCGTAGTTCATTCCGACTGCACCATTCTACCATGGTTGCCTATGTAACCCCTACACCGGGATCAAGCCACCATAGGTCTTACTGGCTGCACCACTTTATCGTGGTTGCCTACGTACTCTTCACCGGGATCAAACCATCGTAGTTCTCGCCTCCCATGTACATATCATCTCCACCTAACTCCAACACCACCCCGAAGGGCCCAAGCCCACTTGGGCACATCAACTCTCTCCATGCTGTTCCGCATAGCTTCCTTGAAGGTGAAAGGCTCATCATTCCTCAACGAGAGTGCATACTCAACCATATTTGATTGCCCATAGTACCTCAGAGGCTGGTTTGACCCCAACTTCTGAACTAGCTTGAATGCTCACCTTGGTCTAGAGGACGCCAAACTTACCTCGAGTTGTTGTTGTTGTAGAGCCTGTACATTCTTCTGCTGAACCTCCTCATGTTCATGCACATCATCACTCTCCTCTCGAGTGTCTCCATGATACACCTCTCGAACATGACTTGGACCTGGTCGATCCCTGGATTCTATCTCAACAACCTGATACCTAGAACCCCCTATGGCTTCAACACTAATGGGCACCGTAGCTTTTGACCAAGCTACTAGGGAGTTCTCCTCAAAAGCAACATGCCTGCTGATAATGAACTTCGCCAAGTCTCCACCACTTCCACTTGTCTCAACCGCTACATCATCTGTAACTATAGTACCCTGAAGAGCATATAGGTTACCTTGGCGAATGCCCTTCATCACTACCAAAGAGCCCTGAACAACCTTCTTGACTCCATCCCACGTCACAATCTTGCAACCACCGAAGTCCAATACACCAACAGAAATAAGGTTCTTCCGCAAATCAGGAACATGTCTCACATCCATCAATGTTCTCACCACTCCATCATGCATCTTGATTCTAATGGAACAAACCCCCACCGTTTTACAAGCATGGTTATTACCCATCAACACGGTTCCACCATCAGTGCAAGTATAGGTAGTAAAACACTTCCTATTCGGACACATATGGTAAGAGGAACCAGAATCAAGAATCCACTTACCGAAGATTTCTTCATCACAAGTGATGGTGTAGCACTCATCGATGCCCCCTTCTTCCGAGGCATAGCTAACCTCTTGATTGCCATGAACCCCCTCCTCTCTATTGTTGTTGTTGTTGTTCTTCTTCTTCCTTCCCGCTCTTTTATTTTGACAATTTGCCTTGAAGTCCCCGAGCTCGCCGCATTTGAAACACGACCTTTCCGCAAGAGGTCTACAACTCCATCTAGACTTTCCTCGCATGCCCTTTGCCCGTTCGTTGCTCCTCCCTCTCACAAACAACCCTTGAGCTTGCTCCTTGTTACCAATGGTAGACATGCCACTAGTTGCAATCTTTCGAAGATCATCCGCTAGAAATGACGTTCTAGTATCCTCCATCACAAGTTTATCACCCACAAGCATTAATGTTTGCACTAGATTCTCATAGGACTTTGGCAAAGAGAGAAGAAGTAGGAGTGCTTGATCCTCATCATCAACTTTAACATCAATGTCCTTCAAGTCCGATATGCACCTATCGAACTTGTTGACGTACTTCCGGATTGGTGTTCCTTCATCCATCTTGCAAGTATACAATTTGGATTTCAAATAGATCCGATTAATTAGAGTCTTCGTCATGAAGTTTGCCTCCAACTTTGTCCACACCTCCGCCGCCGTTACCTCACCATCAACCAAGAAAGCAACATCTCTTTCAAGGCATAGAATGATAGACGCTCGTGCCTCAAGATCTAGCTCTTCCCAATTCTCGTCAGACGTATCTTTGTGCTTCTTCTCCTTGCCCCCCAAAGCCTTGTGCAACTTTAGAGAAATCAACAAATTTTTCATTTGCATTCTCCAATAAGAAAAATCATTCTTCCCATTGAACTTCTCTATCTCATACCTCCCAACCTTCACCACTCCACTAGTAGACGTCATTTGCACACTCGTTTTAGTGAAATCCGACAACCAAGTTCTCATAGGAATTTTATCAAACACCTTGTCTACACACTTGATTCAAACCTACCTTCCTCAAATCGAAGTTTGACCACCTTGATTTGATATGTAGCTCTGATACCAAATTGTTAGGAAATGACGCTCAATCAATACCTTGAATCAATGTTGAAGCAACCACAAGATTTGACAAAATTCCAACAAACTTGAAAAATGGAAGATGAGATGATTTTTGGGGAAGGAAATGAATTTCAATATATAAAGAACTATGATTACTTGAACAACTCTCAAGTTAATCACCAAGAATAATGGAGCTTTAGATTTTATGACCCAAGATAGAACAACATTCTTACCTTGTAAAAATCTCTCCAAAGCTCCCTCTTGCTATCTCTATTTTCGGACCTTTTGTAATGGGGGAAAATCGGGCTTAAGAAGAAGCCGCGGCCACGGCGCCGAGGCTCCATGGATGGTGGCGCTGCGGCGCCACCCCCTTTTTCCCCACAGATCCATTATTGAAAATTGGGTGTCAAAGAACAACAATTGTTAGGATTCTTTTCTTTATTCATCTTATTGAACTAGATGATTTTTTAAACCTTTAATTTTTTTTATTCCATAAATATGAATGGATAAATAATTAGTTGTTATGATGAATGATATAGTTTAGATTTAATCTTTATTTAATTCAAAAGATTTCATGTAACTCTGATGTGTGTTAATTGCATATTGTGTTTAATTCATATTGTGTTGAATTAACATTTAGTTGCTTGATTACCAATTGTCTGGTTTAAGGATGATATTGAGAACGAAATGAGATATATTTGTTTAATTCGTGCAATAAGCGACATATGTTTTTACAAGAGAATGAGAGATAATTATAGCCTTTGCAATCTTGATTGAATTCATAAAAATTAATGCTTTTACATGTTTATGAATATATAAAGAGATATAGTAAATTCGAGTATGTGAACAGATCTAGTTATGCTCAAGAAAGACTATTAGCTAAAATTGGTTAATTTAGACAATGTTTGATAGCCATCAAAATAGGTGGAAAAAGGAAAATTAATTCTTTTTTCATGCTTAATTTTGGTGTTTGATTGCATAACTTTTTCATGGAATTCATTTCCACCCATTTTCTAGGTACAATCATTTAAAACACATTTTCCACATTTTATTTTTTCATAATTTTGGTGGGAATATGATTTTTCCTTTTTTTTTTTTTTTTTTTAACTTTTTGGCAATGAAAATATATTTTAAATCCAATGGGAAAAAAATTTATCTATTTAATTGACAATTTGCATGAAAAATAAAGCCAAACGAACACAAAAAAATTTAAATTTTTAAATTTTTTTTTTTATTTTTCGGCAATCCAAACAAATTTTAATACAGATTGTAAAAAAATTTATCCCAAAAAGTAACAATTTGCATGAAAAACAAAGCCAAACGGATTAGGTGAAAAATTATACCAATCAAACACCATTAATTATAATTCACTCTGAAACAAATTTTAGGCAATTTAATTCCCTGTAATTCCTTTTTTTCCATCCAAATTTCACCATTGCAATCAAACGCACCCTTAGTTATTAATACATATGAAAAAAGGGTTGAATGACATAGGATTGGTGGATATTAATAGCCTAAGTGAAATTGGAGTTCCTAACCACTTAATCCTTAAAGTTCTCCAAAAATTAGATTAGTTAGGTCAAATTAGATTATTTAAGTATAAATTAGTTATAAAACAAACACTTGATTTGATAAGTTCTTACAACATTAATTTAGATTGAAGCTAGATTTAAGATAGAAAATGAAGTACGATACTTGTACTCAAAATTCACTATTAATACTTTTATCATTTCATACACTTGTGAAATTACGCGATCAGTCTGCATTCACTATAACAATGAGATCACAAGTGGGTTGCTATACACATTTCCTCTCCATACTGAATTGCCATATGGCTAGTACCCTAAAGCTCCCTAAAAGCCCACAGCCTTGCATTTTTAGCTAGAGCAAAAAATACATAACGAACATATATAAATGTGTGGGCTCAAAGGTCATAAGTATTAGGCTTGTGTCGAACCTCGGTTAAATGTGAGAGCGCTCCATTGGTCTAATGGGTCGACCAATGCATTACTAGAGAAAGAGTCTAAGGGCTTCAAGCTAGTTAGTAATAAATACTTGCCCATTCCCATTATGGCTCGATGTCAAATACCATGCACATATAATATAACTGTCAAAACATTCTTTAGTATAAAACTTATGAGTAATCCAACGGACTTAGCCCTTCTTTGAGCCCCATTTTATTAAAAAAATTATTTTTTAAAAATTCATTTTCAACCACACATTCTCCAATAAAATAATGTTACACGTATTAGTAGATGTGTAAAAATAATATGATATGACGCTAAAAATATTGATGGCCGTCCATGTTAAAATTTGTAAATGTGTATCCTGTTTGCATTCCATCTTGCTGCATATTGAACAAGCGTGGTGATCTATCCTAGGATAAAGAGGTATAACACAATATCGACCAATAATCTCATTGATTTCGTGAAATTTTGAGAGAGATCGAAATATAGTTTGAGCTTGGGACCCATCCACCTCTTAGGGTAAAAATCACGAGGCATAGGCTTATATAGGGAGTACTAGATATGGGTACAAGTTCATCATCTATTATGAATTTTGGAGATTGTTTATGATTTATTATGAGTTCATTTTGCATTTTAATAGTGTTTTGGTTTACCGTGAGGGCTTACGCCTCCTCTCATGAAAGAAAAATGCTTAAGAAACCCCCACGAGCATGACGCAGTGGTAAAGCAGGAAGGTTCTCTTTGAAGCATCGTGGGTTCGAATTTTCGCGGCAGCTGGAATGCAATATTTATGTTGGAAGGCAGATGTCTTGTGGAGGCAAAGTTATGGTGCACTTTGTCGTCCATCTGGGGATCCTATCCGCACGTCGTAAATGGCGGTCCACAAGGAATCGAAGATAGCAACCTCGCAGGGTCGGACCCAGGAAGTCTCTCTTTGGACATAAGGGCTCTATAAACATAATTGTTAACACAGTCGAATTTGCCAAGTGATTTTTCCAATTTGATTGGGGATTTATAAATGCGATAGCATTTTGGAATATCAAGAACAACCACTTCGCTTGTCGGATCCCGTCCAATTTCTAAATTTTGGTCCAAAGACTTAGTTGAGCTAATGTGTTTTTTGGGAGAACTTCGTTGAAAGACATGAAGTTCAACAGCATGGGTCGGGCCATTGGAATAACAGAGAGAATGATCGACCCCACGATGAGGGCTGGATGGCTGTCGACCAGTGAGGCTGATCGATCGTCAAGAACTGCATCCCAAATGTCCTGCCCAAGTTTGTATAAGTTGTACTTGTGACCACATCCGGATTTACCCGAATGGTGAATCAGGGGGGAAGACTGTCATTCATTAGGATTAGTCGAGTGAAACTTGGATACCTGAGTTACCACAAAAAAAAAAAAAAAAAAAAAACACTAATAACACCTTTTTTAAACATCGATTGTCCGAGCTTGGTACAACAGCCCTTTGGGGAAATGGTCAGAAAATATGTCAGGATAATATGGTTGATTTTGTCCTAAAAGCTTGATGAAACAGAGATTGGGAACTTTCCTGATCATGTAAAATCTACCAAGAGTCAGTCTGCTATCTTGTCCCGTGATACCGTCCATCTACACGTAAAAATCTCTATTGTCATTGGCCACCAATTTTGTTGAACCAATCAATATCAAAACTACTGCCTCAAGAGAAATGCAGGTAGCTAATTCACGTTGTGTGAGCACACTAAAGTGAATAGGCATGCTAACAAACCTAATAATTACCCATTTGCTAAGTCAATAACCTCCTAAATAGTTGGAGGATGAAATTGTGTTTTCTCAATAGTAGGAGAACAAAATTGTATCATCTCAATATTTGGATGATGAGTTTGTCAAAATAGTTGGAGGATGGATCTCTAGATCTCGGTAGTTCGAGGAAAAATTGCCGGGTCTTATTAGTGGGAGGATGAAATTGTGTTTTTTGAATTGTGAGAGGATGATTTTGTCGCATCTTAATAGTTGGAGGACGAAATTCTAGTATCTAAATAGCTGGACAGTGAAATTTTAGCATCTCTTTATAATATGAGGATGAAATTCTCGCACCTCAGTAGTTGGAGGACTTAGCAGTAGCTTCTTAATAGATGGAGAGCTAATATATTTTCTAAATACTTTGAGGACATAGTAGTTGTTTGTGAATAGTAGGGTTGACGAAATTATATTTTCTAAATAGTTGGGGGCAAAAATAAATTTTTTCTTATTAGTTAGAAGACTTGTTTCGTTTTTCACATGGATTAAAAAAGCTTATTTAATGTTATTGAAAAATAATAATTTTTGCAAAAAACTTTCTCAATTTACCCTTATTTTTATTTGTACAATTTCAAGATTAAGTGAAAAAATTGATTATAACTAAGAAAATTAAATAATGGTATATTAGTAAATGAACAAAACAAAACAATCTCAATAAAGAAATGAGACTATATAACTGGAACGAGAAAATACGGAAGTTAGCATATATAAACTTGGAGGACTTAGTAGTTATTCCTGAATAGTTGGAGAATGAAATTATATTTTCTAAATACTTAGAGGACACAGTGGCTTTTCTGAATAGTTGGGGGATGAAATTATATTTTCTATATAGATGGAGATCTTAGTAGTTGTTTCTGAATAGTTGGGGAATCGCTTTTGAATAATGAATGTCATTGAAAAAGCTAAGGCAGAGGCAAGGTATTTAAAGACAGATTGTGTAGGACATGAGAAGTTTGAGAGAAGCGACAGAGATGAATTGAGATGGAGTGTCGATTTGACAAAACATGAATGTGCATGCAGAAAATGACATCTTACTGAAGTACCATGTGCCCATACAATATCAGGCATGCTTTCAAGGAATATGTGTATATATGACTATGTTGATCCATGTTATAGCAAGAAAATATACTTGAGGTGTTACACCCTAGTGATCCTACTAATGTCAGGACTTGAGCAATGGTCAAAGTTGGGAAAATATCCTTTAAATTCACCTATGAAAAAAAAACAAGCAGGTAGACCCAAAAAGTTGAGAAAGAGATCCCAAATAGAGCTACCTACTAGAGTGAAGAAGGAAATGACCGACATAAAAATGACATGTAAACGATATGGGGAATCAAGACATAACAAGTGAACATGCAAGACAACACTGTCGATGAAGCTAGATCACAACAAGAATCACAACTATGTATGCAACCGGACCCTCAACAAGATCCACAGTCAAGAATAGTAAAGGGGAAGAGAAAAATATTTTCATCAACAACTTCACAAAGGAAGAAGGTCAAGGATAAATGGTCAAAATCTTGAACATGTTGTGATTTCATTAATATGATTTTGGAAACATTTTGCAAATGTGTAACAAGTTTTTGTAAAGTGAACTAATTAAAATGTACATCTGAAATTTGCAATAGATATAGTCAGATATTTTGTTCAGAGTTGTTCATATTATTTCAAGTTGATTTTTTATTTTTTATTTTTTTTTATATGATATTGTGTTTTCAATTTGTGTGAGTCTTGACAGGGACTTGTGGACCAGGTCCTGTACATACATCACTTCTCCTGCCCAAAATCCCATGAAGAAATGATCAGTTACCCTAAGTTTGCCAAGTTATTTGTACGGGCTTCAAAAAGCACAAAAAAAACAGGTAATTTCCTGATTAAAAAATAAAATAAAATAAAGAGATTTGGCAAGGCAAAAAAAGTGGCCTACCATGAAGTTTATCTTCCCTTTGCAGCCTATTCAATCTCTTCGTCTCCAATCTATGCTGTAGACTGGGTATATGTCACCGTTGTCACCTGGACAACTCGGCATGATCTGAGAATCATGTAGTTTTGAAGATACTGAAATTCTCCCTTGGAGAAGGCGAGGCATGTCACTGGATGTGGAATATTGATCTTTCATGGATTGCAGATAATTAGATTATATATATATATATATATGTGTTCGGAATGTGCCTAGTAAACATGAGTGGACGTAGTTCTCGAGCAGTAATGGAAACTGGATAGCCATGACTTGTACAATAAGATTAAGAAAGAAAAGCTCTGCTATCTTCTTAGGTCCGTTTGATTGCAAGAGTGAAAAATGAGTGGAAAGAAAATTAATCGCAGGGAATTGAATTGTCTAAAATTTATTTTAGAGAGAATTGTAATTAATGGTATTTGATTGGTATAATTTTTCACCTAATCTGTTTTGCTTTGTTTTTCATGCAAATTGTTACTTTTTGGAATAAATATTTTTACAATCTGTATTAAAATTGGTTTGGATTGCAAAAAAGTAAAAAAAAAAAAAAAATTAAAAAATTTTTGAATTTTTTTTGTGTTCGTTTGACTTTATTTTTCATTCAAATTGTCAATTAAATGGATAAATTTTTTTACCATGGAATTTAAAATATGTTTCCATTGTCAAAAAATCAATAATTTTTTTATTTTTTATATATGAGAAATATTAAATTATTTTAACTTTTTAAAAATAAATTAGCAAAGATAGAGTTTGCATTGAAGACACTGAGTTCTATGAGGGTATTGAAACATGTAATAAAATATATATTATATTTTTTCTTATTAACACAGGAAGTCTCTCTTTGGACATAAGGGCTCTATAAACATAATTGTTAACACAGTCGAATTTGCCAAGTGATTTTTCCAATTTGATTGGGGATTTATAAATGCGATAGCATTTTGGAATATCAAGAACAACCACTTCGCTTGTCGGATCCCGTCCAATTTCTAAATTTTGGTCCAAAGACTTAGTTGAGCTAATGTATTTTTTGGGAGAACTTCGTTGAAAGACATGAAGTTCAACAGCATGGGTCGGGCTATTGGAATAACAGAGAGAATGATCGACCCCACGATGAGGGCTGGATGGCTGTCGACCAGTGAGGCTGATCGATCGTCGAGAACTGCATCCCAAATGTCCTGCCCAAGTTTGTATAAGTTGTACTTGTGACCACATCCGGATTTACCCGAATAGTGAATCAGGGGGGAAGACTGTCATTCATTAGGATTAGTCGAGTGAAACTTGGATACCTGAGTTACCACAAAAAAAAAAAAAAAAAAAAAAAAAACACACTAATAACACCTTTTTTAAACATCGATTGTCCGAGCTTGGTACAACAGCCCTTTGGGGAAATGGTCAGAAAATATGTCAGGATAATATGGTTGATTTTGTCCTAAAAGCTTGATGAAACAGAGATTGGGAACTTTCCTGATCATGTAAAATCTACCAAGAGTCAGTCTGCTATCTTGTCCCGTGATACCGTCCATCTACACGTAAAAATCTCTATTGTCATTGGCCACCAATTTTGTTGAACCAATCAATATCAAAACTACTGCCTCAAGAGAAATGCAGGTAGCTAATTCACGTTGTGTGAGCACACTAAAGTGAATAGGCATGCTAACAAACCTGTTAATTACCCATTTGCTTGATCAATAGCCTCCTAAATAGTTGGAGGATTAAATTGTGTTTTGTCAATAGTAGGAGAACAAAATTGTATCATCTCAATATTTGGATGATGAGTTTGTCAAAATAGTTGGAGGATGGATCTCTAGATCTCGGTAGTTCGAGGAAAAATTGCCGGGTCTTATTAGTGGGAGGATGAAATTGTGTTATTTGAATTGTGAGAGGATGATTTTTTTGTCGCATCTTAATAGTTGGAGGACGAAATTCTAGTATCTAAATAGCTGGACAGTGAATTTTAGCATCTCTTTATAATATGAGGATGAAATTCTCGCACCTCTGTAGTTGGAGGACTTAGCAGTAGCTTCTTAATAGATGGAGCGCTAATATATTTTCTAAATACTTTGAGGACATAGTAGTTGTTTGTGAATAGTAGGGTTGACGAAATTATATTTTCTAAATAGTTGGGGGCAAAAATAATTTTTTTCTTATTAGTTAGAGGACTTGTTTCGTTTTTTTCACGCGGATTAAAAAAGCTTATTTAATGTTATTGAAAAAAATAATCTTTGCAAAAAACTTTCTTAATTTACTCTTATTTTTATTTGTACAATTTCAAGATTAAATGAAAAAATTGATTACAACTAAGCAAATTAAATAATGGTATATTAGTAAATGAACAAAACAAAACATTCTCAATAAAGAAATGAGACTATATAACTGGAACGAGAAAATACGGAAAGTTAGCATATATAAACTTGGAGGACTTAGTAGTTATTTCTGAATAGTTGGAGAATGAAATTATATTTTCTAAATACTTAGAGGACACAGTGGCTTTCTGAATAGTTGGGGGATGAAATTATATTTTCTATATAGATGGAGATCCTAGTAGTTGTTTCTGAATAGTTGGGGAATGTAATTATAGTAGTCGTTTTTTAATAATGAATGTCATTGAAAAAGCCAAGGCAGAGGCAAGGTATTTATAGACAGATTGTGTAGGACATGAGAAATTTGAGATAAGCAACAGAGATGAATTGAGATGGAGTGTTGATTTGACAAAACATGAATTTGCATGCAGAAAATGACATCTTACTGAAATACCATGTGCCCATACAATATCAGGCATGCTTTCAAGGAATATGTGCATATATGACTATGTTGATCCATGTTATAGCAAGAAAATATACTTGAGGTGTTACACCCTAGTGATCCAACTAATGTTAGGATCTGATCGATGGTCAAAGTTGGGAAAATATCCTTTAAATTCACCTAAGAAAAAGAGAAGAAGCAGGTAGACCCAAAAAGTTGAGAAAGAGATCCCAAATAAAGCTACCTACTGGAGTGAAGAAGGAAATGACCGACATAAAAATGACATGTAAACGATATGGGGAATCAAGACATAACAAGTGAACATGCAAGGCAACACTGTCAATGAAGCTAGATCACTACAAGAATCACAACTATGTACGCAACCGGACTCTCAACAAGATGCACAGTCAAGAACAGTAAAGGGAAAGAGAAAAATATCTTCATCAACAACTTCACAAAGGTAGAAGGTCAAGGATAAAGGGTCAAAATCTTGAACATGTTGTGATTTCATTAATATGATTTTGGAAACATTTTGCAAATGTGTAACAAGTTTTTGTAAAGTGAACTAATTAAAATGTACATCTGAAATTTGCAATAGATATAGTCAGATATTTTGTTCAGAGTTGTTCATATTATTTCAAGTTGATTTTTTATTATTATTATTTTTTTTATATGATATTGTGTTTTCAATTTTGCAAATACATGCTTAATAGGTTTTGAAGTTTTCTTTATCATTTCAAGTGTTATGGACTTTTAAAAAATCATAGACGAAGGTTTGATACTTTTATTGCAACTCAGTACAAAGGTTTGGTACCTTTGATGCACCATCTATAAAACGTTTGAGCCAACACTGACCTTTAAGTCCTCATCAAACAAATAGCAAAAAGTGTAAAATAGAAATCAATAACAAGAAGAATGAGAAATCTTCTTCTTGAGTTCAGGTTCGTTTAAGTCTTTAAGAGGTCTTCATTTGCACCGAACAATGACATCTACATACATTCATCTCTATTTACGAGCTGATTTTTTTTTTCTGATAGTAATTGTGGGAGATATATCCCCTATATATAAAAAGAGTGAAGAAAAAATTACTGTAGAAACTCTCGTTAAAAACGGCGTCGTTTTTACCGTGTGATTTTTTGCTTTTTTGTGATTTTTTGCTATATATTACTTAAAAAAAAAAAAAAAAGTTGTTATTTAATTTTTTTTTTGCTCTATACACTTAAAAAAAATAACTAGATATTTTTATAAAAAAAAAAAAAATGTGAGTGTTTAAAAAAAAAAAAAAAAAAAAAAATTAAAAAAAAAAATTTGTCTCGCACAGTGCGAGACATGGCACAGGCATGTCTGCGAGACATGCCTTTTTCATTTTTTTTGCATTTTTTTTTTTTTTTTCTTTCAGAAACTTATGTTTTCGCCTTTATTTGAGTCTTAATTCGGGATATCAAACGAAATCGAAATATTACATTCTTAATATCATTTTGAAGAACTCACGGCCTAATATTTCACGACGTTGATGGTGTGTGAAACGGCCAATCTTAGCGAAAGTTACGTTACGTCAAAGTATGCTGTTCCAAACTAATATTTCGAAAATTTCGATAACAAACTAACTTTACAAATTCTTCGACTATTCTACGCTAGCCAAATCTATAAATCTTTTATATCCTCTCGAAACTCATTTCGAGAACTATATCGCAGATATATCGAATGATGTAAATGAATATCGAAAATAGTTAAACGGACGTCAAACGCGTGTGTTAAAAAAGACGTATAACTCGTTTTTTAATATATTACTTATATTTTTGTCTTCATTGTCAGGCTCATTACGGAACATCAAACGAAGTCGAAATATTACATTCTTAATATTATTTTGAAGTACTCACGGTCTATTATTTCACGACGTTGATGGTGTGCGAAATGGTCAATCGTAGCAAATATTACGGCGCGTCAAAGTAGAACTAATATTTCGAGAATTTTGATAACAAGCTAACTTTAAAAATTCCTAAATTATTGTACGCTGGTCGAATCGATAAATCATCAATATCATTTAGACTTCATTTGATATTAAGAATATAATATTTCGACTTCGTTTGAATTTTTAAAGTTAGATTGTTATCAAAATTCTCGAAATATTATTTTGAAATATTAGTTTCAAACGACGTACTTTGAAACACCGTAACATTTGTTACGATTGGCCGTTTCGCACACCATCAATGTCGTGAAATAATAGGCAATGAGTACTTGAAAATGATATTAAAAATGTAATATTTCGACTTTGTTTGATATTCCGTAATGAGCCATAAACATTCAAAAAAATTTTCCCCTTTATCATGTTTAATCATTTTCATTTGAATATAATTATAAGATAAAGTGAACCTCTACCCAGTTATAATATTTCAAAACCGTTGGCTTCATATTCATTGAAATTTTCATTTTTTTTTTATATTTTGTATATTCAATTCTACAACATATTTGTCTATTGATTATACAGTTGTAATATGTAGTTGTTTTTCTTATTATATACATAAAGTACAAATATGTAGCTATTCACATTGACAAGTTATTATTTTTTCACTCATTCTATAAATAACACATTATTTTCCTACTGCTTTAACAGAAATGAATCCAAAAATGTATTTATATGTTGAAAACAATTTTTCTATCTTATCTCACACCTTAAAATAAAACATAATTTCACGCATTTAACATGCTAATACTTCCTACAAAATAATCTAACCCGTACATCGTACGGGCAATAACTAGTATATATATATATATATATATATATATATATATATATATATATAGTGGAGGAAAGGGAGGAAAATAAATAATGAAGTGCAATAATAGAAGGAAAAATGTGATTTGACTAAAATGTCCTTGCCTTAGTTGATCAAAATTATCAAAATGTCAATTTTGATGTCAACTGATACTTAATTGACGGATTCCATCAGATTGAATACGAATTTGTGAAAGGTTTGATACTGTAGGTGACATAAATAAATTTTTTGGGTAAAATCTAAGATAAAAAAATTTGGTACCTTAATTCTTTAGTCATCATTTGAACTACATTATTTTCAAAATACATTTTTATTTCTCTTTTTTTCAATCGCATATTTTTTTTAATAAAATAATATTATATGTAAATTCAAAATTTTTTTTTCTTATTTTTGAATCACACATTCTCTATTAATTTACTATTTCAAAAATAGGGTTCAAACAAGCTCTTAATAAAAGTATTTTAATTTGAAAGGATCGAGATCCGAAGATCTCTATAGTCTATACAGGTCTGCAGGGCCAGGCCTCAGCCCCTACAAATGTGGGAAAAATAAAAAAGAAAAAATTCATAACTAAGAGGTTAAGTATCACCCATTTCAAAACTAAAAACAAAAGTTTCAAGTTTCAAAAATCAGATATTTATTAAAATTTATTTATGATTTTATTAATGAAATATATTAAGGTCACAGATCTATACAATTAAGTTACAAATTAATAATTTAGGTAGTTGCATATTATTTTTCGATCACAAATCAAAAAATTTATTAGTTACAAATTATTTTACGTTCATAGTTCAAAAATTTTATAGGTCAAAAATTGTTCATTGGTCACAAATCAAAATTTTGTAACTCACAATTTACCTATCGGTAACAAATCAAAAATATTATGAGTCACAATTTCTTATACAGTCACAAATTATCAAATTATAGGTCACAAATTAACAATTTTTTGGATCACATATTATTTCTTGGTCACAATTTATCTTTTTCATTGGTTACATATTGTTTATTGGTAATAGTTTAACCAATTTAAAGATCGCAGTCAACCAAATAATTTGGACCACAAACAACACTTGTGACCATCATCTCACCACTACTCCTAGCATCAGCAGCACCACTACCTTTTGAAATTTGCAAAGGAAATAGTCAGATATTTTGTTCAGAGTTGTTCATATTATTTCAATTTTTATTACATGATATATTGTTTTCAATTTTGCAAATACACGCTTAACAGGTTTTGAAGTTTTCTTCATCAATTCAAACGTTGTGGACTTTCCAAAAATCATAAACCAAGGTTTGATACTTTTATTGCAACTCAGTACAAAGGTTTGGTACCTTTGCTGCACTATCTACAAAATGTTTGGAGCTTGCATTGACCTTTAATTCCAGATCAAACAAATAGCAAAAAGTGTAAAATAGAAATCAATAACAAGAAGAATGAGAAATCTTCTTCTTGATTTCAGGTTCGATCAAGAGGTCTTCATTTGCACTAGACAACCACATCTACATACATTCATCTCCATCTACGAGCTGATTTTTTTTTTTTTTTTTTTTTTTTGATAGTAATTGTGGGATATATATATACAGCGAAGGAAATAGAGGGAAATAAATAGTGAAGTGCAATAATAGAAGGATAAATGTGATCTGATTAAAATATCATTGCTTATTTGGTCAAAATTATTAATTTTTCAATTTTTGATGTCAACTGATGACTTAACTGATGGATTCCATTAGATTGAATGCAAAATTTTGAAATGTTTGATACCGTTGGGGACGTAAATAAATATTTGGGTCAAGTCTGAGATAAAATAAAAAAAATAAAAAAAAATTGAAACTTTTGATTGCAATTCTCCTTTAATAAACCTATTTTAATTTGGAAGGGCCGAGATCCGAATATCTCAATAGTCGATACAGGTCTGCAGGGCCGAGCCTCAACCCTACAAACGTGTGAAAAAATAAAAAGTGGAAATTACACAATACCCTAGTTTAAGTATTCAACATTCTGAATCGCCGGCCAAAAGAAGCACGCCACCGTCACTGTAGAGAAGTGAATCGCAGGCTAGAAGCAGACCTTCGAGCGTTGCTTGTAGTGGCGGCTTCACTTGATGATTGAGAACACCATAGCGTCGCTGCAGCGCGTGGATCGGTGGTTTTTTTTGGCAAATGGTTGTTACATATGGTTCTGGCGGTGGTGCAGTACTTTGGCTTGGATTTGGCGGTGTGTGCGGTGGTAGTACATATGGTTGATGGCGATTGCGGTACGATGGTAGGTTTGGGGTGATGGGGTGGTGATGTTAGTGCGGTGGATCTAAGTAGGACGGCGGTGCTTGTGATAGTAGCGACGATACTTGCGTTGGCAGTGGTGATTTGGGTGGTATTGGATAGTCTTAGTTGCTGAGGCGGTGGGCGGCGTAGCTGGTAGCTAGTGGCTGTTAGCGATGGTGAAGTGCTTTTTAGTGGTGGGATGGGGCGTGCCTGTTGTTGGTGTTGTAGTGGTGGTATGTCGACGGTGGTGGCAGTGGCGAAGTCACTGGTGGTGGTTGGCGGTTGTGCGGTGCTTTGGAGTAGTGGGATGGGCTGGGGGTGTTTCATGTTTGTGACGATTTTATTGGTTGATTGAAAGTTGTGATCAATAAATTGATTAATTTGTGACCAATGTGGTGGTGGTCTTGACGGTGAAGGTGGTTGTGGTGGTGGTTTAGGCGGTGATAAGGTGGTGGTCACAAGAATGAGTGGTGGTCGATCACAATTTATTTGTTTGATTGTGACCATTAAATTGTTTAATCTGTGACTGGTAAATAATATGTGACCAATGAAAAATATGAACTGTGACTAAGAAATAACGTGTAACCTAAAAATTTGTTAATTTGTGACTGATTATAAGTTATGACTTATAATTTTCGTAATCAATGATCGATAAAAAAATTGTGATTTATAAATTTTTCACCTACGATAAAAAAAAAAAATTGTGACTTTTAAATTTTTTGAATTGTGACCGTAAACAAATTTGTGACATTTAAAAATTTTGATTTGTGACAAAAAAATAATATGTGACTAATTAAATTGTGAATCTGTGACCGATGAACAAATTGTAATCTATAAAATTTTTCAATTGTGACTGTAAAATAATTTTTGACATTCAAAATTTTTGATTTGTGATCGAAAATAATATGTGACTAATTAAATTGTAAATCTGTGATCAAATTATATAGATACGTGACCTTAATATATTTAATTAATTAAATTATAAATAAAAATCTAATTTTTAAAAATTGAAACATATTTTTTTTATTATTGAAACAATTCTGCTACACTTACGGGGAAGTATTTTACCACTTTCCTGACTGATTCTCACATTTGGGGGTCCTATTTTTTTTTTTTTTTGCATTGTTTATTTACTTAGATCCCGTTATATGTGAATGAATGGCAATCAAGTGATAATGAATAGTGCTTTATTAATTCTTATTGAAATCAGCGATTCGGTTACTTATTGAAATTTTCCCAAATAAAAAATACCAGGTTTTCTGTGACGTCTCTCTCTGTCTCTCTCAATTTTGAGGTGTAATGGGTACCTTCAAACTTGAATCTTCTCATATGGGTATTCGCCAAAACCTCCAAATTTTCACAACCAATTTCACTCCACGCACAGTTAGAATCAGCTGCGGCCTAAGAAATGGGCCCAGAAAACCCATGTGGAGAACAAGAGTGCTTTCCACAGAGGCAATTCAAGCAGTACAGTCACTGAAATTGACACAAAAATCCCCATCCAGATTAGTGCAAGTTTTCAGCAATAAACTCAATAGACTTTTGAAAGCTGATTTGTTAGATGTGTTGGCTGAGTTACAAAGGCAGAATGAATCGGATTTAGCCCTCAAGGTATTGTTTAAAATTAAAAGATTGCCTCTTTACAGTGTTCTTTTTTCTTTTCATTTTTTGATTTTGGGTTATTTATGGTGTAATGTCTGGTTTATAAGTAATTTATTTTCATTAATAAATAGTTTTACGATTTCATCAAGTCCTCAATATTGTGATGGAAAAGGTATATAACATGCCAAATATATGTCCATGTTTACTAGTTTTTTCTTTCTTGATTCATGATTTTTTTTTTTCTCAGTTAGGGCTGTTTCTTTTCTCTAAAATGCTGCCTAGTTTTGGGAATTCATATGTTTTAGAGAGATTTAATTAAAATAGCTTATGCTGTGTGGGAGATAGTGCCAGAGATTTGTAAAAGAAAACGAAGGGATACAAAGAATAGCCGAAAGACAGATAAAGGGAGGGAGGGAGATGTTCGTGGCAACAATTTTGTTTGGCAGATGGTAGTCGGCTCACATGACCATATTGGGTCGAGGGGTTGAATGCCTCCTTTTACATGCAATACATTTTGCTTGGACATTATTTTCATGGAAGTGTATAATTCGTATAATTTTAGCACTATATGGAAGGCTTGCAAGCCACTTCTGATCCCATACGACTTCCCATGAATGCTCAACTCTATTTAAAAATTCATGCCTGTCGGGCTTGGTATCAAGCGTGTGTGTTAATAAATTTGTTTTTTTGAAGCTATTTAGTCACAAGTGTTATTATGTACTTGCATTTTTGTAGTATACCATCCTTTGAAATTGATTTTAGTGTAATTATGAAATCCAAAAATGAGCACACGCAACTTAGAAAACTCTTCTGGTTTGTACTATCTGGAGTTGGGAGTGATATCTCTTGAGATTATCCATTTGTATCAAGATGCTCTGAGGCTTGGTCATTCTTCAGTTTCGGAAGTGATGGTTTTTGGGACTTGGGGAAACCTAAAACACAGTGAAAATGTACTGAATAAATAGCTTGACCACAATCTAATTCTACCACTTGTTTTTAAGTAGTTTGATAATCAGAACCTTGTTATGAGCTGAATGATGCAGCTTCGTTTTTTCTTTACATTTTTAAATATAATATACCATACCCATTCTGCTAATTCTTTGCTGATCTTCGCATTCAAGCAGTTGTTTTTGGTCTACAGTAGTCAAGGTGCAATTTATAATCATGAAATCTCGGTCATATACTAATTGTTAATGTATTTGTTCTTTTGGTTTTTGTATCATTTACATTATTTTATTGTAGTATTTTTATTATTTAATCTAGAAGTTCAATTTATCTGATATGAGTCAGGATTCAGGTGTTTAACTTTGTGAGGAAGGAACTATGGTATGAACCGGATCTGACTTTATTCAACGACATGTTAGTGATGTTGGGGAGGAATAAAATGATTGAGATTGCTGAACAACTTCTTCTAGAATTAAGAAATGAAAGCTTAGAACCTGACACTAGGACCTATACTGAGATGATCGGAGCCTATTTTAAAGTTGAAATGGTAAAGAAGGCAATGGATACATACGAGCTGATGAAGGCTTCAGGTTGTGCCCCAGATAAGTTAACATTGACGATTTTGATAAGGAATCTTGAAAAGGCTGGTGAGGAGGCACTTGCAGCGGCATTGAAGAAGGAATGCACTGAATATGTTGAATATCCAGAGAAATTCCTTGAAGAAGTTGAAAGGACGCACGTAAGTCGCCTGACCCTTGATGCACAATTTCTTTGTCAGGTGTCTTTTATTCTCTTAGTCCTAACTTAACTATAAAATAGAAATGACATGATCCTTCTAACTCGTAAGTATGGATTGATGTTAAAATTTACTGATCCTGCATCAGGATTTTGAATATGCTTGTTCATGATACTGAATAGCCATAGATTTCACAGTTTTGACATACTTAAATTCTCGTTTTTGGTTTCAGATTCGAAGCAATGTATAACTGAATCTTCTTTTATTTGACAAAAAAATTATCATCAATCTAGTCGAATGTAACTTTGTCCTTGGTTTTGTTTGGCTAAAAAATTGAGATGCTTTTATTGCCTGAAGCATTGTCGGGAGCTATGGCACTTACACATGAGCACAGATTGAAGTTTGAACTTTTAAATGATTCCCTGTTAGGCCTGGCCTTAGGGTAGGAAGAGACGTTCTAGCATTTCATGGTTTGGAGTCATTACAGAAGCCTGTTTTAATTAGAGACAGCCTTCTCACAATTACAAGTTAGTAATTTCTGATATTTAATAGAACTTCTGGGGACCATCTCCTTGCCATCAAATGAAATGTTTTCGATGCCCAATAATTGATACTTCAAATATTCCCTGATAGTATTCATTGTGAGAGGAAATCCCGAAGACATAAATATAACAATTTCTTAGATGAAACATTAGGTTCTAAATATGTTTAGTTACTACTCACTTCAGGAGTTAAAGTTAAATTCATGAAAGTCGTGCTTTTCTATCTCAATGAGGCACAACATTCTCTCGATAATGCTTAAAAAGGCCACCAAAAGCTTCTTAAGTATTTAGTTGAAATTGAAGTATATGTTTTAGAGCTAAATGGTACAAGTCAAACTTCACATGCATTGTTTTGGTTGCTGGATCATGTAACTGGAGTGGTGAAAAAGGTTTTATGTAGTTGAGCGCAAGTTTATTGGGAAGAATGCTTAGTTTGATGTACAGAGCAACAAAAACATTTGTCAATTTATTGTACATGTAAATAATTAAAAAGCTTTCATAGTAAATAATTTTTGATCTGCCAAGATTATCAATTAAGACGGTTGATTGTAAATAGTTGCTCATTATACTTGATAGAAAGTTGCATAATATTAGGACATGTATAAATTCATTGACGGGTTTCTGATTCCTGCTGTGTAATTATTGTCTACCTCTTTAATGTTGCAAATTTACTGCATGTTTACCAAAGAATGTGCCTATGTCATCTAACTACATAGAAGTATGTTTTTCCATCAGACCATGCATAAAGCTCGTAAATTTCATTGATAATCTTCTGCTTCATGTAAAAGTACATATACTATTATACAAGTTTATAGTTTTCCTTTTTTTACAGCCGAAGAGAAGGTCACTTAGACTTGTTTGACGATATCTAGCACATCTTCCATTGGATACAAGAGCTTTACTTTGGAGCCGAACCAATTTGTCCCCAAAAGCAGGCATCTACAAGAAACTTGATGATTTACGTGTATTAGTTCGTGAATATTGAGCTCCAAACATCTCAACCTCGAGGTATCTTGTAGATCAGATAGTTAGATGAATGAAACAATTTTCCTTTGTCGGTATATTTTAAAGGAATTTGTCGTCTTGCAAGCTATTGGTATTGGTGTTTCACTACAATTATAAGTTCCAAGGAATGCCTGAAATTTGTAGCAAATAGAATGTGTCGGGGCTTTGAACCTGAGTACATTAACCCAAGTGTCTGATGGGATATTCGGTTGGCCTCTTATAAAATTTTGCATATATTACCATACATTTGGTAAGATGTACTAGATGTTTTATTTGGATAAGTTGTTGTCCTCTGTTTACTTCGAGTGATGCTACCAGGAGTTTGACAGATTTTTTACGGGTGGGACACTTGGTCATTTTTGATTGATTGTCGACAAAAAAGAAAAGAAAAAGAGAGGCAGCCATATAGGTGCTGCCCGTGCATATTTCCCTGTACGCAAGGAAAAATCCATTTACTTCTGTTAAGCTTGACGTACCATTAAATATTATTGCAATAAATGGCATACATAAGTTGTAAACTCGATAATGAAGGCAGATGAACTTCGTACTATTAAATGTTATTGCAATAAATGGCATGCATCATGTAACCAAAAAATGGAACTCAAATATTAAAGACAGCAGTTCCCCTCCTTCCTTTTTTCTTCAGTAAGGCAATAAGGTAATAACCAAGAACACAGACATTACAAACAGAAAACCTAATTTCTTCGCAGAAACTAAGCAAGAAAACAAATTCCTGTGAGAACTTCAAAGAGAGGTAGCACAAAAAAGATCCATGTTACAGAATATTGTTACTTCCTCTTCAGCCAGCGAAGTGGCTCGGAGACTTGTTGAACATCGTGTGCCACATGTAAGCGCGGGACAGCACCATTTCAAGATCCATTTCATTCCAGTTCCGAGTTGGAAGGTGCTGAAGAAACATGACCATATCCTGAAATTCAAGCTTCTGGAGCTTATCTGACCACTGGAAAATATAGTTAACAAACTTCAGTTTCAACTATATGACATCAAATATTACCGAGTCATTATTCAACTGTTCTGAGTAACACTGTAAAGGGAAGAAAAATTTCACATAAAGTACGTGTGGTTTTAAACACTAATTACAGAATGACCTATTGGAATTATGAAGTTCCATCAAATATCGTATGACTGTTTAGCAAGTTGTATTATTCAACGATAAAACTTGGGAAAGCAGCCCCTCCAATAAATGGAGCCCATGGACTTGACCCTGGCATTGAGCCGGGCCAAGTAGCAGGGTTCATTATTCAATTTCATGTTATTTATCAGAATCGAATGAATATCAAAGATGCATATGAAATCTATATTACCGTTAAAAGAAAGCTGGCAAATATGTACACGAGGAAATCTGGCAATGCATCTCCTTCTGCAAGATATGTGTCCCACAAGCGGGCTACAAGATGAAAAGGAATCTACAGAGCATTTAAATCCATTAGGTGTATCCTTTGTACTAGGAATATTATCAAGGTTAATGTCAGAACTTAAACACAAAATCCATACAAGTAGTAGTAGTAAGCCCATCAAATCACAGGTTTTCTTGACTTTATAAATTGGATTAACCCATAAATAGATGAGCACTCGAATAAAAATGAAGAAATGATTCATGTATGGAAATGATGCATGTATGGATACGTACCTCACGTATGAGAAGGCAATTGAACCAACGGAAAGCAAATTGAAGAAATTCAAGCCCCTGTTCCTCCATGTGGGTTGAAACAGGTTCTGGTAAATTCAGAAAAAATGAACTTGTAAATTAATCAATGATGATAAAAGTGAGGAAATTGACAAATAAATTATGTTCAACCCAGTTATGTATTTTCCAGCTTTTCCTTCATTTTCTAACCACCAATTTTTCTCTATATCTGCAAGGTGACCTCCAAGCAAGATAGAAAACATGTATACATGATAAAGGAGATATAAAGGCAATTAGTGACACAAAAATGCTAGGAAGGAAACTAAAGAAACGAACTTAAGTGAGTGCTTAAATCAACTAGTGGCATATCCGATCAGATTTCCAGTAGTAAATGGTTTTAAAGAAATCACTTTTATTATAATATAAATAACTTTATTTTGTAATGAGTAACTGTGTGTTATTCACTTCTTGCCCTTGCTTCTTGAGTTTAAACTCATGAAGAAAAAGGTACATGGATTACAGTTCTGTTAAGCTTCTCTAAATGTAAGTTGCACACACATTTAAAAATTTATGAGCATTTGGCCAACCAATAAAAGCACTACATAACAAAAATAAAGACAATTATATACTGCTTTACACAAAAACTGACTTTTAATCCGCTAAGCTTCTGCTTGCTGAAATTATTTGTATAATGTGATACTAACTAGAAAGTCAGTAGCATGTAATGTGAGATGTACATGTCAAGGAAGAAAACTTTGCTATTTGGAGGGGGGCTAGTAGTGAATAAAGGTCATGAAGATTAATACCATCAATCCTTCTAACCAACTCCTTTAGCTTAAACACAAGCCTCTGAATTCCTGGCTGAGCAAATGTGTAGTGGTCTTGCATACCATCAAGCAGCTTAGATAGACACCAATAGCAGTCAGCTTCTATGTTAGAGATTTTCTCAGGAGAAAGGTCAGCCATAGACCAAGTATCAACACTACCACTTAAGTATTCTGATAAGAAAACAACTAAGAAGGGTGTAGCAAGATCATTTATTCCTTGGACATAACCACTAGCAGGATGCCGAATTGCCCTGGAAAGGAGGAAAATATAAGAAATGCGAGAAGTAAGCTATCAACAGCATAAAGTTTACAAATGAAGTAGATATTGCACCATAGCCGAACAGACATGATAGTGTAGTCCTAAAGATTTCAGACATTGGGAAACTAAGGTATCATACAACATACATATTTGTATATTCTTTTTCTATAATGTACATGGTAAGCTCAAATGAAGAGGTCAATCTAAACTAACATGCAATGAGCAGATTAAGAAGGATTTCAGCCATTGGAATTAAATTTGGAAATATATATAGAGAGAGAGAGAGAGAGAGAGAGAGAGAGAGAGAGAGAGAGAGTCCACACAGCTAACCCTATATCAGTGGGTGATAAGCCTTTGTACAATTGATTGGTAATAAATTAATATAATCTAGTTGCGGCAATAATTAATTGCATCCACTCAATACGTGCTAACACGTATTGACGTGTACACAAACACATACTAATGAAAATTATATCATGAATCCATGATTGATGTGTGATAAATTAATAATTAACGAAAAGAAGAGTGTGCCAAGTGTCTCAAATTTTGGAATCTACGCTGAAATGGATTTAGACAAAGTTTAAAGTGGCCACATTTACAAGCAAAATCTCAGTAAAAAGATAACAGTAAATGCAAAACTCAATATCATAATCGATTCTTGAGTAGGTAAAAAGAAAAATAACAGTAAATGTAAACTCGATATGGATAAGAGTTTGAATCTCTATCTATCCTATAAAAATAATGCTATGTAGCTCACTAGAGTTGTAACCTCAGTTTAGGTGACGCTAAATGATAGGCTAAATAAAAGGTGGAATTGAATGACTTATTTAATTCTACCTATAACTTAATGTCACATTAACGCCACCTAAACTGAAATTGTAGCACCAGTGAGGCTAAATAGCATTACTCATCCTATAAACATATCAAGATACATAATGTCATCATCAGCGATGTTTGAGTCAGTTAGAAAGAGCCCAGTTAGATGGTCTTCAACAACTTGAAACCACAGATCAGAGCCATATCAATAAGCATGCCGTTATCTTGCTACAAAATCAACAATAGTTTAAATTTAAGAGAACCTCACATGACTCTCTTTTGATACAGCACTAAATCATTACAACAAATTGTCATCAATAATCTCCACTTTTTTATTCCCAGAAGGTTTCCAGGAATACAAATTGTAGGGGAAAGTCAAAAGAACATACTTGGAGGAAATGCTACAGAAAAAAACACACACACACACACACTCTGAGAGAGAGAGAGAGAGAGAGAGAGAGAGAGCAGTTTGTGGTTGAAATTTAAGGGTTATTAATCAAGTTGTCATAAAAATTTGAAGACTTATTGCATTAGGCATTAGTATCAAGTAGGCTTCCTTTAACTTAAGTTTTGTTAAAATATACAGTGAACCTAGTTTATTATGTGATCTCAAATTCGGCGATCAAAATCATTTAATCTAAAAAGAGACGAGATTTAATAAACCCATTTCAAAGACCAGTATAGTTATACCATATATGACAATTGTTGAAGCCTAAAGCTTCCTAGCATATCATCTTCCAATGTTTATTTACCATTTTTGTTTTTATGGATAGTTTAGTCATTTTGACTCATTAGGTAGCAGCAATGAAGCTCTCCCCATGTGGAATTTCCTACGCCTCTTTTTATTTCTCGTTCTTACCCTCCCTTGTTTCTGAATCAGCACTAAATTGTCAGAAGTCGATTTTTCTCTGGTCAACAAGTATTAGGTACAAAAAAAAAAATTCAATACAAAGCCATAATCACCAATGTCAGTTTCTGTTGAATTTCCAAAGCGTCTCTGACAGTCATTAAATCACATTTCCTTTAACTCCGATCTCCAATTGGACACCCACCTCTTTTCAGTTTTCCTTCTTCCCCTTCCATGTTTCTGTATCTGAACTGATGCAGTTCCTCATCAAGGTCCAAAAGCTCTTTGATAATCACAAATATTGATCAAATCACATTTTCTCTCACTCTAATCTCCACTTACCTCCAAGTGCTTTGGTCCCTCAAGAAATTGTCTCTTCTTACTTCGATTTTCTTATTCTTTCTTTCCAAGCCAAGAATAATTACTTTAGGAAGCCAATTTGTTCACTATAGCAAATTCAACCTTCACAAAAGTTGCATTCTCAAGTATTGTATATCATCTCGAGAACAACCCAACATGCAAAGATGTTTATTATTTCTCACAGTGAGAGGCTCATGAACCGATCTCTTTTCCATCAAAAGGAGCAACAAAATTAAGGAAAAAGTAAGGTGTAGAAAAGTATCTAACCACGTGTAAAGTATTCGCTCCAACGACTTTTGAACTTCTGATTGTTGAAAGAAAGAGACATCGGGAACGGTTCTGGGACAATCAACAGCTATCTAACCAGCACAAGTGAAGCAATCATTTTGTGGCTGCATGATACTGTGATGTAGACACATGGGAAAAACAAACAGCTGGTTGGGGTATATCATACCTGACGGAGCATGCTGATCTCTTCATCTGTCCGCTCTATGTCAGGAATATCATAATACTGTGCAACACAATCCAGATACTCCAAGCGCTTTCTTTTCAGAACTCCCTCCCTTCTATCTGAATTAGAAGGTGCATAGCCCTGTTGCCAGTTCAATTTAAAATTCAAAATGCCAAAAAGAAAATCTTGTTTAAAACAAATCTAAAACTCAGCCTGCTAAATACTGTAATCAAAATCTGAAACTTCAAGATAGAAATATCATGGAACCAATATTCCGAACAACAGCTACTCCAGAAGAAGAAAAAGAGAAGAGAAGAAAAGAAAAGATCAGATCTCCTGAATATATGCAGCTTCAGAATTCAAAAGTTTCTAAGGATGGTAATATTTACACCAAAACTGTCTTAGTAAAGCTCCTAGAAAGAGTTGACTAATCCTAACCAAAGCTGCAAGCAAAAAGCCAATATATAAAGCCGCTGTGCCTCTACCTAGTATATTGCTATTCTTAAAGCAGAGAGTAATAAATCATTAATCCCCTGATACATTGTCAATACTGCTTTCATGGATTAGAAGTTGAGCACAGGAATTCCATTAATTATTTTAATGATGCAATTTTCTCTTAAAAGGTGTTGGGTCAGTTAGGTTTTCACTCCCTTCATAAGCCATTTGTAGTATAAATTTACTTGTCAAGCAGAATGAAAATGATATTGAGCATGCACACCGCACTTTGAATATAATTCTTTTTGTACTATGTTCAAACTAGGGAAGCACTGCGCCTATCAGTTCCTTTGTGTGGGATACTCCAAATAGAAAGATGCAGTACAAGTTCAACAACAGATATTTGCATATAATAAATTCCATTACAAAAATCTTTCTAAAGTAAAAAACCCAAATTGGAAAACCAGAAGTACCAACAGAAGCCTCCATACAGTAGGACGCAAGTAAGGTAAGGTGGGATGCCACTCCAAGCTAATTCACGCAGTTTTTCTGCATGGTGATAGAATGAAAAAAAAAACAAAGGAAGCAAAGGTCGTAAGTTGCAAGGAGAAAATTAAACATAAAAAGAAAAGATCTCTTCTCTTTCTTGAGAAGTTGAAGTCAAGAGAAATAATCAAAGTCACATTACACACCATCCCAACTTAAGACCAGCATCACTACAAGCAACTAGCTACAATTATCATCTAAAGACTATGGAACTTCCATAAACCTGAAAAGATACAAAAGGAAAAATGAATGTTCATAAATACATTTCAATACCTAAGACGACTGTAGTTCCAGATAATTCTTTTTGAAATTTCATTAGCCTTGCAGAATCTGTAGATCTAGCTCCCATTACTGTTTTCTGAACCTCATTGGACGTAGTTTCAGTACTTGCCGTTGATGCTTTTGTCTTGTTAGCAGATGAACTGGCATTTGCACTGCTTCTGGTTTGGATTACATCCTAATATAAATAAAAGTAAAATCCATTGTTAAGAATTAATTTTCATATCCATGTAAACATGTATGTGTGTTATGAATAGATAACGATAAAAAATTATCACTAGTACTACCTCAGCAGACATATTCAGATGCTCCCAATGTTCTTCAAAATCATTGTTCGAGAACCTTCTGTTATTACTTGGAGATTGCAGAGCTGATTGATCCAGAGGATCCGACCTCTGTGTTATCAATACCTTACCAGGAAAACTTCGACCTTTGAGCAACCTGTGCAGTTTATATTTAACATATATTCAGAATATGGATGAAGAAAAAGAAAAAAACTCTATTCAAATGAATTAATTTATCATGGCATCAGAATATTAATGCTCAAGAAAAGACGAACACAAGCAGAATAATGGATTGTATTTTTTTAGAATCTGGGATATTGCTGAACATTTGATGATGTTTGTGTTGAACTATTGAAAATAAAACAATAAATCACCCATAACAAAGTTGTAATGAAAGCAGCAAAACCAATACGAAAGCCTGGTTACTGAAAGTTTAATGCTCATAACAAAGTTGTATTGAAATTCTGGAGCAAATAACAGTAGAAAAATCCTTAATGTAATTCCCCATTAGATTATAATTCATTTTTCTCTCTCTTCTTATCAACCACACATTCTTCAATAATATAATATTACACTTAAACTCAAAAACTTTTCTTCTTTTTTAACCACACATCCTTCAAAAATTACTATTTCTTTTATTATAACGGGGAATAATGGGGGCCAACAGGCGCTTAAGAATTCTATCGAAATTTGGAAAGTAGGACTAAGCTAAACAGAGTAAATAATTTATTTCAGTGAATCTCAGTTGAAGAATAAAAATATCACAAGAAGATGTTAAAAAATAGATCACATAATTAACCGTTGAGATCCCAAAAGAATTCATCGAAATTGAGCAATGTACACAATTTTATTTGCGTTATTGAAACGCACAAATCATTGTTCCATGATCCTGTGATTCGCCAGAAAGAGAAAAAGAAAACTTTACATGCATATACAATGTAAACAACCAAATCTACTGAAAATAGAACACTAAATATCAGCTAACAAACACCATAGCAGTTAAATTAATTCCCAGATCAAAATTCATAATGATTCTTAAATTAAATTCCATTTGTTTTTTTCAGTATTATTTTGCAAATGAATATCCAAATCTGAACCAAAATAGAAGAAACACTTGACCAACTGGGAAATGAGATTTCCTTCGATAACAAAATTTTGGGTTTTGCAAGAAATGTTAGTCAATTATTGTCGGGTCTATGGGGGTACAAATTAAACGCATACCCTTGAACATTTCTGAGGGTTTGATTGAATCTTGAATCCAGAGTAGAAGGTGAAGAAGTATCTTTGTTGCGATCGTCTTCTCTACTATAATTGCTGCTGCTGTCGCTTCTCATGGACATGGTTTATGGCACCAGCCGTGCCTCTCTCTTACAATAACGAATTGAAAGGGTAAATTCACAGTCAATCATTAAAAATTAATTATGTTACAATCTGTTTGCATGGAATTAGGGTCTGCTTGATAGATCAGATTTTCCCAAACTTGAATTCGAATCCCAACTTTGACTCGTTGACCAAATTTTCTTGAAAACCGTTTTTCAACTTTTGGAATTTATCTTAAAATTTTTTCTTATTTAAAGGATTTTTTTTTCTTACCACTTTGATAAGAATTAAAATTTCATATTTCTTAAGCAATATAAACAAATTCTAAGATAAACCAAAAAAAAATTTATTTTTTTAATTGACAAATTTCATGTAAAATAAAGTCAAACGAACATAAAAAAAATTTCAATTATTTTTTTAAAATTTTTTTGGCAATCTAAACCATTTTTGTCACCAATGATAAAAAAATTTATTTCTTTAATTGACAATTTTCATAAAAAAAAAAAATCAAACGAACACCAAAAGTATTATATTTTCCAAGTGAAAAATTATACCAATCAAATACTTTTAATTACAATTCTCAATAAAACAAATTTTAGGCAATTCAATTCCCTGTAATTCTTTCCACCCAATTACAATTTATTTTCGTTCCATCTAAATTGCTGATAAAATCAAATTGGAAATGGGAAATTTGATGCCGAATTTTACATTGCAAATAAGCGGGCCGGGTTACTATTCTGTGTGAGTGGGTTGTCTTACCAAAATGTGGGTCAAAGGCCAGAATACTGTGCCATAATTATCCAGACGCTTTTTAGGCCCGTTTAAGTCGCATAAGAAGAGATTCGATGTCATTTCAACCACATATTTTTTAATAAAATAATATTATACGTAAATTTAAATTTTTTTTTCAATTTTTAACCACATATTCTCCATCAATCTATTATTCTAAAATAAATTCTTCTTCTTGAACATAATCTTTTGTAGGTAGGTACAAAAAATTATATACATGTAGCACATCCCTTCTAAAATATATTCTTTAAAAATAATGTGACTCAAGCACACTCTTAGTCCCTATTTGACATTTGTTTTTCAAAATTCATTTTTTGTAAAATTTATATATTCTTTTAACAAAATAATTTTGTCTATAAATTCGAAACAAATTTCTTAGTTTGAATCACACATTTTTCAAAAAAATTCAAGTTTAATAACATCTATATTCTTTAGAAATGGAGACCAAACCGGACATACGTGTGTAAACTAGACGAGTCTATCATAGTGCTGACGGTTTTGAACTTCATGACATTTTATGCATAAGAGATGACAAATTTCCGGACCTGTGTTTCAATTTTGACCAGAATGGTTGTCACAATCTTTACCAAAATTTAAGCAGATGCAGCTCAAGCGATTTATGAGTCTTAGGTTAGAATTAAAAAATATATTCTTAAATTATTTTGTCTGTAACTTTAAATTATTTTCTGAGAATTATATAATTATTTACATAATTTCTAAGGTAATATTTAATCTTTTCTATAGCTATAATTCAAAGATGGAAGTTCTATTGATGGATTATATTATTAAGACTTTTTTTTTTTTTTTCCAAATTATCATTAGGGCTGTAAACAAAAATCGTTAAATCGAACAGAAATCGCATTTTAGAAACCTTCGATTTTGTGCCACGTGGACCCGTCAACGAAATTATTTTAAATCAAACCAAAAACGATTTGGTTTGGATTTGAAAATTTTAATTATAGTTTAAAACCAAACTGGATCGGCGAAAAAATATATAAAAATAAAAAATAAAAAATAAAAAAATAAAATTTTTTGAAAATTCATCCAAAATTTCATATATGTAAAATTCAATAGTTTTGTCATTTGTCGGTATTTTTTTCAATTTCAAAATTTCTACTATATATATATATATATTATAATTATTATTATTACTCAATAATCATAATTTATATTTTATATATAAATTATAATGATCTCAACTTTTGTTTTTCAACCCAATTGGAATAGATAATTTTCTAGCCCGACGACCCCAACCCATAAGTGGAAATTACGCTTAAGCCTACTTTAAAAATTGAGTATTCTAAAATCATACCAAAGGTTTAACTATTCAAAAATCAGATATTTTATTTATTAATTAATAGATATATAAAATAATTAATCATTAATTCCCCCCAAACCCTATCTCTCTCTATCCTCTCGACTCTTTCTACCTCTCGGCTCTCTTCACAGACGGCGAATCTCTCTCCACTGAAAGAGTTGCACCGACGACGCTCTCTCTACAGAAATTGCGCTGGCTCTCCAACGTCTCTGAGCGGTGTCGCGGTTGCTGCGAAATATGAGGTGTAGATGGTGGCGGCTTGGTCTTGGCGGTGTGTTTGGTTTGTGGTGGATTGGCACGGTGGCGACACGAAGGCGGCGACTTGTTTTTGCAGTCCTTACATAGCATCGCGACGCTGCTGCGATCCCAGGTTCGTGACGCTGCAGTCTTTCGGCGATGACTGGTGCCGGCGTGGGAAAAGGGTTTGGGTTTTTTCTTTCTCTTTCTGATTTGAGGAGGGCGGTGGTGGTGGGTGTGTGTTGTGGTGTATGGTGCAGATTTGAAGAGGTGATGGTGAAAATATGGTGGCCGATGTTGTTGCAGTGAGTTGATCTGGCAGCGGAAAATAGGACACATGGGCGGCGATTTTAGGGTTTTTTTAGGTGGTTTGGAAATGGAGGTGGTAGTGGTGCGGCGACTGTACATGGGCGGAGGTTTTGGGGGGTTTTTTTGGTGGTTTGGAAATGGAGGTGGTAGTTGTGCGGCGACCGCGATGGCGATGGTGGTGGTAGTGTTGGCGGCATCTGGTGGTGTTAGTGGTGGCAATGGTGGCGACATCTGGTGGTGGTGGTGGTGTTGGTGGAGGTAGCGGCAGTGGTGTGTTCTTGAATTTTGTTGGTGTGTTGTTGATATCTTGGTGGCAGTTGGGGTGGTGATTGTGAGTATGAGTGCAATTGTGGCTGTAGTGAGGTGTCGTGGTAGTGTGGTGCGGTGACGGTGGTTGTGGCGGTGATTTAGGCGGTGATGAAGTGGTGGTCACAGGCGTTTCTAGTGGTCATAAATTTTTGACTGACTGTGACGATTAAATTGGTTAATCTGTGACCAGTAAACCATATGTGACCATAACGTGTGACTTAAAATTTGTTAATTTGTGATCAATTATAAGTTGTGACTTATAATGTTCGTAATTTGTGATCAATAACAAATCTGTGACCAACTGTGACTATAAAATTTCAATTTGTGATCTCAAAAATAATCTGTGACCTAATAAATTATGACTTGTGACCTTGAAAATAAATTGTGACTTGTTAAAATTTCGATCTCTGACCTCGAAAATAATCTGTGACCTAATAAATTTCGTTCTGTGATCTTGAAAAAAATCTGTGATCTAATAAATTTCGATCCGTGATCTCCTAATAAATTTCGATCTGCGACCAAACTATGAATCTGTGACTAAATTGTGTAAATCTGTAACCTTAATTTATTTAATTAATAAATTATATAATTAATTGAATAAATGATAAATATTTTTTAAATGAATATCTGATTTTGGAAATTTGAAACTTAATTTCTTATTTTGAAAATACACTATTTTTAAAGTAGGATTTATGAAATTTTCCCAACCCATAATTGTATAACTCATAACCCATACATTTCTTATTTCAATTAAAAATCAAAATATCAATTATCAAACTCAAAACCTAACCATTCTCTTCCTATCGTTTCGTTTCAGTTTCCACGGTTTCAGGCTTCCACCAGCGTCTCTTCTTCATACACGACGCGACCTCACCTCCGCCCACCTAGTCTCGACACTTCCTCCTCCCGTGACTACTCTCAAGGTCTGAACTCTGTAATCTCAACAACCGGTGACTCCTCTTTCGGTTGTAGGCTTTGAGCCGCCGATCAGCTCTTCATCTTTAAAATCGGTTAGGTTTAGGTTTAAATGACATAATAATAGACAGACAAAAAAATATATGGCGAAATCGGCGGTTTAAAATCGGATCAAACCGTTAGGTTTAAGTTTGAGTTTTTTTTTTTTTTTTTCAAACTGTTCAAAATACTTTGGTTTAGGTTTGAATTTTTCTCAAACCAATTTAAACAATTTGGTTTGAAAATCTGTCATAAACCAGTAAAATCAGACGGCTTACACCCCTAATTATCACCAAGGACAACTTTGTTATTAATTTAAATTATTATTTTGTGACATATAAACTATTTGTCGAGAATAATATTTTGTTATTAATTTAAATTATTATTTTGTGACATATAAACTATTTGTCGAGAATAATATTTTAAGGCAATATTTGATTTTTATTATTTATTTTATTTAACGATGGATGTTATATCCACGGATTATCTTTAGATAATTTTATTTTTTTAAAATTATCACAGACAAACAACTCCGTCATTAATCTTAAATTCTTATTTTCATTAATATAGACTATTTGTTGAGAATATTTACTTTTATATATTTATTATTTTATTATTGATAAAATATCTGTCGTTAAAGTAAATTCCAGAAAATTAGTATGTTAATTATTAAAAAAGGGAAAAACTTACTAAAAAATTGTAATGGTAATACCATTTGAGAATATATATATTGTTTTTTCAAATTTTGGATCTTATTGACCTCCGAATCTGAGGGACCTAGACGTCAACAAATTCCAACTCGTCTTCAAGTTAATTGCATAATTGGACACACTCGTTGGAGGTACGGACCACAGCTCCAAGGAAAAAGGTGAGATCGCGCTCGTATACACTTTGACGACACTCATGTCAAATATCAAACAATAAATTTGGTATGAAGAAACACGAAGAAAGGAGAATGCTGGAGTCGAGTTTAGATTTTAGTGTGAGATTACCAAATTGTGATTACGTTCAAATGACGCAAGGTATGAGTATTTATAAACAAAAGTGATAAAACTGAGGTCCTTCGGAAACTTAACATTTGGCTTACATCCCAATGGCTCACATATCAAGTTAAAAGATGTCACATAGTAGCAATTATAGGCTTGCGATCTTCCATACCTTGTCTTAGGTGGATTAGAGGGGATTAGATAAGCATAATTGTAGAGATATCATATTAATCGTATCACATGTTATAAAATGTGTTAGAGATTTCATATTGCAAATTGCACTACAGATTAGGGATAAAATCACAATCATCTCGAACTCAAAAGGCCTACTAGGTGGGGCTAAGGATTGGGGTCGCTCCGATTGCCTTGAAACAATGAGGTTGCGAGTCTTCTAGGAGCTATGTCGTCTAACATGAGAGTACGATGAGGCGTTGTGTTGTGCTCCTGAAGCTTCGAAAATGGAGGTGGATGAGATAATGGAATATGACATCATCACCTCATCTCGAAAATAGAGAAGGATCCTGCAGAAATACGTTTGCATCGAAGAAAAATATGCTTGTTTGAAATTTTGCTTAGCTAGAGCTCTACGTGGCTTGTCACATAGGTAGACGTGAACATGGCCTTTGTTTATTATGGAACATTATCTGGAGGTTGAACCGGCTATTCTTAGCATCACTTTTCCCAAAATTGTTGTGAAAGATACACACATTTGTAGGGAATGCCCCGTATTTTTGGGTCCCGAATGATAAATGGGAAGGGATATGAAACATGATCTCCTTTCAAATTTTTCGAACTCATCCAAAAAAAAATTAATTTTATTTCTATATTTTAAAATTAATTATATTTAAATAATAATTAAACTAGACGAGGAATATTTTAATGTCCAACGTGCTCCTACCAATCTATCAAAATCTCCGGTATGTGGGGATGGAGAATGTCCACCGTCACACCACCCTTCTCGTCATGTTGTCATCCCTACTTCTTTGACACCATCTACGATGTTCATTGATACTAATTTTATTAAAAAAAAATTATGAAATTAGTGAGAAAAAATAGTGAAGAAAAATTGAACGCAAAACTTCTTAGTTTATCTCCACAGGAGCTTCCTAAGTTGTATTACTGTTCTCCATCATCATCCTTATTTATTGCTTATCGTTTTGTCTTATCTTAGCTTACTCAACGCTTCTCCATCACTTACAGCTCCAACAAAAACATAAACCAAGTGAATTATTCTATCACTAAATAAGGTACAAGGAGATAAAGTAGTCACTTAACCAATCTTATCATAGTATTTATTCAATGCCTGAAGATGTTGCAGCATATATTTTTCATTTGTGAAGATGATATTTCTCATGGTTATCAATGTCCCCACACCAAAAAAGGAAACAAAAGACTTAAGTAGACAAGGGAACCTGCAAAGAGCTGCAAACCATGTAATCATTTGTTACCTATCCATTTTGGATTATAGCCCATCTCCAAGCAAGGTCACATCACGTGTGACTTTTTGAAAATAAATTTTTGAGGGGTAAAGTAAGTTGTTCATGGTACAAATTTAAATTTGGTACTAGAAACCCTCTAATCGTGCTAAATTAAATAGTCCTAGAGCTTCATCAACTACTGTTTCACGGGAAATCGTTAATAATTAAAAGAAGGTTCAGACGATTGTGTAAAGAACAATGACTTCTCGTGACAAAGTCCTAATAAGGGGTGCTTTATTTATGAAGATAGCAATTTATAAGAAATGAAATACCTCCAAGGGGTGCAAACGCACAAAATAATTGAAAGTTGACAAGAAAAACTTAAAGAAATGAAATTACATAATTCTCTGTTTGAGAGTGATTGATTCGGTCCTTACTTCTATGTTCTTTTCTCTTTTTTATACTTCTTAGGCAATTTCTCTTGTGAAACTGTCTGAAAACTGTTTGTCGCCCTGTAACTATCCACTTTCTCCATGATGGAACTGTTGTCATTATCCCATTATATAATTACTTGCAATCGAGATTCTTGGATGGTGGAATGCGATAAGGTTGCTCATTAACTGTTTCAATAACCGTCGCCTTAAATAACGATAAGACACTATGTTTGCTCAATTCTTGGGCGTTTCGCAAGATTGAACGATTATGGGCTACCGCTACATAACTCCTTTTTGGGTTGTCCCGTTTGGGCCTATCCTTCGAATTTGAACTTCATTCTTCCTTTGAACTGGATTTCATCCTTTGGACCACTGGGTTGGGCTTCTCTCAATTGGGTTTCGTTTTTGTGTGTCAACAACTACATTTAACTAACTAAAACATTTCTTGCTTTTGAAAATTTTAGTGAGGATTTGGAATTTTCTAGAAGTTAATAAAAAATCACTTCCAATGCAAACATGAGACCGTTAAGATGTTTTATGAGTTGTATAAAGTTCAACATACATGGACTGCGTATCTGACACAAAGGCCAACGTGGATGTAAAAAAAATGTGATTGTATGTCTCAAACCATGTTACACCTCTACTATAAATCCTCTTAAGACGTAATATTACTTATTTTTGCACGTGTAATATTCAATTTATTAATATAGATTCAAGTATACCAATTCATTGTAAAGTAACACGTTCTTCTATAAGTAGGATCACTATCTATTGAGTGTAAGTGCATATCCATTTGTCAATTAGTTGTGGAATTGAATTTTTTATATTCAAATTAATTTTAAAATGGGACCTTCATATTCTTATCTTGTAAAGCAATAAAAAATGTAGATAGTTTTTTGCAATTCGACTAATTCTTTACTTCATTACTTGGAGTTTCTGATGCCCTATCTTAATTTGATCCTTTGTAAAATAATTTCTTTAGAAAATTACATTATACCAATTTTCTCTAAAAGTTCTTCTAGTCAAACAAACATTTCCAAAAATTATTTAAACGGGTTCAAAAACATTTTCTTAATATCATAAACAACTTTTTAGCTTTTCAAAAACAATGTCAAACGTGCCTTAACCCCTTCCTTATCTATAGAACAAAACTGATCACTTGCTCATAGTGGACATGAACTATGTTGTCCATCGGTAATGTGGCAACATGGGTTTAAAATATCGATAATGTGACAACACCACATGTTGCCACATCATCAGTGGACAACATAGAGTGCTACAAGTACATATATTTTTTTAACATATTTTATACAGAAAACACAGTTGTCTTACTGGGATTGAGTGCTATCAAAAATAGTTTTTGACAACAGCAAATCACAGGAAGATTGCTGTATAAAATCTGGTAGAAAAATCTATACATACAAAATAATTCGGACAATATATCTCCTGTCTACTATGAGTAGACCAGTTCTAATCTATAGAATGCCATGTGTTAAGTATTGATTCTTGCTTTGTTAGTAAGTAATAAAATAATATTTATATTAACGTGACATTTTTTTAGTAACTCCTATCATGCCGTGACTGACAAAAAAGCGTTATTTACTTAAAAGTAAATTATTTAAGCTTAGCCAAGCGTGCACTTTTGGCACCCAAAGCTACAAAAAAAAAAAGCCATTAACTCCAAAGAATTGGCATAGTCCCAGTTGCAAGCAAAACTTTAATAATGTCCATTATAGTGTCAGCCATGTGCATAAAGTTATGGAACCTTCAAATCCCTCCTTTCTCTATACTCTATGCTTTACAATTGTACATTCACTTTTGCAATTTAAAGCCTCCAATTCCAGCTCTAAAGTTCTGCAAATATGGCAGATGTTTTGGTTCAGTTCCAGCTAAATATCATTAATTAAGTACTGGTTACTTTTTTTTACTGATGATCTACATGAGTCTGCAGAAGGAGCATGATCACCATTATGTAGCTGAAGCTTCCTTTTTTCCTCTTTCTATATAATTGTAGTGTTTTCTTGAAAAGGGGCTCAAAGAATTCTGCTAAGGGATTATCTGAGATGGGTATCACAGGGGAACTAGTTAGAAGCGCGTTCTCGAAAAGCCGGTCTGTACGAATGCGTGAGAGCCACGTAAGTTAATTGCTTTCAAGATGTTTAATAATTTTACTCACAGAATGCTGATAGTATATTGTACATATTTCTGGATTTTTTTTTGATTTGGTTTGAAATTAGTAACTAAAGTTTGAGAGAATTTATTGTAATCAGGCTACGAGTTATGCTGTGGAAAAGAAAAGATGGAGTTCAGTAAGATCATACCTTTGCGGGGATGAGTTTAGTTCAATAGTTGCAGAGGATGATTTATCGAGCTCCAAACCTGCAATTGATGAAGGTGAATTTACTTCAGTTTATGCAGAGGCGGATACGGGTTCTATTAGAAGCTCTGAGGCCACTGTTAATCAACCATTGAAAGGAGATTTCAAGGACAGAGCTGATGCTGAAAGCAATGAGGTGAAGAATGGAACTCCAAAGGAAAAGCAAAACTCAACCTACAAACTTTTTCAGCAAGAAGATGCTGCAATGATCATTCAGTCGGCATTTAGAAGATTTCTGGTCAATACACTCACCAATATATGCATCAAATTTATGTGGAGATTTACGCATAAATAATCATTATAGTATCGTAATATATGGAAATGTTTGATAATACTTGTACAAGAAAATGAATGTGCGCATCCACTTGGAAAGACAATTAAACAAGAACTTAGAGAATGCTGATCTTCATGGATAAATGTTGTTTCTTTAAGCGAAGTATTTTCTGGATACTCCATTTGAGTTGTTTGAGTGCTTAAAATTTCAGGCCCGACGAGCTAATGAAGGAATGAAGTTGCAAGATTGTAAGGGAGATCCTGTAGGAAGTCCAAGTAGGGAGTCTATGGGCACATCAATTGAAGTTCAAACTGGAAATTCCGACATTTTTTCATTCCAAGAAGAAAGCATAGCTATGCACCATCCAGCACGACATAAAAGTCGAGCCCAAGTGCTCAAGCTACAGGTACAACAGCTGGAATTTCAAAATGTAAAATCCCCCTACCTTTTTTCTGGGGCTATAACTTAGCTTATCATATGCTAATATATATAGTACCACAGAATAGAAGGGACATAATTGCAGGAACATACTAAATGGCTTACAGAATTCAGTTTATCTCATATAACAGTATCTCGTGAATCTGATCCAACCAGTGATAGGGAAAATTTAGTGAAAGAACTCCAGTAGTTTTTAAGGCAATATGGAAATTTGACAGTGTTTTTTTCTTTTGCAAGGTGTGAATTCCCGTGATAATGCAGTTGATAACATCTATGACTTGTTTGCTAAGTTCAATCTTATTGTATTGGACAGTATTAATGAAGTAAAAGAAATTAAAAAATTGTCTACTCTAATGTCTATTCTTGTCGAGTACTACACATAGAATATACCTCTAACGTCATTTTTTTTAGCAGCAAAGTTTTTGAACCGAAAGTATTAACCTGAACAAATTTATAATTCTACTGTCAACTTGTCCAGGAAGACTGGGATGATAGCACTGTAAGTAGTGTCATATCAAAAATGAGAATTCAAAACAAACTGGAAGCAGCAACAAGGCGCGAGAGAGCTCTGGCTTATGCTTTTTCACAACAGGTATAGACAAAGCAGTAGAAATTGGATGTGTTGGAGAATAGAATGTGCACTGATTTTTTCTTTGCCTAATTTGTATCTAGCTAAGAATCTGCTCAAAGAAAAAACAAATCAAATCCAACAGTAACGAAACTGGCGTGGGCTGGAGCTGGCTAGAACGATGGATGGCGACTCGTCTGCCTGAAAATACCATGATGGAAGACCAAATGTACAAGCAAATTGAGGCAGTTAGTGGTCACCAAACAACTGGGATGCAGAAGAGATTGCTTGATGTAGCAATGGAAGAGAAGGAGAGTTGTGGATCTAACGATGTCTCTCTGCGCATTGAAGTCGGATCTGTAGCTTCGCCCAAGGATGTTCCAAGGCCTACCAAGAATAGGAATAAGACAACAAGAAATACCTCCAAACGAGATGCAGCATCCAGCTACCTCTGTCCAAGAGAATCAAAGGTACACCTTTAAGCTAAAGCCAAAATTCGCCCAAAGAAACAAGTGAAATTAGATTTAACCAGCATTAAACCAAAAATGGAAGAAGGATGACTACCCGATTTTTATTCTCAATAAATTAAATTTATAGTCCCATTCCATGAGCCAGCGCGTTGATAATAATCAACAATAACAGAGATAATACTGCGTTCGAATACTAAAATAAGAACCTCTATCTTTCTTAAATATTTTCTTTTTCTTGTCTTCACTCGTTTCTCATGATGTGGTGAATATTGTTATAGGATAGCAAGAAAATATGTCAACTAGAGGATGGAAAAGATAAGATGAAAATGCCAATGCCGGCACAAAATAAAAGAGAGATGAAAGACAGATTCTACATCTCAAGTACCACCAGAGATTGAATAATTTTCCCAATTTGGGACTTGAAATCTGGCTTACTGAGTTTGTTTTAAATAAATTGCGTAAATGTGTAATGTATTGTGTAGAGTGTAGTGTCATTGGCAACCTTGAGATCCCCTTGTATATTTCATTTCATGACTTGGTACATCTATGTTGTAGTTAGCTGAAATCATCGTGCATAAAGTATAATAAAATAAATCAAGCTTGATTTTTTCTTAGATGAACATCCAACAATGTTTATTGTAAAGGACAAGAGAATATTGCACCATTAGTCGACTTATGACCTTGTAGCAACTTGGTCCTCTAACTTGCATTTTTTTTTTTTGGGCAGTGTGTTCCCGACATTTTTGTTTTTGTGGGTCGTTGGTTTTCAACAGATGTTATTGTATAAAAAAAGAAAGAAAGAGAAAAAACAAACACACTATTCTGCTTTCTTCTTCATTTTTTTGTTCAAACCTCCGCGTGATAAAAAATATGTATTAGAAATGAAAGGAAATAATAGAAAATACAAACTTAAGAGTAAACATGTACAATGCAACCTACGCCAATCAATTGAAGTACAATTAAAAATAGGGGTGACCTTAAGATTTTGGGGTCTTAAGTCGAACTTATATAGGGCATTCTAGATATAAGTCAAAAATAAAATCACTTACAATGCTTCTAAATAAGTATTTAAAAAAAAAAAAAAAATCAATCAATGTTACAATAATAATAATTTAAAACTTTCAAGAGTCAAATTTAAATTTACATTTCTAGAATTTTGAAAGAAGGAAAGGTTGTGCGTCAATCTGATTAAATTCGTGAATTATGATACATGAAGGCGGAGCAACGTATTAACTTCCAATTGTTGAAAGATTGGTTTTTAAAAAATATTTCAAGAGCTAACTTTAAATTTGCTCTTTTGGCATTTGGAAGGAAGGAAATGTTGTGCATCAATCTAATTAGAGACAATCGTGATATATGAAGGTCGAGCAACGTATATTCTAACTCTGATTTTTTAAAGATTGGACTTTAGAAAATATTTCAAGAGTTAACTTTAAATTTGTTCTTCTGGCACTTTTAAGGAACGAAAGGTTGTGAATCAATTTTGATTAGAGATGGTCGTGAATTATGTTATATACGAAGGTGGAGCTGTGTATGTTTAGACTTCTAATTGTTGAAAGATTGCACTCTAAAAAATATTTCAAGGGTTAACTTTAAATTTGCTATTCCGACATTTTGAAAAAAGGAAAGGTTTTGAATCAATTTTGATTAGAGACAGTCTTGAATTATTATATATGAAGGTGAAGCAGTGTATGTTCTAACTTCCAATTGTTATAAAATTGGACTTTGAAAAATATTTCAAGAGTTAACTTTAAATTTGCTTTTCTAGCATTTGGAAGGAAGGATAGGTTGTGCGTCAATATTGATTAGAGACAATCATGATATAGGAAGGTCGAGCAGCGTATGTTCTAACTCGAGTTGTTGAAAGATTGGATTTTAAAAAGTAACTTAGGATATACTAAAAAAAGATTGGCCTTCTTTAAAACAAAAACAAACGAGCCTTAATTTTTTGACGTAGCAGCCAATGCTTGCCTAATCCCAAAGCAGGCACCAAATAAAAAGTTAAATCGTCCAATTGATTGGTAGCTAAGGTCAAATTTAGCAAATAAAAAAAAAAAAAAAAAAAAAAAAAAAAAAAATTAAAAATACTAACTCAAAAGTGTTATAAAAGAATTAATACTTGATTGAAAAAAAAGTTTGATTTTGCATGTCAAGTGTGAACAAATGACCACTTGACACAACTACTTATGTATTAGATAAGAACAACACGCTGTATTTTAATGACTTTGTTGTGAAACAAAATCATGATTGCAGGTAATTAACCAACAATTTATTTATTTTCTGAAAATTAACTGCATTAAAAAAAAAAAGAAAAAAAAAAAAGCATACATTGAAAATATTGCACTCAAGCACGATCAAATTTAAACATAGTCTGCTCAAGTAATACAAGTACTAGTGTTTTCAATTTTCTTTAAGGAATGACAAATTTTGGGAAAACCCAACGAAGACCTCCTTTTTGAGAAGAAAAAAAGGCGTTTAACTGTATGATTGTTAGTGAAGGAAGTTTTAGAGTTAAAAAACTAAATGGACATTGAATATTACACAAAGCTTTTCATTGATTTTTAAACTTTGAAAGTTTCGAAAGATTACTGAACTTATCAAATTATTATCTATTGACTATTTAACTTTAGAAATTTTCAAATGGTCATCAAACTTATCAAATCGCTATTGAAGTGACCATTAAATTTTAAAAAAAAAAAAAATCGAATGATCATTAAAGTTATCAAATTAGATGGACAATTCATCACTTGATTACCTTTTTAAAAAAATTAAAGAGATTTGAAAATTAAAGTCAAATGAAAAATATGATTAAAGTTCGATACATATTCAAATGAAAAGAAAATACACAGAAGAGATCAACACGTTGATGCGATGTCGTGTACCCTCACCATTTAGTGCCCCTTCGTCGTCCAAAAATAGTATGTAGAAGGTTAACATTCCACATTGTTAGATGCATAGTGGGACCAAATTTATTCAATTTGCATAGTGAGCATATGAGCGGTGATCATCATTTATTGTCTAAAAAAAATTAAAAAGAAGCAATCAAATTTATTAATAACTTTTGTTTTAATGCAAGAAAATTCCATTGTACAAAAAGTAGTCATTTTGTACTTGGAATTTTTTTGAGGTTGAGTAGCTTCTTTAAAAGGTAAATTGTGCAAGCATTTAAAAATTTACAATTAACACTTTGCTAGCCACATAAAAGCACTAAATAATGAAAATAAAGATAGTTATATCTACTTTACACAAAAACTGACTTTTAATTGGCTAAGCTTCTACTTAATGCAGTGATACATGTATAAGAACTAATGTACTGGTATAAAGTTTGTTTATGAAGTTAGTTTACTGGCCCCTGTTTGATGCACATTATTTTGAAAAGAATGCATTTTTTGATTGATGTGATGGTGAATATGGTTGAAAAAGAAAAAAAAATTATTGATGTGATGAAAAATATTATTTTATTGAAGAATATGGTTGAAAATTAGTAGAATAATGATAATGAAAATTATAATGTGTATTAAACAGAGGTGTTGGCAAAATTCATGTCATTGTTTTTAAAATAATTGGTCTAGATGTTACCAACACATAGTTTGTAAATAAAATTTGTCAATCTAGTTTGTACAAATAGCATGATTCTATGTATAACGAGATACTACCTAACAACAATTCTTCCAACCTAACTACTTTAGCTTAAGAAAACTTTGCTATTTGGAGGGGTGATAAAAATGAAGATTAATAGCGTCAATCTTTCTAACCTACTTTAGCTATTCGGAGGAATAATAAAAGTGAAGATTAATAGCATCAATCATCCTAACCAACCACTTTAGCTCAAGAAAACTTTAGTGCTTCCTGTTCAGAACGAAGCTTCCTAGTTGTTGTAATGAATTGGTGAATAGAGGTCAAAGTGAAGGATGTATTGATTCACTTTGATTGATTCACTTTGAATCGCATATATCTCCCAAAAAAAGACCAAGCTGATGAACATAATTAATCTGTTTGTACAATGATGGTTGATAAGATTTGTTGACAATATTTGATGTGGCAAAATGTGGACAGTTGATTATAAAAACAATTTTTGATTTTTTTTTTTTTAAATGAATGAATATGATGATATGTGGCAAAATGTGGACAGTTGATTTAAAAAACAGTTTTTGATTTTTTTTTGAAATGAATGAATATGATGATACTAAATCATGATTGTCAACAAACATTGTCAACCATCATTGTACATGTAGAATGATTGCGATGAGCATCAAAAAACTATTCAAAAGGCGGAGCATACTCGGCTAATTGCCCGGACTCAAATGGATACGAAATTTAAGAATAAAAATTAATTTTTGTCCACTTTACATAAAAAGATAAAATATAACCATTTTTTTATATATAAAAACTAATTCAATTAAATAAATTCGACCACGGAAGTCCGACAAAGAAAAAGAATGCGGCACAAAAAATGAGAATGTACGGGTAAGTTTTGAGAATGAGTAATTAGCACATAACGTCCTTACCCTTCACTATTATTGTGAAAAAAGTTAATATCTTTCATTTTTTTTTTATATTTTCACTCATATTTTCACATTTCATTGCATAAAATGTCATTTTCATCCATTTTCTCAATTAAAAGTTATGAAACAACGAATATATCATTCTATTTAAATATATTAAAAAAAGAATTAATTACAACCATAATCCTAAATTTCAAAAAAACTGCAAACGAGTCACAAATAAATTAGTAAATGATTAATTAGTAGTACAATCAAATAAAAAAGTCACCATTTGATAGTGACCAGTAAACACCACCTACATCAAATGGTGACCTTTTTATTTGATTAACGTTTTTATACGATGGGTTTGAACGCCATTGGACAATATTTTTGACCAACCAAAATATTTTGATCCACATCTCATTTTCTACTCTAACCTTATATAAACACCCTTCAAAGTTCAAAATACCATCTCCCGTAAACAAACCCTTCCAATATTTCTCTCTTCCTTTATCTCTCTCACAAACAAATTTTCATACAGATCGGTTTATCTGAGGATATATAACAGTATAAAATGGTGCTGGGGAAAGTGTTTGATATCATACTTGCAAGTGAGACCATTTCACATGCTTCAGTTTTTCTACTTTTATACAATTTTATTTCACACATCTTCACTTAAACTTTTTCTCTTTTCTTGAAGGATTTGGAAATACAGTGGCTTCGACCTGGGCACAATTTTGTGTCCAGATTTTGTATATACTTCATATAGGGTTCACTATGACTAACAATGGTAGAACCGTTGAATTCGTTGTTCCTGCTTTGCTTTCATTCTTGCAGGTGAAGTATCAGGGTCCATTTTGTATATATAGGGTTTACATCACTCGCATGATTGTTTGCATCATTGCAGGTGAAGAACAACGCAATGGACAAAAGTTCATTTATAACTCACTCCACAACGATGTATATGGCAATTAATAGTATCTTAATCTATGCTTTTTTGGCATATGGCATGAATCCGAGGCCCCAAAATTTACAAGGTAACCCCCCACCATTCCCTTTGCATTTTATGGTGTTCTTCGGCAATACGGCAGTGGCATCACTGGCGTCGATCTTCTTCCCCGACTCCATTAGGCCTGTTCTATATGTGCTGTGTGTATTCATATCAGCTGGTGAATTGCTATACTGGGTTTACCATAGAGAGGAACACGTTTTCATGACACATCTCCGCCGCTTCTTCAACACTTTATGGACGTGGCCGTTTCGGTACTTCTCTATGGAACAAACAGACGTACTTCCAAGGTTCATAATCCACAATTCACAGTAGACGTACTCATAGATACAGATTCGTCGGAATTTACAGGTGCTGATACCTTGCTCAGTTACAGTCCGTACACAGAGAAGTTACAGCCTTACAAGGAAGGAGAAACTTATAAGTGACTTTTTACTAATAAGTTTATTTTTAACTTATAAGTGATTTTTCTTCTTATAGCCTTTGTATCACTTTTAAGTTATTTTAAGGGTAATTTTCATAAGTAAGAGTATAAGTTTGACCCATTTCAATAATAAGAAAATAAGTTTTAAATTTCTAAAATCAGATTTTTATTAAATTTTATTTATTAATTTATTAATTAAATATATATTTAATTAATTAAATATATTAAGGTCACAGATTTATATAATTTGGTCACAGATTCACAATTTAATTAGTCACATATTATTTTCGGTTACAAATCAAATTTTTTAAATGTCAAAAATTATTTTACGTCACAATTCAAAAATTTTATAGGTCACAATTTGTTCATCGGTCACAGAGTCACAATTTAATTAGTCACATATTATTTTTTGGTCACAAATCAAAATTTTTAAATGTCACAGATTTTTTTACAGTCACAATTCAAAAATTTTAAAGGTCACAATTTTTTCCTTGGTCACAGATGAAAATTTTATAAGTCACAATTTCTTTATCGGTCACAGATCACGAACATTATAAATCACAACCTATAAGTCACAACTTATAATTGGTCACAAATTAACAAATTTTAGGTCACACATTATTTTTTAGTCACATTTCATATTTTTCATTAGTCACATATTGTTTACTGATCATAGATTAGATCACAAATTAGGTCACACGTTATTTCTTAGTCACAGTTCATATTTTTCCTTTTTCATTAGTCACATATTGTTTGATCACAGATCAACCAATTTAATGGTCACAACAAATCAGGTCTCCACCTTAAAAAACGCAACAAAACACACCACCACCGACTGCACAACCACCACCACACCCAACCTCCACCCCCACCACCTGTACCACCACCTCACTGCAACAAACACACCACCACCGCACTGCAACAAACACACCACCACCGCACCTCCACCCCACCTGTACCACCACCGCAGCCGGCGCACACACCCAACCACCACACAGTCACGCACCACCGAACGGACTGCAACACAGCCACACACACCATCACTGTCGCACCCACAGTCACGCACCACCGTCGCGCCACCGAACGGACTGCAACACAGCCACACATACCATCACCGTCGCACCCACAACCACTGTCGCGCCACCGAACGGACTGCCACCACAAGCACTAAAAAGCACTGTACCACCGCGACTATCACAACTCCCAACACCACCCAAAACACCACTGCCAACACAAGCACCGCCGCGACTATCACAACCACCGTCGTCCTACCTAGATCCATCGCATTAACATCACCATCCCGTCACCCCAAACCCACCACCGTACCGCAATCGCCGCTACAATCACCACTGCCAACACAACACGCCAGAAACCATATGTAACAACCATTTGCCAAAAAAAAACCCACCGATCCGTAAGCTGCAGCGGCGGTTTGGTGTTCTCGATCATCGAGCAAAGCCACCGCTGCCTCGGAGGATTCACTTCGGCGATTCACTTCTCTACAGCGACGGCGGTGTGCTTCACTTCTCTCCAACGACGGCGGCGTGCTTCTTCTGGCCGGCGATTAACGCCGACGGGTTGCTACCCCCTACCGGCAGAGAGAGAGAATTGAGAAGAGAGAGAGAGACGGTGGTTGTGGGAATGGGGAGAGAGAGAGAGAGAGAGAGAGAGAGAGAGAGGAGAGTGAGAATTTAAAATTAGGGTTTGGAGTATAAATATTTATTTTATAAAATATTAATTAAAATAAAACTTCTGATTTTTGAATTGTGAAACTTGGGGTCTGATTTTAGAATGTTGAATACTTAAAGTATGGTATTGTGTAATTTCCACTTATTTTAATCTGGAACCCTTATTGGACCTTTTTGTATTTGGGCCATTTATTTCTTTTTTAGATTTTGGGGCTTTTTCTCGGTTGGGCTTTTAAAAAAAAAAAAAATTGGCCCATGTTATATGTAAGTATATTATTGTATTGAGTTATATGGCTGTATTGTGTTTCTCGTCAAAAATATTACAAGTGAATTTATGACTTGTTAAAGATGCAGTCCCACTTGTCCAACAACACCGTTTCTTTATAAAAGTACGGCGTGAATTTGAGGGAAAAGAAAGAAAGGGAAAGAGGGGGCTGTAGAGTCGTTTGTTCCATCGTTGAACAGCAGCTAAGTAAATATGGGAGAAGGAGAAAGAAATAGAAAAAAAGGAGAAAGGGAAAGTAAAAAAGAGAGGAGAGCTTGTGGTGAAATTGGGCTAATTTAGCTTGTGTTTGGTAGAAATTAAAATTCAGATTTTAATTTAAGTCAAAGTCAATAATTAATTTTAACCACATATTTTATGGAATCCACAACTTTGTAATCACACATTTCATCGACTTTAATTTTCTAAAAAACTGTTTTTAATTATTGCCAAATAGGGGCTTAATAATCTGTTATAATTTGATATTGATAGGTTATTTGGCCCAAAGTTTTATATTCCTTATGTTAATTAGAAGAGAAATGATTTTAATTTGAGGAAATTACACAAATCCAGACGTTTTAAGATGTCGGTGCAAAAATCAGGCCCAAAACTATTTTGTGCAAACATCAGGTATTATAAATATATTCATTATTTTTCAATCCCTAATATCCAACTCATTTCCACCGTCTCTCATCTCTCTCTCTCTCTCTCACTGCGCTCTCTCTCTCTCTCACTGCGACAACATCTCATCTCTCTCCCTAATCTCTCTTCTCTCTCAACAATGGCGGCGCCGACCCTGGATGCTTTCAGATCGTCGCCGTGGTGGTTGCTTCTAGATCGTCGCACGGTTGTGGCGGTGTGGCGTGGCGGTGAGGTTGTAGCGGCACCGGCCGTTTCGGTGCGACGGTGAGTACAGATGGTCGATGGCGGTTGCTGTGCGATCTTGGGTTGTGGAGGCGATGGTCACTGTGAACGGCAACGTCGCGATCTGTCTTCATCTTCGTCTTTTTTTTTATGAGGTGTACGGTGGATTTGGGTGCGGTGGTTAGGGTTGGGTGCGGTGGTTTCCGATCTGGAGGGTTTTCTTTTCTGATTGTTGGCGTGGTGGTAGATCTACAGTTTTAATGGTGCTGGTGTGGTGGTCAGTGACAGCGGCGGAGATGAAGGTAGGATTAGGGATTTTTTTTGGGTGCTAGGATGGAAGTGGTGGTGCGAGGTGGTGGTGTGCGTTGGGTTGCGAGGTTGTGCTACAGTCGTTGTTGTTGGTGCTGGTGGTGCGACGTGGTGGTGGTGTGTGTTGGGGTGCGAGGTAGTGGTGGTGCGACGTAGTGCTACAGACTACAATCATCGTTGTTGCGATGTTGGCAGTGGTGGTGGGTGAGTAGGTGTTTTTGTGTTGGGTCTGCCGGTGTGCCACAGTGGCTCTGGCAGTGGTTGTGATGGTGGTGATGGGGCTGTGTGATGGTGGTCATGGCAGTAGTGTTGTTGTTGGAGGTGGTGGTGGCGGTGCAGGCGGTAAGTGATGGTGTGGTGGTGAGGTGTTGACGGTGGTGGGGGTGGATTGGCTGTGGGGCGTTTGTGACCAACAATTAGGCGCACGTGACTAACTATTTAGGCGTATGTGACCAATTATTCGGCTAATATGTGACTAAATATTAGGTGTATGTGACTAAAAATAATCCGTGACCAACAAACTGTGACTTATGTGACTCATAGATAAAATGTGACCCATAAATTGAATGATATGTGACCTATAAAATTTTTGATCTGTGACCTAAAAAATAATTCGTGACCACAAAATTGAAAACATGTGACCTAAAAAATATTCTGTGACCACAAAATTGAAAACATGTGACCTATAAAATAATCTGTGACTATAAATTTTTTGGTTTGTGACCTCGAGATAATTTGTCACTTGCAAAAATTTTGATTTGTGATCTCGAAATAATTTGTGACCAATTAATTTGACAATATGTGACTAATAGTTAAATTGTGACCAATAATTATGTATATGTGACAATTATTTGTATAATTGTGACCTAATTTTATTTAATTAATAAATATTTTTAATTAATTAGATAAAAACCTGATTTTTGTATTAATCAAATTTAAAACTTAATTTTTGAACTCTACATACTTAATACATGGATTGTGAATTCTTCCCTTTTAATTTTGTTTAATGGGCTCAATTGCAATGGCAAGCGGCCCATTTTCCTCGACTCCAACGTGTTGCTACTTTTAAAAGAGAATCCTCACTTTCAAATGATTTTCAATGTTGAACTGACGTGGGACAAAAGTCAGGTTGGTTTTAAAAGATTATCGTCATCCACATTTTCTATGGTCAACTTTGATATATAGCCCCCGTTTGGTTTTTATTTTTTCACTATAAAAATGAAAAATATGATCGTTATCCATCACATCCAGCCATCATATTTGACTTTACATCTCTTGTGTGGGACCCATAACGACTATATTTTTCATTCTCATTTTACAAAAAATGTGTACCAAATGGGGGCCATAATTATAAAAGCTACAGGGTCTATGACCAATTGAATTATTAATGGGTCGTTTTCTTCGTGTTTCAGTTTTGTATTTTGTGTTTTGAGTTTTGAATTCGTTTTGTGTTTTATGTTTTGAGTTTTGAATTCGTTTTGTGTTTTGTGTTGTGTTTTGAGTGCCTGTTTTGAAATTGCTGAAAATACGTTCTTTTTGTCATTTTGAGAAACTGTTTCTCAAAATATAAAACTGAAAAGCGCATTTACTTTGAAGTTTTGAGAATTTTTTTTATAATATTTTATTCAAAAAATCTGATTATTCAATTAATTTTAATAATTTATTGTTAATATAGTATTAAATAACATATAAATTTGAAATATCTTTGAATCTTGAAATATTTTTCCAGATATTAAAATAGCATATAAATTTTGACAATATTTTATTCGATAAATCTAATTATTCAATAAATTTGAATAGTTTAATATGAATATATAGTATTAAATAACATATGAATCTTGAATTTTTTTTTTTTTTAGATATAAAAACACAACTAAATTAAATTTGGCAACACAGTTCAATAGATACGATTACAATTAAACACACAATATAGAAAGTTAGAATCCAGCCATAAATTCCACAATTAAATCATTATTGAATTGTATACGTTGTATGTAATATCGCCAAGATTATTTCTGGTCTGCAGTAAAGATACAAAGGAGATACAAAAAAATTATAAACCAAACAACTCAACATTCTAAAAAAAAAAAAAAAAAAATCTATATTAAAATATAAAAATAAATAAAACAAAATTAAGTAAAATGTGACAACTATTTTTAGTACATTTTGTTGTTCTATCATTAAAAGTATTGTTCTAAAAAATTCTTCTAAGTCTCCTTGCCATACAGTCACGCGTTACCCCCTTTTCAAAACTCTAGTTGAAAATATGTTCAAATATACACCTTTTTGCAAATTCACTGTAAAACTTATAAGCAGCATCATGAGTTGCAAATCTTTGCCCAATGTATGGAAGAGCATCATTTGTTGTTTCTAAGGACAGTCTTGTTTCATCTGGTGATTCCTCGACACTGCTTGTATTATCCAAAGATAAGGATCTTTGATCCAAGGGATCATCATATACCAGCATCATATGTACAACCTCTTCAGACATTGTAGCCTTCTCAAACCTCAATTGATGTAAATTATAGGCCTGAAATCATCATTTAGTGGAAACTAGGACATTTATCTCATACAACAAACAGTACAGTTTCACAGTCCACATCAATTGAACGAGGCCATCTCCTAATATGGCTGAAAATTTGTCAAGAAATTCAAACGTCTAATGACAGCATAATATTCAAGCGGTAATTATGGGAATCTACAATGTAGAGATGGAAATTCTATCAAGAAAATCTTCATCTCAACTAAAGCTCACTTATGTACACCCCCACCAACAGTAAATTCGAAATAAAGTCAACAAAAAAAACAACAATCAGGCTCCAAGTTTTCCTACACGCACTTCTATAAAATCTTCAAACTTGCACTGAGACCCCACAGTATAAATATAATCTAAACTTGCATTTTCAGTAGCTAGAGCAAAAACCAAAAAGCCAATATAAGTGTATCTGCAAAACAAAATTTCGATATGTATATCTCCTATTCAACACCTACACCAGATTATATTCATTACGCGTCTAGGCTCCTTATGAACAACTCTCGGTTCTCTAAACCCAATGAATGGGCGAAAAAGATCTATTTTACTAGTTAAGTGAGTAAGGTTAAGTATCAAAATACAGTCACGGTCTTTGGACACGAGAAGTAATCATGTTAGCTCAAATAATTATAAAACATCACTCCTTACACTCGGAGGTGGGCTTCCATAGGAGCAATATTGTGCCAAGACTGACATCTTAGCAAGACTAAACTATCTGTTATTGTATAAAGAGCATTTAAAAATAATAGTACCCCTCATTGTCCAAATAATGAACCTGTAATTATTGAATGGCTCCTTTAAGAACTCTCATGAGCTCTCTTTCTATTTCACATATTCTTGCCAAGAACAAAGCATCATCCGAAACTATTATGGTCCACAATTCTACAAATATATATAAAAAGTTGAAATCATCATCCTCCAAATGAAGATCCTACTTGACAGTGAAGTTGAATAAACAAGTGAATATATGAAAAACATTGTTATGCCCATATATTTTATTAGCCACTATAAATAAATTTCGAGCTTTGGAATCATATTATCTACAGCGGCGAATCTAGGATAGGAGTTCAGCTAGAGCGGTCGTTGACTGTCGATAGTCAACGACCGCAATAGGGAGAAAAATAAATCATAGATTAAATTGTATGAAAATTAAACGTAAATCACAAATTAAACGTAAATCAAAAGTTAAACTATCACCAATTTTAAATTTTCAATTCCAACACTAATTTATTATTTATTAGACAAATTCCCCAATTTATCAATCATTTATCACAAATCAAATTCACAGTCCACATACATGAAATATTCTCAAGTTCACAAATTTCCAATTTTCATAAATCATAAACCTCAGCATTTAACAACAAAATCTCTAATATTCTCGAATTCACAAAATCCTCAATCATCAAATTCACAAAGTCACAACCCACAAGGCCACAACTCAAGCTGGCATCAAGCCATCAAGGCAAATGCAATAGGCATCAAGCCATTGATCAACAGATTCAACACACACATAGACTGCACTGCAGTCACAACTCACAATTCACACTATTACACTCACACACACACACACACACACACACACACGACTCGCACAGTCGCACTCCGGCACTCGCATAGTCGGCACTCGACAGTCGCACATGTCACAACACACAGCAACTCTTAACTCACAAGCTCACAATGAAGACAGAATCTCGATATAAGAATTAAGAAACCGAACTTACCTAAGTGGGTGGCCAAGTCCAACTCCAAGTAGCAAAGTGGTGAAGACGTGAGGTCCGATTCCTTCACAGAGACGCGCACCGCCGCACGCTGCCCAACATCGCAGCCACTGCCTGTGAACGGTGAAGATGTGAAGTCCGATTCCTTCGCTGTCGTTTAGGAAGAATCTCGGACTCGTCTCTCTGCTCTACTCCTTTCGCCGGTGCGAGGGTTAGAGATTGGGAATGAAATTGGTTTGGGTTATTGCCTATTCGGGTCACTTAACGAGAAACAGACATGGACAGGACCCAATTTGGCCCAAATGATTTGGGCCAATGTTTTTATTATTATTTTTTTTTAAAGGCCTAGAACCAGAAATACATTTCCTTCGTCTTCAGTCTTCTCCGGTCTCCTTCTCCACAGCCAGGGGCGAATCCAGAGTTCAAGTTCAGCTAGAGCGGACCGCGAACATTGAACGCTTACTGTTAACGGTTAACGTTCGTGATAACGATGTTGTTTTAAATAATATTCAAAAAATCGTACGGACTAGAAATAGAATAACTAGGTAGTAACTTTCATTTCAGATGAAAAAAATTATTTTATAATCTACAAAATGTTCTAATTTATTTTTCAATCAAACATGCAATATATATGAACAAAATGTCAATTTTCAGTTTATAAATAAAGTTAATTAAACAAGCATTATTATATTAACAAAGTTAAAATTATTTATATGATTATATCAATTTTATGTGCTTATGTGATCCCACTTTTTCATAATCGATTTTTTGTGAACGAAAAGTGAAACATTCTATTAATTAAATAAGTTTTGTTGAAAAATTTCTTATGACACTAAAGGCCAATTTTTTTACAAATTCATTCCCTATTAATTGACAAAACTCTCAAATCAATTCATTATAAAAAAAAATCAAGAAGAGAGACAAATTACCGGTAAAAATGTTTCTATTTGCATTAAAATCGATAATATGAATATATATTATTTTGTTTCATTGGGTATTAGAAATAAATGTTTGCCATGATGGTAAAGTTATCAACATCCTTTAGAGAAGGTCCCGGTTCGAAACCACTTTGCACATGTTTTTGGTAAATTTTGTTGAAATTTAATAAATATTTAAATACATAACATATTGCCTATTTTGATAAATATAGTTTAAATTAAAAAAAATACATACAGCGCTGCCTATTTTGATAAATATAGTTTAAATTTAAAAAAATACACACAGCGCCATTGACAAGTTTCGAACTTGAAACCTCCACTTTGCAAGTAAGCATCACCAACCAGCTGGGCTACCAAGCTTGTTTGTTCATGAAATAAATTATCAGATATATAATATAAACTTTTGATCTATTCCAAGTAAAAAAAAATTTCTTCCCGACGGATCCAGCACGAGCGGGTCGCGGGGTCTCGCCGGGTGCTGGATCCGCCCCTGTGTGAATGTACACAAATAACACTAAAACTAATGGAGTTAATAGAACCACATTCTCACAGTGGCCGTGTGGTTTCAATTCGACAATTTTAAAAGGTCAAACACACATTTTGCTGCTTCCATATCATCAAAAGAAGAGTACGTACATAAGAATCAAATTATTGCCCACATAATTATCAAACAAAAAACCCAATTTGAAGCAATACCCATGAATCAATTTCCCAAGATCCAATCTTTTCATCTTTGCACATGTTTTTAGCATGAGATTGAGGAGGTCGGTGGCAGATGGAAGAGCAACGACATTGCTAAAGGAGATAGTGGGAGGGGGGGGGGAGGGGGAGGGGGGGGGGGGGGGGGGAAAGAGTGGGAGTAAAAAAAAAAAAAAAAAAAAAAATCAAGTGAAGCGAGTTTGCAAAGAAAGGGAGTTGAACTCGCGAAGTTCAGAAATCGGGGACTCTCCCAACTAAACTATCACACTGTCGTTACTACAGATGCGTTTTCCATCTTTTTGAAGTTTTAGTCTTGCTTTAACTGAAAACAGTCAAAACGATATTTCTTCATTTTCCGTTTTCTTTATAAATTTTAAACTCGTTTTAAAAAATTCTTTTTTCGAAAATGGAAAAGAGAACGCGTTTTCATTTTTTTGAAAAATCGAAAATAGAAAACGACAAAGAGAACGACCCCTTAGTTTTTTTTTGGAAATAAATTTTCCTACCCTACAAACTTGAGTTTGTAGATGATTTTTAGGCAAAAGGTAGTCCTACACCAATTTATGTTGTGGTTTGGTTTTTCCCCATTCTCAACTCGCCTTGCCTCACCTCACCTCGCCTCAGTCACTTCAATAAGTTTAGAGTCCGTGTGAGTCTTATTATTATTATTTTTTTTTGTCCAAAATACATTTTAAAATAGTGATTTTGATAAAAATGTGTAGTTAAGAAATAATAACAAATTTTGAGTTTACATATAATATTATTTTATTAAAAAATGTATGATTAAAAATAAAATAAAAAATAAAAAAGATATTTTGGAAATGAGGACCAAATAAAAGGAAGTTTCCTTTTGGGTGACTATTGGTCCCATTATGCAAATAATTTGGTAGTACTACGTGCACCTGACAAATGGCAATGACAATGTCAACATGTCATTCAAATACCAATTATATCCTTCTACAATATTTTGTACAAATTACACTGCATTAAGCAATTTTGAGCCCTATTTTTATAAGAAAATATGTTTAGGAATAATATTTTTTTAGAAAATATGTGATTAAAAAATAAGAAAAAAAATTAGATTTTTGTGTTAAAATTATTTTATGAACAATATGTGATTAAAAATTAAATTTGAATTTTTTTTTTTACTTTTTTGAAAAAATGGAGGAACATAGGCAAAATGTAAGGACAAACCACACAACATTGTCTTAGGATTAGCATGAAAAATGAATCACAAGTGTAGATACTGATTCGTGCTTCGCACGAAACAACGAATATTTTAGTTAATGTATAATATTTTCGTTAGTGAAATTTCTATCACATTCACATGGTAACATGTTGGCAATGTTATTCATATCGTTATTGCTAGACTAGAGATTCTTAGTTTGAATGTTCAAAAGTCAGGAGCATGTCCATGGTTGATGCATTATTTTTGTAAGTCATAGTTATTTGACAATAGTACTTCAATTTATGTCTGAAAACTATAATAGAATGATAACGATATTTTATGCCTGAAAATAATATTGTATCGTGTTTTTGGAGAAGTAAAAATTTCTACTTTGCAACCATTTGTCGAGAATGACAGCAACATATCTCGGAACCGATAGTTGAACTGTCGAAATGTTATGTAGTCTTTGAAATAAGGATCCGTATTTTTCTTACGAACATAAGAAGCACTAATGTTTGCAAACGATAATGAAAGCAAAATTATAATATAGTTTCAGGGTGTACAACGCTATAGAATGAACATTTAACATATAACTTCAACAACTATCGGACAATTCAATTTTAGTGCTGGGATAAAAAAATACTAAGTTTATCCTTTAACCGTAATACAAGTCCGACTACGATAATACTTGTCGGCCTAAAATGGAAGTGATTCTATCCCTTTTCCATTTTCATTCGTCATTCACGTGAACAAACTTTCCCTCGGGCAACATGATGAATCTCAAATAAGTACTCACACTTGAAATGTTGTGATTGTAATGGTAAAATTTTTGCATAATCAATATGTAGGTATTTAATACCATGAAAGTTGCAATTTCAAAAATTTAAATGGGATACAATATCAAAAGGTGAAATCATGAATTTCAACAGTTTTTAAGTGTCGAATTCGACAATTAAATTGTCTATCCAGACAGTTTTCATCTGTCGAATTCGACAGTTGAAATATCTAACTCAACGGTCTAATTCGACAGTTCATATCATTAATATTTTGAACAGTAGATTCATCAAAGACGGGATCCTTCGAAACATGTATTTGGTTTGATTGGAAGAAATTATTCAAAATATTAATGGTGATAATCAATTCCGTTCACAACATGACAACATCTTTCAAAAAGTAGGTAACTGTTTCATTAAATATGAAATCATTCACAAAGGGTAAATGATCTTTATCCTTCAAAAATATTTCAAAAACCAAACAAATCAATGAATAATAGTTTCAAAAATTTCAAATACATATGACCATGTTGTGTTTAACATTTGAAAAATAGTAAGCTATAAGATCGAAATATAAATAATTTCTAAATGCTAACCTCTCAAAACAGATGATAAATTCAATAGCAATGTCTTTTTTATTAAGGAATGAAGGAAGATGAATACGAAGTTAGAGTTTGATCTTGGAAGAAGATATTTGTTTATGTTAACTTTTTAAATTATTATTATTATTATTTTTTTAACAAAATTCATATTACCAACAGGGGCGGAGGCAGGGGGTCCTGGACCCCCCATTTTTTTGACAAATTTTTATTTTTATTTTTTATTTTGGGTTTATTTTTATTTTTTATTTTTTAAATTGGAAGGATTGAAGAATGGTAACTTCTATTTTATTACAAATGAACTTGCGAAGAAAGCTAATCTTATTTCTTCCACTTATTTGAGGTTAATTCTAAGCTTATTAGCAATGTCTACACTGATGCATTATCCGTAGAGAAGATAAATAACTCAATTAGTGAGCTTTTGTTTCCTCCTTTTTTGTGGTTTCTTTCAAAAAAAAAAAAATTCGGGGGCAACTTCACCTATATATTTTCAAATCTGGACCCCCCATTTCCAATAAATTGGCTCCGCCACTGTTACCCAACATAATATTCATTTATCAAATCTTTATAATATACAAATTAAATCATCACATAAAAAAATTAATGGTATTGAAAGCAAACATTAATGAGCATTAAATGCTCCTAGAAAGGTGAGTCTAAGAGTAATTTGAACATTTTACACAAAAAAAAGTGATATTTTTTAATAAATCCAGTGTCAATGAAAGGATTTTTTTTTTTTTTTTTTTTTGTTTCAAAGTTAGTGACATTTTTTGAAAATACCCTATATGAAGAAAATCGCACAGTTGTGTCGACGTGTTTGCACGAGTCTTCTCGTCAGCAGACAAACGGCTACAATTTTTTGGCTGTAAGCAACAAATCATCTGATATTTGACAATTTGCTTTTTTTATTTTCATTTCTAGTACAAAACATTATAGTACTTATTTTAAAATCCTCAAATAAGGTTATCCACAATTTAGAATAGGATTCAAGCGACCCCATTAAATGCACGCGGCTTCATGGAACGTGTATACCCCGAGTGCCGACCATAGTGAATTAATACCAAGAAATAATCATTTTATATTTATACTTTTAATTTAAAAAAAAAAAAAAAAAATCTTCAAGAATTTAGACGATGTTTCCAATGAATTTCCTTCACATTCTTTTCTTTTGGACCTGGTGGCCATGTATAATATTGATCAGGTTTGTCTTTACACAACTCACCTGCATATGTCGGTCAGGTTAGTCTTCAAGGGACGATCTCGTGAGTCACGAGCCGAGCTCACGAATTTTTTATTTTATATTTTTCCTCACATTTTTTATGAGCCCATGAGACGATAGCTCGAGCTCGAGCTCTTCACTTGACGAGTCGAGTTGAGCTGAGCTTTATTTATGTTAAGGTTGATTTTGGAAATTATTGTGCCGCTATGCTCGACCTTTGCTTTTTGCCTCCATGCTTCTAGTTAGGTCTGTGCGTGGTTTGATTTGGATTGGTTTCGACCCAAAATCAAAACCAAAACCAAAACCAATTTAGTCGGTTTGGAAAAATTTCAACCCAAACCAACCCACTCTAACCCTTAAACCGAACCAAACCAACCCAAACCAAATCGGTTTGGTTTGGTTTGGTTTGTCGGTTTAAACTTTTAAATAATATTGCATTATAAAAAATAGAAAGTCATGCAAAAAATAATATAGGCCATTCAATTTAACTACTCACATTAACATAGTATAACCATGACTAAACCAAATCTTCATCAAGTTTTTTTTTTTTTTTTTGAAATAAGCATAATCCAAAACCAAGGTTAAGAAAATAACTAGAACTAAGCATAATCCAAATTCCAAAGTCAAGACTAAGAAAATATATATTATGTTACAAGAAAGAAACTCAAGCACAAAAAATGAATTTTGTTAGCATCTAATATCTAGAGATTCTAGACTCTAGGAAAATAAAATGTCGAGAAAGTATAATCCAAATTTCAAAAGTTGTCCAACAAGCACATCCATCATTTTGAATCACCTTCACCTGCAATACGTGATAACTTAAATTATATTTCAATGCAAAACTATGAATAAATGCGATGCAAAACAATAAAAATATTAAAATTACCTTACGCAGACACTATCAATGAATTATTTATTTTTGACGTTGGAATCTTCATCCAATTTCGATGCTTCCGAAAGCTCTAAAAAATAAAATCATTCAATCAATAGTAAATGAAATTGAAACACGTGTCATTAACATACTTATAAAATAGTTAATTACCTTCATCCAATTTATTATAATACTCCACATCCTCCATGTAAAATTTGTCTTCGCTTGGTGTAGATTTGAGCCAATTTTGAGTGCAAACTAAAACCTCGACTATCCTAACAGTTAAAGAACTACGAAATGGATCTAGAATTCTTCCTCTCGTACTAAAAGCACTTTTGAAGCCACCGTAGATACTTGAATTGCCAGCACATCTTTTGCAAGTTTTGACAATGTTCTATACTTACTTCCATGTACCTTCCACCAATCAAGGACATCAAACTTCTTATTCTTTATATCGAAAACAGAAACATCGCACTTTTTCGAACTAAGCACACCCTTCGGCTTTCGCCTTCAGGCTTTAGAAGTTAGAATTTAGAAGAAATTAGGATACCTAGTTTATGGATTTGGATTGCAACGGGAGATTGGAGTCGCCAACTGATCGTAGATGTTACACCGAGAGATTTGTGCAGTGAGGGAATTGAGAGTTGAGAGAGACGACTGAAGAATGCGTGAGATTTAGGGTTAAAAATATTTGTTTTTTTTTTTAACTTTTGGTGGTTTGGGCCGGTTCGGTTCGCCAGTTTTGGGCTTAAAATCATTAACCAAACCGACCCAATATGGTTTTGATTAATAAAAACCAAAACAAACCAATGGTTGATTCAAACCGAATTGAACTGGCCCGAACCGGTTTGGTTTCATTGGTTTAGGCGGTTTATCAATTTTTTTTGCTCAGGCCTACTTCCAGTTCCAGCATTCAGACCAATGGACACAACACGGTAGATCTGCATTGACCTTATTAGTTCAAATTACAACCATCATCCAGACTTTAAGCCCTGTTTGTCCTTTTTTACATACATATTTTCAACCACACATTTACGCAATAAAATATTTTACACGTAAATTCAAAATTTTTTCCCCTACATTTCATTTAAAAATTACTGTTCAAAATATTATTTTTCTCAAATAATTGTTGTCAAACAATGGCTAAATTTTTTATATTTACATACAAAATATTTTTTACCGTGAGAAGTGTAGTTAAAAATGAATTTAAGAAAAATAAATTTTGAAATAATGGAAATTAAACGGATCCTAAGTGTTAAAAAACCAGTGAGGAAGCCTTTGAAGCTTCTTTATGTATTATTAAAATTAAGTGTTGAAATAATGGACCATTATTTCATCGATTTTGAATTTTCAACAAACGGAGATGTAATTTATAGATTTGACTCTCATTGAAATGAGTTTTTAGAAAATGATAGTCAAACTATGTGAATCTTGTGTTTTTTGTGTGTAATCTATAGATTTGACCCTTCATCAGTTCGTGGTTGCCATAACATAAAGGCCAGTAGCTAACATTTGTGTTTTTTGTGTGTAATCTTTAATAACACATTTTCAATAAATAATATTACACGTAAATTCAAACAATTTTTTTATTTTTTAACTATATATTTTTCGTCAATATACTATTTTAAAATGCATTCTTTAGGAATCAAACAATTTGAATCACATCTACCTTGATAATATTCCTAGGTCAAAGGATCCACTAAACGGATTTTTTTTTGTCTGTATATTTGCTTTTCCTCCGTGCGCCACGGCTTTCAGTGTTTTTTGTCCGTATATATTTCCTTTGGATTTTGCTATTTGTACATCCGGGATGACATCCCGAATGACATTCACCCTCACAAGAAGGGGGGTCCACGCTCCAATAAAATAATCATGGCTCCCCCTATTGTGAGGGGGGATGTCATCCGGGATATCATCCCGAATGTACATGTAGCAAAATCGATTTCCTTTTTCCTCCGTGCACCGTGGCATTTAGTGTGATCATTTATTGACGCTTGTTGAACTTTTTTCTCAATCAAGTATTAATTCTTTTACAACACTTTTGAGTTTATTCCTCCTTCCCATCACTATTCTACTACAAATCCAAATCGTTATAGAGAACTTAATAGAATTCACATTTCATTAGGTCGAACTCGATATTTCACTGATAATTCATGCATAAATTATCGAATACATAAAAATATACAAAAACAAACAACTTGCACATAAGTATGTTACCGCTTTTATTTTAAGATTGTAAAAGAATGTAAAATAATGATCGTGAAAACTTTTTTCTATGCTTCTTTTTCTTTCTGCCTTGATTCTCTCTTTTCTTTTGTGGTGAAATACTGGCAGAGACGGATCCGGCACCCGACGAAATCCCACGGCTGTGTGTGTTGGATCCGCTAGGAAGATTTTTTTGAGAGGTATGATGGTGGAAGTATAGTTATAGACTTAAGTGGCGTATTTATCTGAAATAGCGGGCATATATTTTGTCAACATTGACAGTAGAGTAAATCTTTAGAGATCGAATTGGTCTGCACGTCCAATCGATGAGAGTCAATTTTTAAACAATGAGAGTCAAACTTGCTTAATATTTTTATTTTTATTTTTAAGAATTTCAATTTAGAGTTTTTAACTTCAAAATAGAAAAAATCTGGAATCCAAATAAAATAAGTGATTATCCTCTGCAATAATTTTTGCCCCTGTTTGTAGTTGCTAAAAATCAAATTTTAGTAACTTTTGATAAAATTTGATGAAATTTATTGTTGATAAGTTGAAGATGTCAAGAGAAATATAGTTAAAATTAATTGTTGATTTAGATTTAAATTCTAATCATATCAAACAGGGCATAATTAATATTTGATGGGCTTTTTGGCTTTCTTGTAAGTGGGAACAAACTAACCTTTGAATAATGCTAGCCGCAGACGCTTACCGACAGATACAAAACAGGGATTTGAATTTTTTGCTACATGTCAATTATTTATAGTTATTATATTTGCCATTGTTATTATATTGAGAAAGAGAGAGAAAAGAGGAGAGAGAGAGAGAGACTGGCGAAGGAAAAAAATAAAAGAAAAAAAAATAAAAAAAATTTCAAAGCGTTCGAAATCCATTCGCAAGAAGTTTTAATTCTAAATAATTCAAGTATAGAAAAAATTTAACGAATTATGTATAAATTTCTTTACATTTCAAATGATTTTGTGTTTCCACCTTTTAATTTATAAGTTAAATATTTTATGTGTTATTTGTGATCCAAATTAAAAAAAGAGTCGTGTGAATAATATCATAAGGTATTATTATATAGATTTATACAGAACTCGCCATATAATTAAATATGGAATGAGCATATGAATATACTCAATACAAATTTCATGTCAGTATTTTCACAATTTAATATAAAAACAAGTACGCACATAATATAATTTTCTAGTGGAATAGAAATTTGACCGTCTAATTCTCACTTATGTCATACCATTTTTTAATCTCCACTCAGAATATTTAGTCATATGAAATGAGCATGTGTAAATCTAAATAATAATATTATATGATATTACTTACACGACTCTTCTTTAATTTGGATCACAAATAACACATAAAATATTTAACTTATAAATTAAAAAGTGAAAACACAAAATTACTTAGTATGTAGAGAAATTCATACCTAATTCGTTAAATTTCTTGTATACTTGAGTTATTTAGAATTAAAAATTCTTGCAAACGGATTTCGATCGCGTTGAAATTTTTTATATTTTATTTTCCTTTTTTTTTAATTTCTTTCAGCGGCCCTTTTCTCTTTCTTCCCTTTTCTATCTCTTGGTTAATATAATAACAATAAATAAATGCCACGTAAGTAAAAATTAAAATCCGCATCGATTAATTATCCCTGTTCGCAGGACCGCTAACCTTTTATCAGTTCAACTCTTTTCTTATAAAAAACGTGTACGGAAAGGCCAGCTGTAGCTAACATTTGTTTTTTTGTGTGACAAGATGCACTTTGCCTCAAACAATTGCTACTTCAAATCAGGCATACTCCTTAAGCTTGAGAATTAAATGAGTTCTTAGATAATGAGCTTGCAAAATATTTAAAAGTAAAGATAAATTTGGATCCCATTCCTGTTTGACAATTACATAAAGGAAATCTACATACCTTTTCATTGCACCGATTCGGATGGTTCCAACATTTGATTTTTCTTCCCTTTATCTTGCATTAATTGGATCACTAGATTCACAATTTACTAAAAATCTCAAAATGACAATAAAATAGCTGCTTCTTCTTTCATAAATTGCTATGATTAGGAACACGAAATTGCAAGGTGCAAATTGTTATAAATTAGGGGATTAAATCATTTTTACCTTTTGACTTATCCTTTGGGTTATCCGACTTCACCGGTGCTCTCACATGGAGGTCGGGACCCACTTTTGACAAATGTGCCCCATTTGCTCCTAATGTGAGAGAAGCGGGCGAGGGCCGAGTAAACGAACGAATAAACGAAAGGATAACTATAGCGGGATTGTAGATTAGGAGGCTTGTCATAAATAAGATCTATTCAATTGGCCCACATTTCTGAAAAGCAAGAAAAAGACAAAAAATGACTTTTGTCTGAAAATAAATAAATTGTTGGTTAATGTATGTAATCATGATTTTGTGTATCACA